>OY037016.1:29498781-29751382 GCA_955831195.1 Pilophorus perplexus
GGCTGATGTCCCACCCGCTCAGAGTGAAGAGTGAGGGCGGGGGGATAGAGGGTGTTGAGAGGATGGGAGTGAAGCCGAGCCAGAATTCACCCGACGCGATGGGTCGGTGGCGACGGCCCAGTTTTTTCAAAACTCAACTCGCGCTCAAAATTCACTCGATTTCGAAATGAATTTGGTCGATATCAAGTATTAAAATTCGGATCTCTAGGTAGGCGTAGGACGAAACGCGGAAAAAATCCGTCTATTAACGAAGGAATAAATCGAAAAAATTAATTCAGCGAATTCGCGCGCGTCATAAAATTCGCGCAACTCGCTTATCGGACGTAAAATTGGTCGAGGAATCCGAATCCGGTGAAAAAAATAGGGGTTCCCATTTGAAATAAGAAAGTTGATGTCAATTGCGCGGATTTGAGCGAATTTTTGAGAATTCTCGACCCCCCTAGATACACTTAAACGGTCCACACAGACGATAGGAAAAATCGGCGTATTTTTTATCGCTTACCGTTTAGTCAGAGTAGGCGATTGACATACTCAGCCAGATAGTCAGCCACAGACACGGTGAGGATTAGTGATTTAGACTAGATGCTCCGGCTCGCTTTGCTCGCCTACGCACCCAGCTGGGGGGCTCCGCCCCCCAGACCCCCCGTGGGCCCTCGCTTCGCGAGGCCGATCGCTTAAGCAGAATTGTGGGTGAATTGCCGCTTGTGGGAGTATTGCCACCTGTGGGTGTATTGCCGCCTGTGAGTGTATATTGCCGCCTGTGGGTGAATTGCCGCCCCCCAGACGCTCCCTAGTGGGTGTATTGCCGCTTGTGGATGTATTGCCCACTGTGGTTGTATATTGCCGCCTGTGATTTGGGTGAATCATGGTATGAAAATGATTAGCCGAGCGAAGTAAGGCCCCCTTGTCAAAGTGCTAGTCTAGTAGCTGAGCGAAGTAAGTCAAAGTGCTAGTGAAATCAATTTTCAAAAGTCTACCCTCTACCGCCCGAGCGAGGAACCGCCCCCCCCCCCCTCCCTGCCATAGTGCTAGTGAAATCAAATCAAATTTGAAAACTCATAGGGAAAAAACCCATGGGGCGATATGGGGCTAAAAAGGCCGAGAAGATGATCAGCTGAGCGAAATAAGACGCCCCTCCTGTCAAAGTGCTAGTGAACTCAATTTTGAAAACTCCACCATCATAATAATAGAATAGAACTACCTATGTGGGTGGCTGAGCAAAGCGAGCCCCCTCTGATCGGCAGAGCGAAGTAAGCCCCCCCCCCCCCCTCCCCTGTCAAAGTGCTAGTGAAATCAAATCAAAACTCACAGTAAAAAACCCGGTGGGGCGCTATGGGACTAAAATGCCGAGAGGTAGAGTTAAGTGTCGTTTTCCAAGTATTTTTGGGGACGACCTATGGAGCTTTCATGTGGCTATACGAAATTAGACCCCCTGTCAACGTGCAAGTGAAATCAAATTTCCACCATCAATAATAATAGAACTACCTATGTGGGTGGCCGAGCAAAGCGAGTCCCCTGGCCGTTAAAATGATCGGCCGAGTGAAGTATGCCCCCCCCCCCCCCCTGCCAACCTGTCATAGTGCTAGTGAAATCAAATCAAAGTTGAAAACTCACAGGAAAAATATGGGGCTAAAATGGCGAGGGGGTAGAGTTAAGTGTCGTTTTCCAAGTATTTTTGGGGAAAGGGGAAGTATTTTTGGGGAAATTAAGGCCCCCCTATCAAGTGCTAGTGAAATCAAATTTGAAAAGCCTTCCCTTGATAATAATAGAACTACATATGTTGGTGGCCGAGCAAAGCGAGTCCCCAGGCCGTTAAAATGATCGGCCGAGTAAAGTATGCCCCCCCCTCCCGCCATGTCATAGTGCTAGTGAAATCAAATCAAAGGTGAAAATTCACAGGAAAAATATGGGGCTAAAATGGCGAGGGGGTAGAGTTAAGTGTCGTTGGAAGGGAGGGGGTTGAAGGAGGGGAAAACGGAAAAAATCCTTGAGGGCGCTCAACCTATCTCAGAACGTAGAGCATTTTTGAATTTCTCGAGATTTTCAAGAATATTATATATATTAGTGATATAGATTATTTATAAGGGTCTTGCGTTATCGCTCGTACATATAGATCCTTGTTGGGGGGGGGGGGGGGGGGGGGGGGGGAAGTAAGGACCCCCTGTCAAAGTGCTAGTGAAATCAAATTTGAAAACTCCACCATCAATAATAGGAGAACTACCTATGTTGGTGGTCGAGCAAAGCAAGACCCCTCTGGCTAATAAAATAATCGCCCGAGCGAAGCAAGACCCCCCCTGTCATTTGAAAAGTTTGAAAAAAGCCTCCCCTGGCTGGTAAATTGATCGGCCGAGCGAGAAACCCCCCCCCCCCCCCTTGGCAACGTGTCAAATTTGACAACTCACAGGAAAGAAACCCTGGGGTGCCATCAATAGTTAGTTGCTCGCCTACGCACCCAGCTGAGTAACGCTAGTGGGGTGCATAGCATCGATGGACACGTTCATAACCCTGCATCAAGGTCAACTGCTCCTTCAACATCAACCCCCCTGGCTGATAAAATGATCGGCCGAGTGAAGTATGCCCCCCCTCCCACCCTGTCATAGTGTTAGTGAAATCAAATCATAGTTGAAAACGTATAAGTGTCGTTTTCCAAGTATTTTTGGGGAAAGTAAGGCCCCCTGTCATAGTGCTAGTGAAATCAAATTTGCAAAGCCTTCCCTTGATAATAATAGAACTACCTATGTCGGTGGCCGAGCATTGCGAGTCCCCTGGCCGTTAAAATGATCGGCCGAGTGAAGTATGCCCCCCCCCCCCCTCCCACCCTGTCATAGTGCTAGTGAAATCAAATCATAGTTGAAAACTCACAGGAAAAATGCTGCTCCTTCAACATCAACCCCCCTGGCTGTTAAAATGATGGGCCGAGTGAAGTATGCCCCCCCTCCCACCCTGTCATAGTGCTAGTGAAATCAAATCATAGTTGAAAACGTATAAGTGTCGTTTTCCAAGTATTTTTGGGGAAAGTAAGGCCCCCTGTCATAGTGCTAGTGAAATCAAATTTGCAAAGCCTTCCCTTGATAATAATAGAACTACCTATGTCGGTGGCCGAGCATTGCGAGTCCCCTGGCCGTTAAAATGATCGGCCGAGTGAAGTATGCCCCCCCCCCCTCCCACCCTGTCATAGTGCTAGTGAAATCAAATCATAGTTGAAAACTCACAGGAAAAATGCTGCTCCTTCAACATCAACCCCCCTGGCTGATAAAATGATGGGCCGAGTGAAGTATGCCCCCCCTCCCACCCTGTCATAGTGCTAGTGAAATCAAATCATAGTTGAAAACGTATAAGTGTCGTTTTCCAAGTATTTTTGGGGAAAGTAAGGCCCCCTGTCATAGTGCTAGTGAAATCAAATTTGCAAAGCCTTCCCTTGATAATAATAGAACTACCTATGTCGGTGGCCGAGCATTGCGAGTCCCCTGGCCGTTAAAATGATCGGCCGAGTGAAGTATGCCCCCCCTCCCACCCTGTCATAGTGCTAGTGAAATCAAATCATAGTTGAAAACTCACAGGAAAAATTTTTATTTTATTTTAATTTTAATTTTATTTTTATTTTAATTTTTTTTATTTTTATTTTTTAAATTCAATTAAATTCATTTTATGAGATAATCGATTCAGTTTAAATCGATTCTACTTTTCTCGATAATCGATTCAATTTAAATCGATTCATTTAATTTACATCCATCTGGGAGACCTTGCGCATAGACCTAGCGAGCGCCCCTTAAAGGCTGATGTCCCACCCGCTCAGAGTGATGAGTGAGGGCGGGGGGATAGAGGGTGTTGAGAGGCTGGGAGTGAAGCCGAGCCAGAATTCACCCGACGGCTCGCCCGACCCGCGATTTAACGAAAACTGCAAAACTGAAATCGCCGTCCTGATCCGCTCATTGTCGGAATGAATTTGGTCGATATCTCCTATTAAAATTCGGATCTCTAGGTAGGCTACGGACGAAACGCGGAAAAAATCCGTCTATTAAAGGAGGAATAAGACGCAAACATTAATTGAGCGAATTCGCGCGCGCCAAAAAATTCGCGCGACCCCCTTATCGGACGTAAAATTGGTCGAGGAATCCGAATCCGGTGAAAAAAATAGGGGTTCCCATTTGAAATAAGAAAGTTGATATCAATTGCGCGGATTTGAGCGCATTTTAGAAAAATCTCGACCCCCCTAGTGACTCTTAAACGGTCGCCCGAGACGATAGGAAAAATCAGCGTATTTTTAGGGCTTATAGTTTAGTCAGAGTAGGCGATTGACATACTCAGCCAGCCAGCCAGCCACAGACACGGTGAGGATTAGTGATTTAAGATAGATAGTACCAAAGCACAAACTTGTACTGTGTGGGAGTTGAGTCTCATACTGTTCACATATTGTTATAGAACCTGAAGAAGGGGGCTAGCATTCTCCGAAAGCTCGCAATTAAAATACCGAGAATCACCCGGCTTTATTCTTCCTGAACTACCCTGCAAACATGCAAGCCGGTTACTTAGACACAATACTTGAAATAATACATGTAGGTGGATTATTTCAAGAATTATAATGAGGTTAATTATTAACCTAAAACGCTGCAAATTTTACCCAAGGGTTTATAAACCCTTGGAATAATAAATAAATAAATTATAAATAATAATAAATTATTCTTGCCCAAGGGTTGGTATAAATTGTGCCTATTATGTAATTCTGCCAATGGGCTTCTTGAAAAGGTTGGAATTCAGCATTTCTGACATCATATTCGGATTCAGCACCCTTAAAAACCCATATACCCCAATTTTTAGTTCGAAAATCCGTATAGGTTCGTGCTGAGCTGTTTTCGAAATGTTAGAGATTTTGAAATGAACGCCGGGCATATTTGACGTCACACCTCGCCAGGCTGGGCGTCGAGTAGTTGGGCACTGAGCCGCCAGGGCGCTAAATAATAAATCTGAACAGAATCGGAATAAAAACACTTGGCCCGGGTCGATTTTTGAATAAACTTCTTTGATAATAACCTCGATGCTCAATTTTAGAATGACCTTCTATAATGATTAACCCGATTTTCGATTTTTGGGGTCGACTTTTCGCGTAGCAAAGTTGGCTGACTTGCGTGGATGAGAGAGAGAGGGATCTCCCGGCCAATCAAAAGACGACGAAGCATCCCACGTCATGTACCCTCTTCTCCAGACCTCGGAATTCAGATACCTATCATATTTTTCCTAAGGCCATATAAATAATTGAAACGGGTTTTCAGCAATATGGACCCGTTTTCATAACTTTTGAAGCACGACCTTTGCAGGAAAAACATTTTAAAAAATCATTAAAGGAGCTCAATGAGCTCCTTTAATGATAAAGAAGGCACCCATTAAAAAAAAAAAAACCGAACGAATTTGTTCCTGTACCCCCCCCCCCCCCCCCCACCCCACCCCACCCCACGAGTACCTTCGACAAAAATTACTGGGAACACGACACCTCATTCGACCTCCTGGAATCCTTTGAAGGCTCTTGAGAAGAGCCTCATGTGTAGCTCCACGAAATTTATTAATTAATTAATTTATTTACGGCTTACCCCTGACGTTCCTTTTAAACAGCTCTTATAGTGTTGACGCGTTACAAGTTGGCGAATGATTTTTTTCTTCCTGCACACCAAGAAATTTCCTATGATTAGCTCTATTTATTTGTTGCAGATTGTTTCTCAGAGGTTGGAGGTGCTGAAAATGAGAGGAGTAGACTTAAAAAGTATGGGACGCATAGGTATATGACGTATCCGCATGGCAACAGTGTTATTGATTTGAAACATTTCAGGCGATTTCGAAGAGGAATACTATACGGACGTCATAATCAAGAGAGGTACTCAAGAAGGATGGTCCCTACAGGATATGGCACTGGCAATTACCGATATTGTTGTTGGGGTACGTAACTCCCAGGCCCGGTGAGAGGTCTGGCATAATTTAAGGTGGATGCGGCGAGGTAATCGATCTTTGAGAAAGACGATTTAAGACGAAGTAGTCTATTGAGGATCCTATGATACGCTCCCGGACCGCGAAAACCATTACGATACGCTCCCGTACAAATATTATCATACGCTCCCGCGATTATGATACGCTCCCGCCGAAATTTTATCATAATATGACGGCCATATTTTGGAAATAACCTCTGGGAACCCCAATAGTTACAGGAAAGCGGATCACGAATATACCCGATGTATAATAAATCAAAAAACACGTTTTTCAGTATATTTTCCACCTTGGAAGCCAAACAGGGATTCTCACGAAGTTTGAACACGAAGAACGTTGTAGAGCAATAAAATATTATTTTGCGTCGATTGAACAACCTAGGGTGTTCTAGCTAAAATTGAAAATGGCTACAAAAATGAGAGAGTCCCACCAGATGTTTGTTACAAAAAAACATCTTTCATGTATTCACTCCTTACCAGGAAGGGAAAGAGGGGGGGGGGGGGGGGTTCTTCTGGGTTGGGTCTTGTAGTCTCCTCAGGTACGCGTGTCGTCTTGGCCATCTCGGGAACAGTCTCTTGAGTTGGTATAGATCCTCTCGGGACAGACTGACGAGGCAAGGTTGGACCGGGCGAAGAAGGAACTGACTTTCTTGTGATGGACTTACGTGGTGACGAGTTCGGTTGTCGGTCGAAGCGATCACCAGAGTTTGGAGTAGTGATCGGCTCTTTTCCTACCACTGGTTTCGGCTGTAAGTCCTGTTGGTTTCCGTGGGTCGACGGAAGTAATGCTGGAGCTGGTGACGTCAGAGGTTTGGACAGAGTTGGTCCACAGCTTTTCATCTGTTCCAGGTGTCGTCTCCAGAGTTGACCGTCGACAGAAATGGTGTATTGAAGGTTGCCGTCCTGGCTCATTACTTTCCCAAAAATCCATTTTTTTGTCGGGTGACCGGTAATCACGGACTGCAACGGTTTCTCCTTCTTTGAATTTTCTCTCTGAGAAGGTTACGTTGTTCTTCCGCAAGCGATCAGCTACATCTCTGACGGGGTCTGGCTTCAGAACGTAAATTTTAGTGCGAATTTCCCTTTGAAGGAATAGTTTCACCGGAGATTCTCCTGTGGTGATGTTTGGAGACCGCCTGTAGGCCATGAGGAATACGTTTAGGCGGTGTTAACACTTGAAGACCACCGTCATGGTTTTTCATGGCCCGTAAAGCCTGTTTGAGCGTAAATACGTATCTCTCGGCCTGGCCGTTTGAAGATGGATGAAAAGGGGCTGTCGTAATGTGTTTTATACCGTGGACTTGCATGAATTTCTGGAATTGATGACTGGTGAAGGCAGTCCCATTGTCACTGACTAGGGTTCTAGGCAGTCCGTAGCGGGCGAAAAGTGATTCCAGAACGTCCATGGCATCTTTGGAAAAGTTCGATTTGACGATGAAGGTTTCCACCCATTTTGAGTGGGCGTCCACGATCAAGAAAAACATGTGGCCCATAAATGGACCAGCAAAGTCACAATGAATTCTTTCCCAGGGGTGACTAGGATATTCCCAAAAGTGTTTTTCGACTTTTGCTGGCTGGCGTTGAATCCTAGCACAATCTGGGAGATTTTTGCAGGTTGTTATAATATCCTGGTCGATTTTAGGCCAGTAAACCACTGATCGAGCAAGGGCTTTCATTTTCACGATTCCCAAGTGACCATCGTGTAACTCCTGCAGGATTTTCGGTCGAAGTGAATTGGGAATGTAAACTCGAATGCCATTGAAAATACAGCCTCCCTGCAGCGAATATTGAGTCGAATTTGGTCCGCTTGAAATTCCAAGTTGTAATTGTTCGTAGAGTTCTCGAGTCTCTGCATCTTCGAGGGTCGCCTTACGTATGTCCTTGGGTAGAACTGGCAATGTATTGATTTGTTCCAGATGAAAGACAGCGACATCATCGTATTTTGCTGGTGTATTTTCATTTGCAGGCTCAAGTTCTTTGGAATTCATTGGTAATCTTGACAGAAAATCGGCGTTTCCGTGGTGTTCCGATTTTCGATATTCAATATCAAATTCGAACATTTGCAGGTATATGGCGTAATGTAGAAGTCGTGTAGCAGTATGGGACGGAAGCTTGGTCCGTTTTTTTCGTCCAAATATGTGAAAAAGGGCTTGGTGATCAGTTACAAGGATGAACTTATTTGCGAATAAGTAATTAAAAAATTTTTGTCAACTCCCCATCGTATGGCTGTAGCCTCTTTGTCAATCTGAGAGTAATTTCGCTCGCTGGAGTTCAGCGTTCTAGAGGCAAATGCTATTGGACGTTCAATTTTCCCGATTCGATGAGCGAGCACAGCGCCCAGGACCACCGGCGATGCATCAACGGAAAGGACTAACGCGAGTTTGGGATCGTAGTGCATTAGGATCTTATCAGATGTGATCTCCTTCTTAATTTCATTGAAACATTTTTCGTGTTCTTTAGTCCACTCAAACTGCTTGTCTGACTCGCGTTTTCGAGTGAGTTGGTAAAGAGGTTCGGCTAAAGTGGCAAGATTCTTGGCAAATTTTGCGTAAAAATTTACCATTCCCATGAATGATTGTACATCCTTAATGCAAGTGGGCGTTTTGCACTTGAGAACGGCGTCGATTCGTTCCGTAGGTAGTATAGTAGTTTTTTTTACGCCTTCACTGCAGACTGTATAGCCCAAGAATTTTACTTCTGACTGTAGAAATTTGCATTTTTCGGGATTTAAGCGTATTCCGTTTTCGACGAGTCTCTTGAATAGATTTTCTAAACGTTCCAGATGCTGTTTTTCGTTTTCACCTGTAATAATGATGTCGTCGTGTACGACTATGACACCTGGAAGGTCTTTCAGTATGCCTTCTATGTATCTTTGTCAAATTGCTGGTGCCGAACTGCATCCAAACAGCAATCTGTTTACTTTATACAGACCTTTGTGTGTATTTATCGTAAGAATTTCTGCCGATTTGGGACATACAGGCAAATGTAAAAATGCGGTCGTAATATCACAGATTGAGAATGCCTTACCACCGGTGAGTTTTGCAGAAACTTCTTCAAAGCTCGGGAAAGGATGGTGGGGTACCTTGATCTGAGGATTAACTGTTCCTGAATAATCCCCACAGATCCGTATATCGCCGTTTGGTTTACGGACGGGTACGATTGGGGTGGCCCAATCAGGAATTGTGGTTTTTGTAATGATCCCATCATTCTCCAATCGCTGAAGTTCCTTCTCTACTGCTGGCATGAGCATGAACGCAACAGTTCGGGCTCGTTTGAAAACTGGCTTGGCATCTGGAATTATTTCAACGGAGTATGTATAGTTTTGCACGGCATTGACTTGTTTTTTGAACAGCTTGCTGTATTTACTTAGTAAGTCATCGAGATTTAAGTCGCTGGACACCAGGTTTACAGGTATTGGCAAAATCCCGAGTTAATGCGCTGATCCATTCACGGCCCATGATACTTGAATAATTACCTTCAACCAAGAATAAACGTAGATTTTTTGTTATAGGTTTGTGAGTTACCTGTAGGACGGCCTCACCTAACGGCGTAATTTGTTGTTGATTGTAGCTCTTGAAGGACGTGGCTGTAGGGCGTAAGATTCCGCTGTGAAGGCTCGGAATTGTGTCGAAGACGTGGCGATTAATTATTGGCTCCTGTATCAATTTCCAATGGTACTGATTTCCCGTTCAATTTCACAGGAACGATCATGGGCGGCACTTGATGATTGTCGTAGACTGTGTACAGAGGCAAGGCTTCATCTCGAGATGAAGCCTTGCCTCTGTATACACCGATCGGTCATCCTTTGGGTCCTCTGTGACTTCCTTAACGCTCTGATCTGCTGCTTTCTTTCTAAAACAAACGGACTCTACGTGATTTTTGATTTTACAAAAATTACAATATAAATTTTTGGCCCTGCATGATTTTGCTGAATGGCCGTCTCGGGCACATCGCAGGCACTTGAACCCTTTTTGGTTTTTAGATTTGGCATTTTTCCGTTCTTTATGCTTTTTTGAGTTTGAATCAACCCGGTGAATTTTGGGCTGTTCACTATGTAATATCTCGTTGGCCCCCAAAATGGCCTTTTCAATGGCGTAGGCCAATTCCAGGGTTTTTTCGAATGTTATGTCATCATTTTCAAAAACACGGTCAAGAATGGCTTTTGACCGCAGGCCACAGACGAAAACATCTCTCATCATCGTATTAAGCATATCTGCACCGTAGGTATTTACAAGGTAACGCCAATCTGCGTAATTCGGCGACGTAACAAGATAGTGATTCTCCTTCGTGTTGCTTTCGATTTAAAAATGCGTGACGAGAGGGGATCACTAGCGGTGTCGGGTTCAAGTGAGCTTGTAAAAGTCCCTTAAGCTGTTCGAACGATTTTGTATTGTATTTCTCGGGGTGCAAGAGATTCTTGAGCAATGTAAATAGCTTCGGTCCTATTAAGGAAACAAAACATGATACCTTACGTTCTTTCGGTAGGTACCCCTTGTACCTCAAAGAAAGCAGTGAGTCGTTCGATGTAAGTGTCAAAGTCCTCGACTTCCTCGTTGAAACGGTCGAACGAAATTCCTGAAATGCCTCCTCGTGTACCTCCGGAATGTCCTGAATTTCCCGAGGTCCCTTGTTGAGCGATTTGGGATTGCTGTAGTGTAACGATCTTTAAAAGATCCGCGATCATCGTTTGTAAGGTCGCCAAAGTCACCGGCGTTTCTTCCGCAGGGGGTGCCATGAGATTTTGTAGGGGGGTAAACCAAACGAAAACATTGTTAAACAATGAAGAGAACCCTCGTATCTCCAATTTTGAAGGCTACCTACCTACCAGGAGGGTTCCCACCGATTTTAGAGCTTACAGTGGCGAATTCGTAAACTACAAGTACTTTGGAGATACGAGGTTTCCCAAGGATACGAGGGTTCCCACCGATGTTAGAGCTTACAGCGGCGAATTCGTCAACTACAGATTTTGGAGATACGAGGGTTCTCTTCTTCACCGACTTAACTTGTCAAGTTAAATCGCCGTTGAAAAAGTCGCGTGAGAGTTCTCTTATCGACTGCGTCAATTTTATGTATTCACTCCTTGCCAGGAAGGGAAATTTTAATAAGCCCCCCAACACGGCACGGACGTAAAACTTCGAACGAACTCTTTATTCATAGGTAACAGTTGGGTAGGTTAAAGTTTTCTTTATTTGTGTTTTATGATCCATAGCGGACATAGCAACATCATTTCTGAGCTGCAACCTATCTCTAGCTTGTCCCACTGTGCGGTGTCCCTCTCATACCTAACAATGAATCGTAATGGCAGGAGCATATTATGCATAGGTATTATAAATCCATTTGTATACCTACCCAACGTTGGAATTGAAAACCCAAAAACCCAATGCAGCCAATCTGCTTCACTAGTCTCTTCCTTGTAAACCAATGCCAAGACCTTGAATTCCATGGCCACGTTATCGCATGATCCCATTATCCCGCCTATCATCTATCCGGTGATCGGCATTTTCAAACAGTCGGTAATGACATATTTCACTTTTCCGGGGGGCAGTCGCCTGTGGCCCAAACCTTCGCTACTGAGATTTGACTTCTGAGGGGGGTTGCGAGACTTTGAATTTAGCACCTCATAAACTACCTCCCAGCAAACCTTTGGCATATTTGGGGCCAAGTTTATACGGCTATCATTAGAGTGACGAGAAACACGAACTAAAGCCATCCTATATTTATTCCGGCTGATGTGTGCTAAGATTTTGAAACCAGGTTTGTCCGGAGAAAGTGAAAGATCTCTGAAATAGTGATACGCGCTACGCAGTCCCAAGATTTCCTCCGTAAAAATGCCCTTCTTCCTCCTTTTCACACCCGAAGGTCTCAGCCGACGCGATGACCAGGGGCAAGCCGAGACAAAAATCCTGAGAAATTCCATACCTAGTTGAATTTTCCACATCATTTGCTAAGTAAACTGGAAACCAGGATGTAGAAGATAAATTTTGAAAAAGTTTGTTAATTTTCTCATGATATAAGCGTCTGAAGTAGTTAACAACCGGGTCAGATGGTGCACAACACAACGCGTAGATCGATGGGGCTCATCCTAAAGATTCTGAAAATGCAAAAAAAAAAAAACAACAAAAAAAAAAAAAAACGGAAAATAGCAAAAATGGATATAGGTCGTTTTGAAAGTAAACTTGTTCAAATATCGGAACACTGCGATAATTTGTACAATTCATTAATGTGACATTCGTTCGATTCATTACTCACCAATATATAACGCTGAAGGTCGAAGTAAATCACAATAAATCGCTCAATAACTTGTTTAATTAAATCACTTGGTCACAGTTGAATATAAAAAAAGCACGATAACAATAAGAACGAGAAAAACTAAGGCGTAACAACAACATGGCTTCCGAAAAACAGGATGACCAACATAACACGAATAAAGTTATCTGGATCAAGTCCCCAGTTCTTATTTTCGTCACTCCCTCCACTGGATTCAGATAACAGGCAATCCCATGTGGAGAGCGACAGCATTACATGTTCCAAAGGAACCAAGGACAAGAGCTGTGGAATGTTCATGCTCTAGGCACATTAGTCGAAACACAATAAGACAAATTTCTGAGCACTAATACAACTTTTAACAAAGAGTGAAATGACACCAAGAGTGAAACGTTGACAAAAATATAGATTATGGCTTGTACGTACAGTACTGCCAAGTACCATTATAATTTACAAAGGACAGAGGTTCATAACACATTAGCAGGACGCCCCTATAATGCAAACGTAGTGCATAGTAGAAATCAAACAGTAAACCTGTAGACTCACTGGAAGACGCTCAATGATCACTCAATTTTCGCTCAATTCATCTGGGATTAAAACCAGAAACGCTGTACATCAGGA
Organism: Pilophorus perplexus; assembly: GCA_955831195.1. Taxonomy (NCBI): domain Eukaryota; kingdom Metazoa; phylum Arthropoda; class Insecta; order Hemiptera; family Miridae; genus Pilophorus; species Pilophorus perplexus. The sequence continues at coordinate 29,511,639 of OY037016.1, forward strand.
TGAACATGATTATTTCACCCGATCTGAAATGTAGACGTATACACAATTAAACTTTGCAGGCGCTTACAATAGCATTATGGAAGTGCATGAATTTTGCTCTCGGAAGAGCTTTAGTGAACAGGTATGCCAACTGGTCGTCCGTTCCTATCCACGCGATTAATCGAGACTTTATTTTCCCGAACCTCTTGTCTAATGTAGGTAATGGTAATGCAATTTAACCAAATGCTTTAGGGTTTTAGATTCATCAGTTTGTGCAATTTTGATGGCAGCAGCATTATCTTCATAAAGTGTTGGAGTTATCTCCAGAAGCAAAATCGACTTACACATAGCCCTTACATTAGCTAGCTCCTTACATGCCAAACTCATAGCCACATATTCACATTCAGCAGAAGATATCGCCACATGATTCTGCTTTTTAGTCCTCCATTGTAAAACGTCCCCAAACAACCTAATTACAAAGCCACTAGTGGAGTGACCATTTTGGTCATTCATGCCTAAAGAGGCGTCTACAAAACAGTCAATCGACTCAGATTTCCCTTCAAATCTCAAGCCTAGTGAAACGGTTTTCTTCTAATATCTCATAATTCGTTTTACATCTAACCAGTCTTGACCCGAGAAGTTACTTTGTTTTCTACTGAGTAGGTTGGTAGCAAAGGTAATATCAGGTCTCGTGCCATTCTGTAAATACAGTAGGGATCCGATTGCCTCTCGATAAGGTGTGTTTTGTGTCAGTTTAGGGATATTTTTGGTGGGAGTAGTTTTCTCACTATTCGTTACCATTGGAGTATCAACTAAACGACAATTACTAACCCCAAATCGTTTTAAAATGGATTCAATAAATTTTTGCTGATGGAGATAAATTGTTCTGTTTTCCCTGTCCCTTACTATTTCGAGGCCAAGAAATTTTTGTGGCTCTCCTAACTCAGTTACTTCAAATTCTGAAATTAGATGTTTTCTAATTGCTTCCAACTTGTGTTTACTATTGGTAGCCAACAATATATCATCAACATTAGTAAAAGAAGGGCCATTGCACGACCATCAGGAATTTCAATAAAAACTGACTTTTCCGAAACTCCATTCAGAAACGCGGTTTTGATGTCATATTGCACAACGTCCAAGTCATATTTGTTTGCTATGATGAGCATAAATCTGACGTCTGCTAACCTCGCAACTGGCGCGTAAATTTCACCGATTTCATATTTGTTTTTATCCGCAAAACCCCGAGCTACAAGCCGGCTCCTATATCTAATACCGTTCACTTCATCTTTCCGCCTATGAACCCACCTAGCTCGAATTGGTTTTGTATTCACGGGCAACTCGCTTTTTGGAATTATCTCCCACGTTTCGTTTTTATGCAATGCGTTATATTCTTCGTTAATAGCCTTAATCCATTCTGATGAATCATCACGATTGATAGCATCATAGTAAGTTTCTGAATCACCGTCAACATTGTGAATATTCATTTGATAGGCCATGAAATTAGCGGTCTCACACTCACTCTCGCTGTCCTATTCGAAAAATTCCACAGTCTCATTTCCGCCTAGAAATTTTCTACTCGTTTTGGGCAAACCACTGGGACCAGATGTTGGGTCCAACGAGCAAACATTTGAATCTAGATCGCGTAAGTTTATAGTTTCAGGTTCCTTACTCTCACCCATTCCCGCGTTTATTACCTCTGACTGGTTACTTTCCTCCCTTGCACTATCATCAAAGGTTAGTTTGTCAGTCTCTGCATGTTTGACTTGAAAACCGTATTCGTCCCCGTACGTTCTAGACTCGACAAAATCCACATTTTTTGATCTAACTAGAATTCTTTGAATAAGAAAGAACACTGTACCTTTTAATTACCACTTTATTTTAAAAAACACAAAGCTTTTCAGCTAAATTTTAGCCATCTTCAGGTTATACACATGTGCACAGAGTGGATTGAGAGTAACCTCCCTGACAACAAACGTAACCTTACATCAAACGGGGGAGAAAAATACGAAAGTTCCCTATCATGAAAATTACTATATTAGGTACCTATTGTGAAGTGCTGTGCTGATAAAATTAACCAACTTAAAAATTAAACCATTATGTAAAACTACTTATAATCTACTGGGACAATTGGGTTAACACTACGTAAAAATTAGTATATGTTGGAAGTGGGAAAGTGGGGAAAAAAAAAAAAAAAAAAAAAAAAAAACAACAAAAATTCCCTCACCAGTCAAATATGGGAAACATTATTTTGAAAACAGAAAGTTAAGGGTAAACCAAAAAATAAAAATAAAAATGTTTTGATCTGTTTCAACAATTTTGAATTGACAATACTGCATAAATAAATAAACTTTAATGTATTCCCCAGTTATCCAATTTACCTTCCCATTGTTGTTTGAATCTAAAATTCTCATCTGTGAATCTAATATTGACATTATGTCCTTTCTTTTTTGATAAATAAATTTCCAAATTCTCCCAATTGTCCATTTTTGTTCCCCTGCCACTAGTAACCCTATGAATGAGCTTAAAGTCCCCTGAATAACCATGCTAATCTTGCCCTAAATAACCATGCTTCTTGCCCTAAATAACCAAATTTCCAAATTCTCCCAATGGGCTTCTTGAAAAGGTCTGAATTCAGCATTTCTGACAACATATTCGGATTCAGCACCCTTTAAAACCCATATACCCCAATTTTTAATTCGAAAATCCGTATTGGTACGTGCTGAGATGTTTTCGAAATGTTAGAGATTTTGAAATGAACGCCGGGCAAATTTGACGTCACACTTCGCCAGGCTGGGCGTCGAGTAGTTGGGCACTGAGCCGCCAGAGCGCTAAATAACAAATCGGAACAGAATCGGAATAAAAACACTCGGCCCAGGTCGATTTTTGAATAACCTTCTTTGATAATAACCTCGATGCTCAATTTTCGAATGACCTTCTATAATGATTAACCCGATTTTCAATTTTTGGGGTCGACTTTTCGCATAGCAAAGTTGGCTGACTTGCGTAGATGAGAGAGAGAGGGATCTCCCGGCCAATCAAAAGACGACGAAGCAGCCCACGTCATGTACCCTCCCCAGACCTCGGAATTCAAATATCATATTTTTCCTAAGGCCCTATAAATAATCGAAACGGGGTTTCTGCAATATGGACCCGTTTTCGTAACTTTTGAAGGTCGAACTTTGCAGGAAAAACATTTTCAAAAATCATTAAAGGAGCTCATTGTCCATTTTTGTTCCCCTGCCACTAGTAACCCTATGAATGAGCTTAAAGTCCCCTGAATAACCATGCTAATCTTGCCCTAAATTTATTTAATAGTCTAGTCGAGTTCAAGCCAAAACATTCGATCAAAAATGGGGGGGAGTTCATAGAAAAATTAACGGGCACAAAATTAACACCAGGGAAGCACGTCTTGGCGTCTGTAGACGTCAGTAGTCTTTTTCCTTCTGTCCCTACACAAAAATTGAAAACAGTCCTCGAGAGATTGATTTTTTCCAAAGTTGCAGATAAAATCAAGGCGGAATTTCTAGTTAAACTGCTGTATTGTTGTATTGACTGGAATTATTTCAAGTTTAACGGAAAGTTTTATAAACAGAAATCTGGATTGGCAATTGGGTCTCCACTGTCCCCTTTATTGGCTGAAATTTATTTGAACTACCTGGAAGAAACTTTTATTTTCACTCAAAACAACGAATTTACGAAATACATAAAATTTTATGTAAGGTATGTTGATGACACATTTATTATCTTTAAAGGTACAAATAGACAGATGGATAGATTTTTGAAGTTTTTGAACACCATAGATTCTAATATAAAATTCACCCACGAACTAGAAGTAGATGGATTGTTAAATTTTCTAGATCTCACTGTTAGTCTCAATCAAAACAATGAAGCTGAATTTAAAATATTTAGAAAAAGTTCTTATACAGACTGTGTTATACCTAGAGACTCCAATCACCCTTGGAACTATAAATTGGCTTCTTTTAGATCAATGATTCATAGACTCAAGTCAGTCCCCCAGTCAGAACAATCATACAATGAAGAACTTGATATTATAAGAACTATAGCTAAAAATAATGGTTACAATAACAATACAATAGATAAACTAATGACAACTTATGACAGAAATATGACCAACAAAGCGTTCCAGGGTAATTTGAGGCCTGAACCAACAGAATTCAGTTACAGAAGAGTAGTTTATCTCAACCCGACTTCGTTGAATATCAAGAAACCCCTCGAGGAAGCTGGAATAAAGCCTGCATTTTATACAAACTGTAACATTTCAAGGCTGAATAATGCAAAACTCAAACAATTTTCACCGAAATCAGAAAGTGGAATATACAAAATTGGCTGTGGGGGACGGGATAACGAACCATGTAATAATGAATACGTAGGACAAAGTGCTAGGATGGTCAAGTTGAGGGAAGATGAACATATTAGACATTTTAGAGCTCTATCCAGATGTCAATCAAATATAGATGAATGTGTGGAGTCGATAGAATTGTGCAATCAACTAAACTTGTCGGATCAAACCAGGGAACTTGCAGAACAGAGGCATAGGGAATTAAATGCAAAGTTATCGGACTTGAAAGACAAAAGTGCCTTTGCCACCCATTTATTTACACAGGAGCATGGTTATTCAGGGGACTTTAAGCTCATTCATAGGGTTACTAGTGGCAGGGGAACAAAAATGGACAATTGGGAGAATTTGGAAATTTATTTATCAAAAAAGAAAGGACATAATGTCAATATTAGATTCACAGATGAGAATTTTAGATTCAAACAACAATGGGAAGGTAAATTGGATAACTGGGGAATACATTAAAGTTTATTTATTTATGCAGTATTGTCAATTCAAAATTGTTGAAACAGATCAAAACATTTTTATTTTTATTTTTTGGTTTACCCTTAACTTTCTGTTTTCAAAATAATGTTTCCCATATTTGACTGGTGAGGGAATTTTTGTTGTTTTTTTTTTTTTTTTTTTTTTTTTTTTTTCCCCCACTTTCCCACTTCCAACATATACTAATTTTTACGTAGTGTTAACCCAATTGTCCCAGTAGATTATAAGTAGTTTTACATAATGGTTTAATTTTTAAGTTGGTTAATTTTATCAGCACAGCACTTCACAATAGGTACCTAATATAGTAATTTTCATGATAGGGAACTTTCGTATTTTTCTCCCCCGTTTGATGTAAGGTTACGTTTGTTGTCAGGGAGGTTACTCTCAATCCACTCTGTGCACATGTGTATAACCTGAAGATGGCTAAAATTTAGCTGAAAAGCTTTGTGTTTTTTAAAATAAAGTGGTAATTAAAAGGTACAGTGTTCTTTCTTATTCAAACAATATGGAGAATTACCACAGAAGGTCGCCAGCCACTTTGGCAAATTTGATAACTAGAATTCTTTTGATAGGGTCAAGGAGTGTGTATCCTGTCTCTTCACAGCTAAGTAGATAGGCTTTACTAGACCTAGGAGCGAATTTTCCTTTAGAACGCGCATTACTATCCAGGACATACGCTTCACACCCAAACCGTTTGATATATGCTAGTTTTGGGGGATGCCCGGGGTTTCATAGGGTGTCAGAAACCCGATTGCGCTATTCGGTGTTCGGTTGTGCACATGAACACTGTGTCGAAGAGCATGTTCCCAAAAGTATTTGGGCATACCCGCAGAAATTAGGTTTGCTCGAATTTGAGTTTGTAAGGTAAATTTTAGTTTTTCTGCGACACCATTATGTTGAGGAGTTGCGGGTTCGAATACCAACGGTACAATATTTTCGCGCCTCAAAAGGTCCTTCATCTGCGCCGTTTTATATTCAGTCCCACCGTCCGTAGCGAGACTTGTAACCTTGATTTGGTCACCCTTCAGTAACCTAATTTCGCTTAGACATTTTGAAAGCGCTAAATGCACTTGCGTCTTAGCACTTATGCCAAACGCAAAAGTATATCTTGGAAAGTCATCTGTGAATGTAACAATGTATCTACTTGTTGAATGTAATGGGAACTTCCCATTACTTCCCATTGGGAAGGGGAGGGTCACGGGACCCATTAAATCAGACATTAGTTTTCCGAAAACATTATCTGACCGTCTCCTTGGCTCTAGACAAGGTTTACGTTTCCCTTTAGCCAATTTACAGTCTACGCGATCCAAAATTTCATTTCCAAAACTAACATTCTTCATGTCGGGAATAACTTTCGCGGCCTTTTCCCTACTACCCGGAGCTACTCCCTCCCACCTTTTCATAAATTTTATTTACGATTACCTCTCTTTGTTGCTCAGTTACAGAATTTAGCACAAGGGGAAATTGAACCCACCAAAAACCTTTTTCATAAAACCCAGTTTTTACTATTTCAGATGTAACTGAGTCAATGAAAATAACCTTTTCTCTGGTGATTTTACTGTCAAATTTGCTTGGGTTTGTTTTCGAAGAGGAAACACGAGATTTTGAGAATATAGAACATTTCTCAAGCAGCCCAATTGTTTGGTTTCTAGGTTTTTGTATACCAAATCCCCTAGGCCTCAGAACTACCATTGGCGCAAGTAATATGTTTCGGGGTTTCCAGCATTTTTATGTTAATTAGACATTCCCTAGAGTTAACAACATGATTTGAACATCCTGAGTCCACCACCATTTTGATTTTCTTATTATGGCTCTTACCATCTACTTCCAGGCACGCCGCATCACTATCGCTCGATTCGCTGTCGGATCCAGAAGGTCTGCTCCTTCCCCTGGTCGATGCGAAGGACGCTCGCAGTTCTTCGTCGACGATGTCTGGATCTTCGATCCAAACCATGTCGGTGTCATCACTGTCTGATGAGTCGGGGTACATCGCCAGTGCAGCATGACCAGCTTTCTTCCGTTCTTTGGCGATGGAGTTTGCCTTTTGGAGGGTCACTTTCTTCAATCCAGCCTTCCTTCTACCAATTTTCTTCGTTTTGGGGTTCACTCTTCGTAATTTGGATTGAGACGGTTCTGAGTTTTGAGGGGGGGTCGTTGCTTCTCTTGGGTTTGTTGTCGGATCGCTGTTGGTTGCCCATGCGCTTTGGCCAGGTCGCAGAGATGTGAGTTTTCGTGTTTCGTGAATTCTTTGCAGTAATAACACTTGCTTCCCTCATTTGGACACGCCTCTAAATCATGCCCCAAATCACCACATCTCCTGCACACGATGACCACTTCCCCATACCTGGTCACCTTTTTGTTGCTCTTCTTTGGGTCAGGTTTGCCATACATCGCTGTCGAGGGAGGTGCTAATCGACGATCTTGCTCTTTCTGGGACGCTTCAATTTCAAACATTGCATTCTTGATGTCTTGCAGGGTCATGGTCTTGTCCTTGGTAGCTTGCTCAGATAGGGATCGCATCTCTGTTCGTATCGCAACCAGCAAGTTTAACCTCACAGTGTCATCCGTGACACTCTCTGTTCGTATCGCAACCAGCAAGTTTAACCTCACACTGTCATCCGTGCCATCTGGGGTTCGCTTGACTTTCTCTACGATGTCGCTGGGGTTCGCTTGATTTTCTCTACGAGGTCGCTGGGGTTCGCTTGATTTTCTCTACGAGGTCGTCAAATCTCGTGAGAAATTCCAGTACTGATTCGTTTGGATAATCAAAATGGACGTGCATAAACTGGGTTTGGAGCTGGAAAACTCCCAACGGAGACTGAGGTTCTGACGCTCGCTCCAATGCCCTCATAACCTCGAATGGTTCAGTTATGTTTTTCACGAGCCGGTGAAATTGTTCGTCAACGTGGGAAACGATAAAGTTCCTTACTTCGCTCTTTAGTCTTCTTAAATCACTTTCGCTGTATGGTCTTGTTGGTTGTTCCATTTTGTCCACTAAAAACAGACAGTCATTAGTGACCAACTCCCCGTATATCAAGTCCTTCCAAAAGCCAAAGTCCGTGTCCTGGGAGAGCTTCCTGTCCATCTTTCTGAACTTCAGCCTGTCCACCTGCCTTGGTTTCACAAATGCCACTTCACGCGCTTCTTCATGCTCCACTTGTTCGCTCCACAGCTCTCTCCTTGGTGTGTCCACCCTGGTTTGCTGCTGATCCCTTTCAACTTGGCGCTGACTCAGTTCACGGTCTGCATCGAAATTTGTTTCGCAAATCAATCCTCCAATTGTGTTGGAGAGGAGGTCGATTTCCTCATGAAACCTAAGGTGTTGGTCGTCCACCTTCTTCTTCAACTCACTGACGCTGTTGATGAGCTGTGTCATCACTTTTCGCTTTTCGCTTTCGCTTGTTCACTAACGCTTGGCTGCTGCCCTCGCTTCATTGGAAACTGAAAAGTATACAAAAACATCAATGCTTCATCATGTCAAATCAAACACACACATTGAAACGCATCACTTTCGCATCTCTTATCGAGCACTTTCGCTGTACGCCTAGATCGCTTATCACATCGCTTATCAGATCGCTTTTCACTCGCTTACAACAATCGCAGATTTTCATGACTGTACGCCTAGATCGCTTATCAGATCGCTTTTCACTCGCTTACAACAATCGCAGATTTTCATGACGGGCCCTTCCGTGTTTTCACACATTCGGTCAACACAATCAACGACGGGTGCTGGCAGGAAAATACGGGATGTCATCCAGATAGATACTGGCCGGGACATCATCAATCAGACCGTCCCGATCATCCGTACAAGCCCCATTTAAGACGGGGAGGCAATATACCATACTCAACCATAACCATGTACAACCTGCTCCCTATGACCTTGCCCTACACTTCGAGTACCTTGATATTAGACACTCAATTGCTCAAACGCCCTTTTTTTTCTTTAAACGCAAAAACCGCTATGGGCAGAAATTAGTGAAAACACGGGCCTGGTTTATGCAGTCGGGATGTTTGGAACACCGCTCAAGTCGTGTTGCTGTTCACACATACACAAATACACAAAAACTCGTTTTCAACACCAATTTCGCTCGAACGCTGCCATAATGACGCGTTAACAAGGGGTTTGTTTGGCCAGAACAACCACCATTTCACTACACTTTGCCTGCAGGGCTTACGCTCGCTCGCAAAATCAGATGAACCTCTCAATTTCGCTAATCGCTTTCGCTAATCGCTTTCTCTAATCGCTTTCGCTAACGCTTCGCTGTTCATCTGATTGGCCGATCTCCAATCATTCGCTCAACACGACTTCAACGGCTCCAAACTTGTCGGAATTCCTACCGCTTCCGAACTAACCCTCTGTCGACATGTTCAAATATCGGAACACTGCGATAATTTGTACAATTCATTAATGTGACATTCGTTCGATTCATTACTCACCAATATATAACGCTGAAGGTCGAAGTAAATCACAATAAATCGCTCAATAACTTGTTTAATTAAATCACTTGGTCACAGTTGAATATAAAAAACGCTGCAAATTTTACACAAAGGTTTATTATTCTTTGATATACGTTACTTGTGCAGAAATTTAATTCTGTGAATGAAAAAATTTAAAAAAAATTTTTTTTTTGGATTTTTATCTCAAAAAAAAATTTTTTTTTTTGGATTTTTTGTTCAAAAATGTGTTTTTTCAAAAACTCTGTATTTTTTACCCGAAAAATATTTAACATCCTGGGATCCTTCAAAAATCCCATTTTTAGCCCCACGAATGCCCTAAACATCGCCCCAGTGAAATCGGATCGTTCCGGGACCCCAAAAAATGGATTCTACGTCCAAAAATACTTCGAAAACGACACCTAACTCGATCCCATAGCTTAAAGCCTTCAAAAAACCCCTCCCGTAGCCCCATTATAGCCCCAGAGCGCCCCACGGGTTTGGGCGATCGGACTGAAAACCTTGCGGGCACAACTAGATGGTAAACCAAGTATTTTGTCGAAATTTCAGATTTTTTAAAAAATTCCTACTGCCCAAAACGGCCTGGACGGCGGACGGCGTACGGCGTACGGGGTACGGCGTACGGCGTACGGCGGACGGACATTTCGGATTTAGAATGTAGACCACTTGAAACGGATAATGTCAAATTTTGAGCCCGATCGGAGTCGTCGACCCGCGTCGCGAAAACATAGGTGTATTATTCCAGGAATAATAAACCAAAAGCACGATAACAATAAGAACGAGAAAAACTAAGGCGCAACAACAACATGGCTTCCGAAAAACAGGATGACCAACATAACACGAATAAAGTTATCTGGATCAAGTCCCCAGTTCTTATTTTCGTCAAAACTCCTCATTTGACTTCCTGGGATCCATCAAAAATCTCATTTGTAGCCCCATGAAAGTCCTACAGATCGCAACAGTGAAATCGGATCGTTGTGGGACCCCAAAAAATGGATCCTACGTCCAAAAAACTTCGAAAACGACACCTAACTCGATCCCATAGCCAAAAGCCTTAAAAAAAAACCCTCCCGTAGCCCCATTATAGCCCCATAGCGCCCCACGGGTTTCGGCGATCGGACTGAAAACCTTGCGGGCACAACTAGATGGTAAACCAAGTATTTTGTCAAAATTTCAGATTTAAAAAAAAATGCTGCAAATTTTACACAAGGGTTTATTATTCTTTGATATACATTACTTGGGCAGAAATTTAATTCTGTCAATGAAAAAATTTTTAAAAAAATAATTTTTTTTTGGATTTTTATCTCAAAAAATTTTTTTTTCGATTTTTTTGTTCAAAAATGTGTTTTTTTCAAAAATTCCGTATTTTTTACTCGAAAAATATTTAACATCCTGGGATCCTTCGAAAATCCCATTTTTAGCCCCATGAGAGCCCTATAGATCGGCACAGTGAAATCGGATCGTTCCGGGACCCCAAAAAATGAATTCTACGTCCAAAAATACTTCGAAAACGACACCTAACTCGATCCCATAGCTAAAAGCCTTCAAAAAACCCCTCCCGTAGCCCCATTATAGCCCCATAGCGCCCCACGGGTTTGGGCGATCGGACTGAAAACCTTGCGGGCACAACTAGATGGTAAACCAAGTATTTTGTCGAAATTTCAGATTTTTTAAAAAATTCCTACTGCCCAAAACGGCCTGGACGGCGTACGGCGTACGGCGTACGGCGTACGGCGTACGGCGGACGGACATTTCGGATTTAGAATGTAGACCACTTGAAACGGATAATGTCAAATTTTGAGCCCGATCGGAGTCGTCGACCCCCGTCGCGAAAACATAGGTGTATTATTCCAAGAATAATAAACCAAAATTCCTACTGCCCAATTGGCCCGGACGGCGTACGGACATTTCAGACTAGTCTTAGAATGTAGACCTCTTGAAAGGGATGTCAAGTTTTGAGGCCGATCGGAGTCGTCGACCCCCGTCGCGAAAACATAGGTGTAGGTATTCCAAGAATAATAAACCAGGGGCTCCTTCACACCCACAGTCCCATTCGCACCCGGAGGAAGTCCCAGTCGCATTAGTCATGTTAGTGGCTACCCCTTCACACCCGGAGGATCTGAATTGAGCTAGCTAGCCTGTGCTCCCTGTTTTTATTTTTATTTTATTTTATTTATTTATTTCCATTACAAGTACAAAACATAGATACATTCAATAGTACTTGGTGGGTAAATGTTTGACACTACCCACCAACATGAACAGGTTTATTGTATACATCGGGGCACATCAACTAGTACGAACCAGGGAAATGGGTACCCATTTTCCAGCCCCCCCCTATGTGCCTAAATGCTATTGGAAAAATTAATCCTCCATATGAGCCTAGGCTCGTGTTGGAGGATGAGTTTTTGTTCTCAGTCGACCCACTCAATACAATAGATAGGTATGTCATATTAATAATTAATACAGAGAATTTAAGAATACAGAATACACAACAATATTATCAGAGATAAAAGATATTATGATATAAAATGTATATTAGGTACATTCTAAAATAAAGCAGCAATATAATGGCAGGCACTTAGAAAAAGTAATCATTAGATAATAGAAAACTGACAATGGCTTTTCTTAAATACTTGTTGAATTTTGAATGTAATAGCTTTTCTCGTAGCTTTGAGGGTAGAGCATTAAAGCATTTTATACCTTGATATATATAAGAATTTTGGGCAAAAGAGGTTCGATAAAAAGGGTATTCAATGCGACTGTCATTTTTAAATCTGGTGTTTTGGCTATGAACAGGTAAAGTATAATGTTTCGTTTTTATTATTTGTATAATGCCATTCAGCCGAACAAGCTTCAGAAAAGGAAGAACCCCCAATTCAGAGAAGAGGGGAGAGGTATGTTCGTATCGCCCTCTCTTGCAAATTGTTCGGATAATGGCTTTTTGAGTCTTAATTACTGGTTCTAGGTGCGAAAAGTACGTGCTGCTCCAGATAGGCAAGCAGTATGTTAGCACTGATTCAACAAGAGCAAAATATACTTTCTTTAGGAGATACTTATTTAAGATTCGGGACAATTTATAAAATACATATAGTAATTTTCTTAATTTTGCGTTAATTTTATGGATGTGGACCGTAAATTTCATTTGTGTATCAAAGTTAATTCCAAGGTATTTGGCGGAATAGCTTTGCCTAACAGGGCAGCACGCCTCGCAAGTCGAACCATCGCATTCAAGCGAGTGAATATGAATGTCCTCCAGCTCAGGAAGATTCCGCGGATCAATACAAAAAGGCACGAAGGTAGTTTTGTCTACGTTCAGTGTCAGCTTATTACAGGACATCCAGTTAAATAGAGTGTTTATAGCATTATCCGCCTTTTTCCGTGTTTCACTCCATGAGCCAGCTGAACAGTAGAAAACAGTATCGTCCGCAAATAGCAGGACCTTTCCCGGTAAATCAAGCTCAGATATATCATTAATATAAATAATAAACGCGATAGGTCCAAGGACAGTACCTTGCGGCACCGAGTAAGGCCCCAGTGAGACTTCTTCGCTTCTCACACCATTCACCTGGACAATTTGCCTTCTGTCTTTCAAATGACTTCTGAACCATTGTAGTGCAGTGTCAACAATGCCCAATTTGTACATTTTTTGGAAAAGAATGTCATGCGAAATTGTATCAAAAGCTTTAGCCTGATCTAAGAAAACTGCTAAGGGTTTACGCCCTGCGTCCAAGTCTTCCATAATGGAATTATACAAATTACAAGCAGCATCTTGCGTACTACGATTACTTCTGAATCCAAATTGTGCTTCTGTGAGCAAATGGTTTGTTTCCAAGAACAGAACTAGCTGTTCTTTGACACACTTTTCAAAAAGCTTTGCAATACAAGAGACCAGGCTGATGGGGCGATAGTTGTTACATTTATCTTCAGGGCCTGATTTATGAATGGGCGAAACAATAGCTAGCTTCAAGATTTCAGGAAATTTTCCAGAGTTTAGACTTCGATTAATAAGAATATGTAAAGGCTTACTGACTGAGTCTTTGCCAAATTTCAAGATTCCTGCTGTAACTCCATCAAAACCAGGACTGGATCCACCTTTTAGTGAATCAATACAATTTTTGACCTGAGTTTCAGTGACTTCTTTAAAACGAGATAACAAACTCCCGTCTTTACGCTCTCCAGGGATCACCTTCTGCCTTCGATTAGGAATTTTTTCAGCTAGTGATTTCCCAACATTTGAAAAATAACTGTTAAATTCATTTGCACATTGCTTTGGATTTTGAAGTCCGTCTATTACTGTATTATCTATTGTTAACTTTCTTATTATGGTATTCTTTCTATTTTTATTGTCTATTATTTCATTTATTGCGTCCCATGACTTTTTGGCATTTCCTGTTGTTTTATTTAGCTTATCACCATAGTAGTTGTCATGGGCAGTATTAATTAGTTCTTTAAGTTTTTTTTGATAGTTTCGGAAGTAATTATTCAAACGCGAATTAAAGGGCTGTCTACGGGAAGCAGCGTAGAGCTTTTCTTTTTTCCTAATACACTTCACGAGAGAACTCGTAATCCAAGGCTTGATGGGAAGGTATTTTTTAGGAATTTCTGAGTGAACAGTGGAATTTGTAATGTGCTGCTTTAATACATTTATAAAAGTTTCAGTGCTTAGATCAACATCAGCTAATTTAATTACGGGTTCCCAATTCTCCTCCTCAAGTGCTACTTTGAGTTTACTGAAGTCAATTCGGGAAACTCGGCCTTGGGGCAATTTAGTTGTAATTGTTTCGCAAGGTATCATCGCGATAGTAGCCCTATGTTCGCTGGTTTGTGAATGAACTATGGCAGCTTTACACCGTATAGACGAAAAAATGTGGTCCAAACAAGATCCCTGCGGAGTCAGTGCATTCCTTGGCCTAGTGACATCATTTACATACGAAATGAAACCGTTCATAGCCAATATATTAAGATACTTTTCAGTATACAAGTCTGGCGTTAAACTTAATATGTCGAAATTCAAATCACCAACTATGATTTCCGGTCGCTCGTTTACGACGCAGCTTTCAAAATCATTCAAAAATTTATCCAATTCATAGTTACTGCGCAGATGTGATCTATAAATTGCTAATAAAGAGATATCTTTACTCTGAATTTTCACTCTCAACTTGATTGCACTGGAACCATAAACTTCTTTTTCACAAACCTCTATCAGTTCAACATCGTCTCGCACAAAGCATGCACTTCCACTATTTTGATTAAAATTTTTTTTAGTACTGCGATACACGTATCCCTCTAGACTGAACTCAGTACTGTCTTCAATTTGAAGCCAGCATTCACTTAAAATAATTAAATCCGGTCTAATATTCAAGAGTGACAACTCAATAACTAACTGGTTAAAATTTTTCTTAATACTACGGACATTCTGATGAAATATATATATGCCCTTACTTTGGAATAAAAAATTTTTGTTTAGCTCTTCATAATTATAATAGGTAGGTGAATTTTCATTTAGTGAGGCATCGATAAGGTTTGACAAATCCATGAGATAGTTACTACCTAGCAGAAATTAAACGACAAAGCAATTAAGGAGACTACATACGTTCTATGTCGGCGGGGGTTTTTATTGTTTGCACACGTTCTCCGTCGGCCTTTCTGACGTGCACGACGTAGTTCTTCACCCAGACATACTTGTAACCCAGCTCCTTGGCTTTTTCCTTGGTACGCCGCAATACGTCAGCACGGAGCGCAGTGAGATTCTCATTCACGTAGACTCTCTCGTTAGGCCAATCCTTATATAACTGATGCGCAGTTAGGTTTTTGGTGGTTTTAGCGACTTGTATGAAATTCGCCGCGGTCCGTGGTGACTCAAGAATTGCCAGAATCTTGCGAGGACGTTCCTTGCGTATCACCCCGACCCTGAAGGCTGCTTGTACTTCGCCACACTCCACATTTAGTGCTCTTGAAGCTGCTTTGACGATCTCAATACAATCTTCATTCTTTGTTTCGGGAACGCAGTTCACTTCAATGTTTGCATTACGAGAGCTCTGCTCAAGCACATCAACCTTAAATTGCAGGCCGGATACTGTGGATTTGAGCTCTGTATTTTCTTTCGTTAATTCTTGAATGGTAGCCTCCATTGCTGTCATCCTCTCAGAGAAGTCATCAAACTGGTCGCTCATGAATGCGAGAGACTGCTTAAGGTCCTTCATGTCATTTGCGATAGACACCAAGTTGTTGAGTTTTTTATTCATGTCGAGTAAAGTTTGTTCAATCTTGTTTGGTCCCGCTGGTTGGTCATCACGGGCGCCGCTAGGGCGCGAAACTTCGGGGACTTCCTCTGAACTAGTCCCACCCCCTTCCTTACACACGTCGCACCTCCAGCGCTCCTTAGCGTCTTTCGACATTTTTTTAAAGTTTTCAATGTTTTTTATCCTTGTGCAAGCCGGGTGGAAGGCTGCCCCACATTTGGCACATTTCGCCGTTTTCGTTGGCGAGAACAAGTCTCGGTTACATTTTTTACAATCCATCATTATGAAAGGGCTACTCGCCTACACTGCAGTTTGATAAGCTTGAAGGCGCACCGTATCGGGACAACTCGAAGCGAAGAACAAAGACCCTGTTGTGATTAGTCACTCAAACGAAGAGGGAAAAACAAAGTCAAATGCGACAGAGAAACCCTGCGATAACAGACGACACTACGATGTGACTCGCTCGGGGGTCTGAGAACAACTGAGCTGTTACAGTACAGCTACCGACAGTAGGTTTGGTGGTTTCTTAAGGATCGATTCACAGAATCCTTCTGCTACTTCACTCGGATCACAGTATGGCATCCCGAACGGTCAATGGAGGAAGGAACGAATGCACGTTCTTAGACCTAGGCTCTGAATTTTGGTTTATTATTCTTGGAATAATACACCTATGTTTTCGCGACGGGGGTCGACGACTCCGATCGGCCTCAAAATTTGACATTTTCCGTTTCAAGAGATCTACATTCTAAATCCGAAATGTCCGTCCGCCGTACGCCGTCCGGGCCGTTTTGGGCAGTAGGAATTTTTTTAAAAATCTGAAATTTTGACAAAATACTTGGTTTACCATCTAGTTGTGCCCGCAAGGTTTTCAGTCCGATCGCCCGAACCCGTGGGGCGCTATGGGGCTACAGGAGAGAGTAAAATATGGATTCTACGTCCAAAAATACTTCGAAAACGACCCCTAACTCGATCCCATAGCTAAAAGCCATCAAAAAACCCTCCCGTAGCCCCATTATAGCCCCACAGCGCCCCACGGGTTTGGGCGATCGGGCTGCTTCCGGGCACAACTAGATGGTAAACCGAGTATTTTGTCAACATTTCAGATTTAGCTCCACTGAGCCCCCACCGGTTTGTGCGATCGGGTAACACCTTGCGAGTTCAACTAAAAAGAGACCCAAGTATTTTGTCAAAAATTTCAGATTTTTGAATGAATTCCTACAGCTCAAAACGGGAACTTGGAAACTGCCAGACCAGGAAACTGCCCGAATTTCTGCCCAGAAACCGATTCGCGGAGTTTGGGGAGTTGGCGAAAAAGTCCCCGAAAGTATGGCCACGAAACTGTCCGAAAACATAAATCTGGAAACTGGCTGAAAATATTCTGGCAGAATGAAAGACCCCCGTTTCGACTTTGAAAACTGCCCGAATTCCTGACCCCTCGAGTGGGGCCGTGAAGAGCACGGCAGGGGCCCTGTACAAATTTCCTGGGATAATAACCCCTGGGGTTATTATCCAAGGGAGGTTTTGCTTTTACTCAAAAGAAGCGAAAATTGTAGAGGCTTGAAAACTATTTGTTCGTACCTATTTACCTATGCTCGTTGACCTATCGTGAAGGCGGAGAACCGTAGGCGCGTTGACTGGATAACCGGAAGAACTTCGATACTACGAAAACGACACCCCACTCAATATCATAGCCTAAATCTTCACACACAAAAAAACCCTAAGCCCCTATTTGGCCCCACAGGTTTTTGGACGATAGGGATGAAAACCTCGCGGCACAACTAACTGGTCAACCGAGTAGGTATTACTGACGTCGAATTTCAGAATAAAAAACATCCTTCTGCCATAACGGCCCATACGATGGACGGACCTGTCTCACATTTCACATACACGTTTCACATTATGAGTACGGAGATTCCAAAAAATGAAATCGGACAGCCCCTAAAAATAAACAAAACGGAAATCAATAGAATGGCAAATAAATAACTAAATTCAAAATAGACCTAACGGTATGCTGCCTCGCCAACCGGTAGGTTCCCCCCTCCATCCACTCACCTCCTTGCACACTCCATTCTTTCAATAGCCTAGTATCACAATCTCACTACACTAGCACCCACATCACAGCCAATTATCACAAACATTCCCTAACCTATTCAATAAATACCTAGCACGAATATCACACACTTTTATCACAGCTCTAACCTTAAACTCTATTCATCCACACATCCATTCACGCAATAAATTAATTTCTCAAACATTCACACCGTACGCCGTACGCCGTCCAGGCCGTTTTGGGCAGTAGGAATTTTTTTAAAAATCTGAAATTTCGGCAAAATACTTGGTTTACCATCTAGTTGTGCCCGCAAGGTTTTCAGTCCGATCGCCCAAACCCGTGGGGCGCTATGGGGCTATAATGGGGCTACGGGAGGGGTTTTTTGAAGGCTTTTAGCTATGGGATCGAGTTAGGTGTCGTTTTCGAAGTATTTTTGGACGTAGAATCCATTTTTTGGGGTCCCGGAACGATCCGATTTCACTGTGGCGATCTATAGGGCTTTTATGGGGCTAAAAATGGGATTTTTTAAGGATCCCAGGAGGTTAAATATTTTTCGAGTAAAAAAATAAAGAATTTTTGAAGAAAAAAAACAACACATTTTTGGAAAAAAAATCCCCCCAAAAAAATTTTTTGGAAATAAAAATCTTAATTTTTTTTTTTTTTTTTTCATTGACAGAATTAAATGTCTGTACAAGTAACCTATATCAAATATCAAAGAATAATAAACCCTTGTGTAAAATTTGCAGTGTTTTCGATACCTGTAGCAACACATCAGTTTTATTATAATAAAACTATAGTCATTAGTAAGTAAAAAATTCCTACTGCCCAAAACGGCCCGGACGGCGCGGCGGACGGACATTTCGGATTAAATTTTGGAATGTAGACCTCTCAAAACAGATACCTAATGTCAAATTTTGAGGTCGATCGGAGTCGTCGACCTCCGTCGCGAAAACATGGTCTATTATCCCAAGAATTGTTGGTGGAAAACCGAAAATATTAGTGTCGGCCTTCAGCCGAAATTATTAGTGTCGGCCCTAAAAAAAAAAAGATTAACAACCACCACAATGTTGTTGTGCCCCCTCTCCTTTTTTGGCGCACTTCGCTACATTCGTCTCCTTTATTATTACTCGTTTTATGCTCTTTCTTTTTACTTTAATTACACCGACAATTCGTTCTAACGTGTCGTTTGTCCGTTAGTGTAGGAACCCTCGCATCCAACAAGAATAATTAACCAAATGTGAAATAAGTTCCTAGACCATTCTTGGAAAAATCCCTGCAGGAAATCAGGACCATTTGACGCGATGAGGTGGTCCACGCCACTGATTTGACGACGCTCCTTTCTGGCTACAAAGAATAAGTCTTATTCATTGTGCATTTAATATTTATTCTGCAGATTTGACGTGATGAGGTGGCTCATGCTACTGATATTGGAGGACAACGCGAGCAACCACCTCGTGGTGTCCCTGGGTCAAGCTGATAGCTCACATAATTTTGGGAGTGCAGCGGTATCAGCTAGTTTCCATTCGGGGAGTGCTGTGGTATTCGTTGGTTTCCATTCGGGGAGTGTTATGGTACCGGGAGTGCAGTGGCCTCGACCCTTCGGGGAGTGCAGTGGTACCTTTCTCCGGTCCCGGGAGTGCAATGGCTAAACCCGCTTTGGATATCTAACCTCTTGGAATTTTGACTCGAGATTTAAAAAAAAAATCTATGGCTGCGTAAACAAACGGGCGACCATCGTTCAGTCCCGTCACGTGATGTTGGACGAAAAGTTCATCGGTCAGGTCTCATGAATTCTTTAGCTGAGTTTCGTTCAGGTCCCATACAACAAGAGTTTGCAGTTGGACTTTGCAGTTGGAGAGTGGGTTGCCCACCTTGAGGCCCAATGGAAGCTCCCTGGTGGTCTGGGTCGCCCGTCTGTGCTTGACCTGCAGCTGGCTCATGATTCTGAGGTGTTCGACTGCCCTAGAAAAAAGAGAGAGAGAAAAAACGTAATGGTACAAATTCTTAATGGTACTTTCAGGGTTCTGATACGACATCTTTAGGTCTGGCTTATACCATCTTGTGCCTTGCTATGCACCCGGAGTACCAAGAAAGGGCCTACCAGGAGCAGCTGGACATCTTCGGCGAGTCAGACCGACCACCAACTTTCAAGGAAGCACTGGACATGCCCTTCTTGACCAGGTGCTGGAAGGAGGCTCTCAGGCTACACGGCCCCGTCGGCATCGCTCGAGAACTCACTGCAGATATCCAAATTCGTAGGTGTTCTTATAGTGTGTATCTCTCGCCTATGACATGTGATTGGTGGGATAACGGGAGTTTTTTTCTCCTTGCAGGTGATCTCGTACTCCCAGCGGGGGCTGCCTTATTTCTGATGATCCGACCTGCCCAGAGGGATCCCAAAATTTACGAGAGGCCAGAAGAATTCTACCCGGATCACTTTTTGCCCGAAGTAGTTGCGAATCGACCAAAGAATTCTTTCTTAACCTTAAGTTTTGGATCCCGAGGATGTCCAGGTAAATTTTGTATGCATTTACCAGATCATAATTTATTAAATCTCAGCAAGGAACACGCAATCTACGTTGCTGACCAAGGTGGACTGTGACGAATGTCTTTGGCTGGGGAACCTTCTGGGTAGCTCTGAGTGTTTCTCGTTTCCTCACAGATCCACCGATTACTGACCACTTAGTTCAGCTTATATTGCCGCTCCAAACTACAAGAAGAGAAAGCGGAGTACCTAATGGCTCTATGGTGAAATTTCCCTGTGCGTCTGTGGTCGGCGGCAGCGGCTCGCAATTAGACGCTCCCCACCCCTTCTGTGTTGTTAGATCAAACCGATTTCCCTGGCGCGGCTGCGGCGGGCGACTACATGGTGTTGAAACTCGCTACAAGGGAGACGCGTGGCTGGCACGCCGGAGCCGCCCGACTGGTTGGGGAGCAGTCTAGCTGAGCGCCTTCCCGGCTGTGATATGCAAACCCGCACAGTGGGTCTCAATCACAGAATTGAGCCTGCTCCATGGAGGAATAGAGAGGAGAGTTCACTGAATAGGACTTCATGTGCCATAGTCGATAGTGGCGCTATCCTTACGGAACGTAGTGAACTACTCATAGTACCTTCAAACCCGACTAGAGTGAGCCACTAGCCCTTCTTACGAAGGAAAGCCTCAAATACCTCACTAAACGGATTTATCTTCCACTGTTGTGCTACCTCAATTAAAGGAAAAACGCTGCAAATTTTACACATGGGTTTATTATTCTTTGATATACGTTACTTGTGCAGAAATTTAATTCTGTCAATGAAAAAATTAAAAAAAAAAATTTTTTTTGGATTTTTATCTCAAAAAAATTTTTTTTTTTGGATTTTTTGATCAAAAATGTGTTTTTTCAAAAACTCTGTATTTTTTACTCGAAAAATATTTAACATCCTGGGATCCTTCAAAAATCCCATTTTTAGCCCCACGAATGACCTAAACATCGCCCCAGTGAAATCGGATCGTTCCGGGACCCCAAAAAATGGATTCTACGTCCAAAAATACTTCGAAAACGACACCTAACTCGATCCCATAGCTAAAAGCCTTCAATAAACCCCTCCCGTAGCCCCATTATAGCCCCATAGCGCCCCACGGGTTTGGGCGATCGGACTGAAAACCTTGCGGGCACAACTAGATGGTAAACCAAGTATTTTGCCGAAATTTCAGATTTTTTAAAAAATTCCTACTGCCCAAAACGGCCTGGACGGTGGACGGCGGACGGCGGACGGACATTTCGGATTTAGAATGTAGACCTCTTGAAACGGATAATGTCAAATTTTGAGCCCGATCGGAGTCGTCGACCCCCGTCGCGAAAACATAGGTGTATTATTCCAAGAATAATAAACCAAAATTGAAGGAACCATCTCTGAATAACGAATTTCGTTAAACGAAATTGATTGTGTAGTTGTGTACACTGTGAATGCAAACGACACGTCGGAATTCGGGGGGTAAGGGGTTTGGGCCCGCGCACGTGTAAAAGCCTCAGAAAAGGCAAGGGGTTTGGGCTCAAGAACAGCGTGGCGACGTGAGGGGTTTGGGCCCACGGTTTGTGCTCCGAAATCAAAATTTCTACTCGCATTTAGCGTTTCAGAGCCTCCTGAACAAATTTGGTTCCGTGTATGTCTGTCTGTCCGCAATTCCTTGCCATAGCCATAACTTCCGCAATTTTCAAGAAATAAGAAACAAGATCCAATACTTTCAAGTTATTTTTGTACAACAACAAAATTTGTACCTATTTAAATGTAGTATTAATTAATACTATTAGGAATTTCATTGTCTATGGCTATGTTTAGTATGGACCTTGGCAGTGTATTGTTGTTGAGATAAGCGATGCCCTGTGAACCACCGCTCCGAATATGCGTGCCGATTCAATCAGTCGTTTATATTTGAATGGCTGAATGTTAAAAGGGCGTAACTCCTTCAACCCCTAGTTGTGGGAAATCACAAAAAACTGTCCACCATCTTCACAACTCTTAGTATGGCAAGATTGCATTTTTTCGTGGGTAGGCAATCACTTGGGACGACTTATGGCTGGACGAATAAAATTTTAACGGGCGACCTGAGTTCAGCAGAAATTTTCAAATTTCATGGAGATCCGCCTTTTTTTACATTTTCAGTTTTTTCATCTGTAAATATACCGAGAAGCCAACAAGGGCCTTGCTCGAACGCTTGTAAAAACTGTGGACAACATATTGTGAGGACAAGGACATCATGGTCTATCTTTTGGGTGTGAGCCACAAATTAAACTACTGAGGGTGTGAGCAATCCGAAGGAAGAAGACCGTAACGACGAATGATATCATTCTGAAACATGTGAGAAATACACCTTCTACGTCCATTTTATTCCGTTTTTTCCATGGGCCCAAACCCCTTACGTTTTCAAAATCAGAAGGGCCCAAACCCCTTGCGTTTTCACCCCTACGGGCCCAAACCCGGTGCACCCGGAATTCGCAGGGCGCCATCTTCTGGTTCAGTTTTGGTAACTTACTACCTTCAACGTTCACTACGTCTCGTAGGGGTCGCGCTGCAGTCGCAATCCCCCCCGCCGTTCGATCACTGGGTTGGCGTTTTGGGAACGCGGTTTAACACAGAGTGAGCTCTCCTCTCTATTCCTCCATGTAGCCTGCTCATTACTAAGGAACGGATTCTTAGGTTTTTACCTATTTACACCTAAAAAAACCTAATTCTTCCCATTACACCTAAACACCTAAATTTCTAGGTTTTTTACCTAATCGACCTTTTATTCCGTCTAGTTCGTAAACTTCAAGAGCTCAGCCGTACAAGGGACAAGGTGTTCGCTGTTGTCAACCTGAACCTGACCTTTCCTCGAGATGTGCTCTGTATCTTTCGTTTTGCCATTCATTCTTGCCATTCTCCCCTCTTGTTTACCGTTTTATCGTCAGTATTTAACTGTTTGTGACGCCGACAATATGCCTAAATCTAAAGCGCAAAAATATCGGGCCTGGAAAATTAAGGAGGTTGTTGGAAAATTTGAAGAAGATGAGGCCGCCTCTATACAAAAAGCTAAACTGGCCTTGAATAGTAGTACCATAGTGTCAGCTCTCGCCTTCATCAGCGCTCACTTCTCTGAGCTTCCTCGTATGATCGCGCAGCTGGAGTCCTCAACCATCCAACTCAATGACGCAGTAGGCATAATAAATTCGCTGCAGGAGAAGAAAATACCTGGGAATACGGGAGAAGCCGTTCAGTCCAAGTTAAAGAAAGTACTTCACCGGAATCCAGGCTTTGCAAAGATGAAATTGGTTTCCACTACCCTCCTAGGAGAAAGTCGTTGCACCGAAGATTTGGTTCCTTGGGGTCCTGCTGAAATCACATCACTGCAATTCGCTCCCATCACGTCTTGTGAGGTAGAAAGAATATTCTCTACCTACAAGACTTCGAGACAACCGTCAGCGCTTCTCCACAGAAAATCTCGAGAAATATGTCGTCGTTTACTTCAACCAGCCCAAATCAGCAGATAAACACAATCGTTGTCTAATTAATTAACCTACTTTTTGAATTTTTGTAATAATTTGAATTTCATTTTACGTTAAAGAATAAAAAGAACTATATTTACACAATAAATGTAGCATTTGCACAATTATTGCTTCATCTTACGACTGTTCACTGATTCCTACATCAACAAATGAAAATAATTTTGCACCTAAAAAAAAACCTAATTTGACATTTTGAAAAAAAACCTAAAAAAAACCTAATTTATGTCCACGCAAAACGTAAAACAGTGTAATTTTTTATCTAAAAATCCGCTCCCTACTCATTACTCATCAAGAGAGGCTGGGGAAATGCGTGAATTGTATCTTTCTGTTTGCGTTTTGTGTGAAATGAAGTTCACCTACGACAGGGGTTCCCAACCTTTTTTTACCTCCCCCCCAGGTCGGTGTGAACACCATTGCGCCCCCCCCCCCCCCTTTGTTCTAGGTAATTATACTCTCCCCCTCCTCAAAAATGCTAAGTATAAGTATAATCATGGTATACTTTTAATGAGTAAATTCAAATTCAAACGGAACTTTTTATTTGTTGTTGTATTCATGTTGACAAACACTCACGCTCCAGCCTACCTAAATAATAAGGAATGATGGGTGATGATGGTTTTTTTTTTATCGTAGAAGACGTCCAAATAATACTACAAATGGGGTTAAAACACAAACTGCAAGCTCGTATGAATTTATAAAATTTATGGAAAAATTTCTATTTGAATTTTGGCTGAAACACGAGGTCAGCTCCTATTGGTCGAAGAGTTGGCCACCATTACAAAACTAAAAACTAGATTATGACTAAGTTAATTTACATCACAAATAAGTTGAGTCAATAAGCATGATCACATTCACACCAAAGCGAACACAGCCATTTTCGCGTAACTCCAGTGTCATCAGAGCCAAATGCAAAGAAAAAATCGAAAATAGAAGAAAAAATCGACCTGCACTCTGGTGTTTTTTTATTGGAAACCGGAACCACTATAGGTGACGTCACGTTAAATGATTATAGACTACGTGAAAGACTTTTTGTCAGTTTTTGGCCCTTGATCGCGCCTCCCCTGGAGATCCTTCACGCCCCCCAGGTTGGGAATCCCTGACCTACGAAGTGCGTTTTGTGTGAAATGAAGTTCACCTACGAAGAGGACGAACTTCTTATCCACATTGTGGCAATATGTACGACAGTGAGTCAGGAGAGTACGGGAGACTGCCCGCACTGGACACTGTGTAAACCTTAGTTTCTGATTGAAATTTGTCCGTCGTTATAATTATTCCATGAAGCCACATGTATCAACTACTTTCTCTCGAGATTTCACACGTTTTCTGCTAATGCAGCATTTTTGGGAGACGCTTTTTCGTAAAACGTCATTTCGTCCAAACTAGGGCACCAGAGCCCAAGTGTAGACAGCCTGGGTCCTTACTTTGTTGACAATTTTTCCCAGACCCGCCGGTTAGCCCTGCTCGGGGGTGGGTTAAGTCGTGACTAGCAACGTATAAAAAAATAAATAAATTGAAAAAAAAAAAACAACAAAAAAACGCTGCTTTGGACCTTGCTCAAACGACGGAATCGCTGCCGAGTCGGCCTCGTGCCGGCAGGTCCCCAATCACCCCCCCCCCCCCCCCACCCCCCCTTTCAGTTTCTGGAGTCTACGAGGTGGGGACAACCAGAACGGTCAGTGTGCTCGACGTCAATAAAACGCAGGACTGCGCCCTGCTGGCCTGGCTTCCTCAGACGAAGTGTCTTTAAAAGATGCAGGTCCTCGGGTCCAACCAAAAAAACACTGCGTGTTGACATCGTAAATTTACAATAAAATAAACGGTCAGTGTGTGATAAAGTCGGCGGCGGGACTGGGACCGTCTGGGTAACCCCCAGGACAGCGAATTTAATAATAGTGTGGCCCATGCGGCCACAGAAGTAAAGGAAATGTAGGAAGGGAAAGAGGAGGAAGGGAATTGGTAAGTCGCTAAAGGCGCGTCCACATTACGCTGGAAACAGGCTGGTCGGCCTGGATGGCCTGGTCGGCACGTTCGGTTCGCCATGCAGTTTGGCATGTTTGGCAAGACGTCCGTCCACACAGTAGTCTGGACGTCCCGAACTGTCGAATCATCCCACATTTTAGGTAGCGGAACGACAGAAAATAGTAAAGTGTAAGCAAGTTCTTTCAACAAAACGCTGCAAATTTTACACTAAGGTTTCTTAATCTTTGATATAGGTTACTAAGTACCTATCAAGTCTTGGGCATAAATGTAATGAGCCAAGGAACTGGGTCAGATAAATGGGAAAATTCGGCCGAACATAGTTGAACTAGTAATGAACAAAGTACTCAGTACAGTTAGCAGTGAGAAATTAGGTGTCTGAGCAGAGCACTAGTGAATATTTGGCGTTTTGAATTTTCCCGCGGTGGCACTTTTACTAATCCGCCAGAGTGCGCTAGCGTAAGAAGTAGAGTGTAAAAAAAAGTGACAGCAGCCAATGAGAGAGTAGCGCCACTTTTCCCTCCAGATTCAAAGTTGAAAATTTCGAAAGTGCTCTAGAAATTTTTATTACACCGTAGGAGCCCAAAACTCACTGCTATGCCTTCAAATTATGAAGTTCTTTCAGAAAAAAGTATTAGTCGACGTTCGGTTCCCGGGCCCAATCTGTGTCAATGAAATTTTTTTAGAAAAACATTGTTTTTAGAAAAACAAAAAAAATTTTTTTGAATATTTATTTTCCAAAATATTTTTTTTTCCAAACATTTCTTGTTTTGTTACTTGAAAAATATTTGACCTCCTGGTATCCTCCTTCAAAAATCCCATTTGTAGCCCCATGAAAGCCCTATAGATTCAATCATTAATTTCGAGTATTTTGTCAAAAATTCAGATTTAAAAAAAAAAAATCTACTGCCCAAAACGGCTAGGACGGCGGACGGACATTTCGGTTTTGGAATCTAGACCTCTTGAAACGGATAATGTCAAATTTTGAGGCCGATCGGAGTCGTCGACCATTTTTTAAAAAATTAAATGAAAAATATTTACAATAGAATAATTAAAGATAATACAGAAAGTCGCTATGCGATATGGTAATTCGGTATCATCAAGTTCTAAATTCGCTGAAGGCGTTATCACACTTGTCAGAAACTCCCAGCCAGCGGACGAGTGGCGAATCACGGGCAAAGATTGGGAGCCGTCGGGTATACGACACCCTCTCCCTCCTCTACAATGAACGCTGAACGTCTGGCACCACCGCAGCAGCATGGCAGCACCGTGCATTTCGAAGTGTTCACACTGCACGACGGATTGCGAGGCGTCAGGCCTTCATAGATGAGGGGGGGGGGGGGGAAGGTTGTCGTCATGGGAAGTCTGTCAGGTCTATGCTGCTTAGGGCTGCCTAAGTTCGTAGGGCTAGGGGTCATGTTCCTAGTGGCGCCTTCGTCGAGGGGGGTCGTACCTTCTTTTGTACCTGCTTACAGAACAACAGCAACAGGCGGTTGAAGCTCGACTGAAGGCTGTCGTCGCGTCCACACGTTGACCTTTGATACATACGGTTCGGTTCGGCTTTCTTTGATCCAGACCGACTTGAGTCGGTTTGGGTTCGGCATCATTAGGGCTACATGGCATCACCAAATTTTGGTTCGACTCGGTAATCTACATTAATTCAGCTTTGCCGATCGGCATAGTGTGGACGCGCCTTCCACTTATTACCAATTTAACACAAAATGCTTTAAAATCTCCTCTTTATGTCCCAGGTCTACTGTACAGTCAAACTTCGGCGAAAATGCTGCTATCTCTTCTCATCCGGAAATTCAAGTTCGCCAGCCCCATCAAATACTCGGATCTGCGGTTCAAGTACTCGTTAATGGTTGAAAGTCTTGACGGCTACCCGGTGGAAATCTATAAGCGAACCCAGCGAGAAAGTGCTTGATTTGCCCATTTTCTTCGCCATTTTGATGCTCAACATTTCGTTTTTTAGATCTCAATAGTCACAGGAAATCTGGCCATGTTCAAATCCCAGATATTCTTGTATAATTGAAATGATCTAACAGTTGATATCGATGCATAAATCACACTTTTATCGGTTTTATCGCTTTACTTCATTGACTCGATTGAAATGATCGCACTTAGGTAATACCATGAAATCTGCCAAAAGACTATGTGTAGTTATCAAATACCTAGTTTTAATTAAAGTTTAAGATGTTCCTTGGCCTTAGTTGAGTTTCCAGAGTTATGCCAATTCGTTAGTTACCTACCAATACTATCGGATAGATATGTAGCATTCATCAGATTTGATTGTGTTGGCAATAGCGCTGAAATGTCTCTGAAGTGCTTAACTCTTTGTCAGTAGGTAAGAAAAAATTGAAAATCAGAGCCTGAAAATAGGGAATGTGGTGGAAAAGTGGCAATTACATTTCATCTACTGTACCGTTCTGAAATGCTAGGAAATTTTTCAGAAATTTATGAAAATAGGAACTAGATCAAATACATGATCAATTAGCTATACCTACAATGCTTACTGTACCTGCTGTACTTGACTACACCCGAGTTGTACATAGTCAATGTTGGGAATAAAATGTTGCCTAATTCTGCACACGAGTGCCTTTGAGAGTAGATAAACAAGTTCCTGCTGAACACTTTGAGGTTTGATTTATTTCCGTCCTGGGACTTCGAGTGCCTGAAGGGGAGCATGGAAAATGAGGGCCCTTGCATTTAACGCAACCTTGTTGAAAGAATGTTTAACTTGATTTCGAGGTTTTTGATCTTTAGATGCTGTTAGCGCCGCCTATATTTAGAATTCGGTAATGTTGAACTCGAGAATATTACGGGCTGGAAGGGTTTTAATAAATTTCATGAATCATGATAAACGTAGAAGGGAATGAGCTAATTAGCTTAAATTATTAGCTTAATTAGCTTAAATTAACATTTAAATGTGGAAAATTCTGCTACCACCCAAATTTAATGATATTTAGGAACCATGTTAATTAATTAAATAAAATAATTCTTGAGCTGAACCTTCTCCCCAACCAAGAAATAAGGCGTTAAATTGATAAAACCGGTTGAAAACACCGACATGTACTCACTGTAAATTCTTAAGCTAAGATACATATTAAGCTAAGATACATTAGGTAAAAGGTTAGACGCCTCAAAGGGGGGCCAAAATTGAACGGGTTTAAAATTACCCATAATAATTATTATTCATTAATAATTAATAATTCCAATAATTAATAATTACTATTAATTCCATTAATATGGAATCATCCTGATCTAAAAATGTCTCTTGAGACCGAGTGTAGACGATGATTGCAGAGAAGCTAAGTTGATTGAGGTACTCGAAGAAAGTGTTGAGGATTTGGGTAAGGAAATTTATGATTTTGGGTTAGCGCTATTATGGACCAACCTTTTGGTTATGGCGGTGGTTCTGGCAGGAATCTCGCACGATTATGCTGACAATTATCAATTATGCTGACAAAATATTGCAGCACTTGTCACATCGACGGGTGTCGCAAAAGTGTTGGTGGCCTTTCGAATGGGGTAGGTACAGGCCGAAGATTATTTTCGTGGGGTTGGTTGATACTCCATGGAGACCGCGATTTTCACTGGATGATTTTACTCGGGGGCCGATTCGGCGCAAATCTTACCTAATCATCAAAATTAATTGAGCGAATTAGCGCAACCCGCTTATCAGATGTAGAATTGGTCGAGGAATCCGAATTCGCGGAAAAAAATAGGGGTTCCCATTTGAAATAAGAAAGTTGATGGCAAGTGCGCCCATTTGTACGCATTTTCGGGAATTTTCGACCCCCTTATTCGAAGTTAAACGGTCGGTTTAGGGCTTACCGTTTAGGAGGAGTAGGCGATTGACATACCCAACCACACACACACAGACACGGTGAGAATTAGTGATTTAGATAGATGAGTGATATAGATAGATAAACAATGTATGGTAAAAATTTCAGCCTGAAATAACGTAGAAAAGTGCACCCAAAGTACCCCCTTTTGGTTTATTATTCTTGGAATAATACACAGGTGTATTATTCCAAGAATAATAAACCAAAAGGGGGTACTATGGGTCCATAGGTAGGGTGACCATACGTCCCCTTTTGAAGGGGACAGTCCCCTATTCGAGCTTCCGGTCCCCTTGTCCCAACAGAAAGCTAAAACGTCCCCTTTTCTGAAGAGAATGCCAAAACGTTCCTCCACGTTGTCCAAACGTGATGGTTCATCTCATCAGCGGTCCAACCACCAGATCTGAAGGCATCGTGGGAGGTTGTAGCCGAGGAACTCAATTCCAGGTCCCGCAGTGTTTCCGGTACCGCAGGCTTGAGTGCTAGTGGATTTGCTAGTACATTTGCAGAGGTGTTTGAAAAACGTTTGCCCAGGTACCCATCGGAGATATTTTATGATTACTTATCCTGCGCACCGAGGATGAGCAGTGATTTTGCTCTGCGGGAGGTTTCTGTTGAGAGAGTTCATTCAGCGATAGTATCACTCAAATCCAGCAAATCATTGGATTATTTCGGTGTGAACACAGTAATGCTAAAAAATGTAGCTGATTTGGTCATTGAACCGTTGACGTACATTATTAATCTGTGCTTCAAACAAGGTGAATTTCCAAGCTGCCTCAAGGTGTCTGCCATCACACCTATTCCAAAGAAAGGGAAGCCCACCAGGTATGATGAGTTTAGGCCTGTCTCAAAGCTTCCAGTTTTTGCAAAAGTACTGGAAAAGGTGGTTTTGGGGGACTTGATTGGGTACATCGAGGGGAAGGAATTGTTGCATGGCCGCCAACATGGGTTCCGAAAGGGCAAAAATACTTGTTCTGCCGCTTGTTCAGTGCTTGTGGAGGCACTCGATTCCCTTGAAGGCAAGATGCTCACGGGTTTGCGGCTGTTTGACCTGTCTAAAGCTTTTGATTTGGTTCCCTTCAATTTATTGACTGAAAAGCTTGCACATTATGGCATCTCTCCAGTTAGCCTTTCTTTCTTTGAGAGTTATCTCATGGGCTGGAAGCAGGTAGTTTTCTTTAATGGTGAACAGTCTGAAGAAATAGGTATTCCATGTGGTATCAAGCAAGGATCTGGACTAGGCCCTTGCCTCTTCATAATATATATAAACGATCTAGTATACCAATGCCAGGACACGTTCTTCCTCTCCCTTTTTGCGGATGACATAACAGCTGTGGTACAAGGGAGTTCAGTTGAGGGTTTGGAACGTAACATGACTGCACTTTCAGAGTTGATCGAGTCATGGTGTGATGTAAATGGTCTTCGCCTCAACTCTGATAAGACCCAGAGCTTAACCTTCCAGCTGAATGGCCCTCTCACCCGTTCAGTGAATCTGCTGGGTGTAGAGGTTGATAATAGAATTTCGTGGGCTCAACACGTCGACAAGCTGTCATCAAAACTCGCCTCCTGCAATTTCATGTTGCGCCGATTGTCACGATGTGTGTCCCCTGAGATCCTCAGATCAGTGTATTTTGCCTGCTTCCATAGCCGTTTGAGTTATTGCGTGCAGCTGTGGGGGAACTCTCCACACAGCCGCCGTGTGTTCGTCCTGCAGAAGAAGGCTCTCCGAATACTGAAGCACCTTGGATGGAATGAGAGTTGCCGAGGGCATTTTAACAGCTTGGGAATCCTCACCTTGCCGAGTCTGTACATTCACTCAGTTTTGATGTTTGTGCGACAAAATGTTAACACGTTGCAGAGGGGCAGTAACTGCCATCATTAATCCACAAGGCAATGCGAGGACCTTACCATTCCCACGGTCCGTCTGACAGCCTCGCTGCGGACAGACCCAACTCAGAACGGCTCTCGTCTGTTTAATCGGCTACCAGAGAGGCTGCAGAGCTTGCCCATCCCCGCTTTCAAGCGAGCCCTGAAGGATATTCTGATCGAGGCGGAATTGTACAGTGTTGATGAGTTTTATAATATCTCATTCGCCTCAAGCCCATAAGTTCGCCTGGGTAGCTCCATTCTCATGTTGTCAGGGTTTGTTTGTGAACTGTACGATGGGGCCCGAGTTGTTGCTGTTTTGATGCTTGTGTTTTTTTCATTACCGATGTAATCTTGTAATCTTGACGTTTGCATTGTCATATGCATATCATATATCAAGCCCATAAGTTCGCCCGGGTTGCTCCATTCTCACGTTGTCAGAGTTTGTTTGTGAACTGTACTATGGAGCCCAAATTGCTGCTGTTTTCATGCTTGTGTTTCTGTCATTACCTATGTAATCTTGACGTTTGCATTGTCATATACATGGATTTTGCAAATAAAAACCAGTTTGGTTTGATTTGAGTTGATCTACCTACACTCTTATTGTACCTACCTACTCAGTCGAGTAAGTAGGTGTTTAGTTGGAAGAGGGGCAGAGGCCTGTGTTAGGTAGGTAAACCATCATTTTCCAGTGGGGGTCGGTGTCCCCTTTCAAGCTCAAAAATTTGTGGTCACCCTTTCCATAGACCTGTGTTTTCGCGACGGGGGTCGACGACTCCGATCGGCCTCAAAATTTGACATTTTCCGTTTCAAGTGGTCTAGATTCCAAAACCGAAATGTCCGTCCGCCGTACGCCGTCCGCCGTCCAGGCAGTTTTGGGCAGTATGAATTTTTTTTTTAAATCTGAAATTTTGACAAAATACTCGGTTTACCATCTAGTTGTGCCCGCAAGGTTTTCAGCCCGATCGCCCAAACCCGTGGGGCGCTATGGGGCTAAAATGGGGCTACAGAAGGTGGTTTTTGAAGCCTTTTGGCTATGGGATCGAGTCAGGTGTCGTTTTCTGCGTTAAAAGAAAAAATGTTGTGAAAAAAAGTTTTGGATTTTTTTTCGAAAAAAATTGTTTTTTTCAAAAATTCTTTATTCTTTACTCGAAAAATATTTAACCTCCTGGGGTCCTTCAAAAATCCCATTTTTAGCCCCATGAAAGCCCTATAGATCGCCACAGTGAAATCGGATCGTTTCGGGACACTCAAAAATGGATTCTACATCCAAAAATACTTCGAAAACGACACCTAACTCGATCCCATAGCCAAGTCTTCAAACACCCCTTCCCATAGCCCCATAGCGCCCCACGGGTTTGGGCTATCGGACTGAAAACCTTGCGGGCACAACTAGATGGTAAACCGAGTATTTTGTCAAAATTTCAGATTTAAATAAAAAATTCCTACTGCCCGAAACGGCTCGGACGGCGTACGGCGGACGGACATTTCGGATTTTGAAAGTAGATCTCTTGTAACGGATAGTCAAATTTTGAGGCCGATCGGAGTCGTCGACCCCGTCGCGAAAACATAGGTGTATATTTTCAAGAATAATAAACCAAAAACGCTGCAAATTTTACACAAGGGTTTATTATTCTTTGATATACGTTACATACTTGTGCAAAAATTTAATTCTGTCAAGGAAAAAAATTTAAAAAAATTTTTTTTTTTTGATTTTACTCCAAAAAAAATTTTTTTTTTTGGATTTTTTGTTCAAAAATTTGTTTTTTTATAAACTGTATTTTTTACTCGAAAAATATTTAACATCCTGGGATCCTTCAAAAATCCCATTTTCAGCCCCACGAATGCCCTAAAGATCGCCCCAGTGAAATCGGATCGTTCCGAGACCCCAAAAAATGGATTCTACGTCCAAAAATACTTCGATAACGACCCCTAACTCGATCCCATAGCTAAAAGCCATCAAAAAACCCTCCCGTAGCCCCATTATAGTCCCACAGCGCCCCACGGGTTTGGGCGATCGGGCTGCTTCCGGGCACAACTAGATGGTAAACCGAGTATTTTGTCAACATTTCAGATTTAGGTCCACTGAGCCCCCACCGGTTTGTGCGATCGGGTAACACCTTGCGAGTTCAACTAAAAAGAGACCCAAGTATTTTGTCAAAAATTTCAGATTTTTGAATGAATTCCTACAGCTCAAAACGGGAACTTGGAAACTGCCAGACCAGGAAACTGCCCGAATTTCTGCCCAGAAACCGATTCGCGGAGTTTGGGGAATTGGCGAAAAAGTCCCCGAAAGTATGGCCACGAAACTGTCCGAAAACATAAATCTGGAAACTGGCTGAAAATATTCTGGCAGAATGAAAGACCCCCGTTTCGACTTTGAAAACTGCCCGAATTCCTGACCCCTCGAGTGGGGCCGTGAAGAGCACGGCAGGGGCCCTGTACAAATTTCCTGGGATAATAACCCCTGGGGTTATTATCCAAGGGAGGTTTTGCTTTTACTCAAAAGAAGCGAAAATTGTAGAGGCTTGAAAACTATTTATTCGTACCTATTTACCTATGCTCGTTGACCTATCGTGAAGGCGGAGAACCGTAGGCGCGTTGACTGGATAACCGGAAGAACTTCGATACTACGAAAACGACACCCCACTCAATATCATAGCCTAAATCTTCACACACAAAAAAACCCTAAGCCCCTATTTGGCCCCACAGGTTTTTGGACGATAGGGATGAAAACCTCGCGGCACAACTAACTGGTCAACCGAGTAGGTATTACTGACGTCGAATTTCAGAATAAAAAACATCCTTCTGCCATAACGGCCCATACGATGGACGGACCTGTCTCACATTTCACATACACGTTTCACATTATGAGTACGGAGATTCCAAAAAATGAAATCGGACAGCCCCTAAAAATAAACAAAACGGAAATCAATAGAATGGCAAATAAATAACTAAATTCAAAATAGACCTAACGGTATGCTGCCTCGCCAACCAGTAGGTTCCCCCCTCCATCCACTCACCTCCTTGCACACTCCATTCTTTCAATAGCCTAGTATCACAATCTCACTACACTAGCACCCACATCACAGCCAATTATCACAAACATTCCCTAACCTATTCAATAAATACCTAGCACGAATATCACACACTTTTATCACAGCTCTAACCTTAAACTCTATTCATCCACACATCCATTCACGCAATAAATTAATTTCTCAAACATTCACACCGTACGCCGTACGCCGTCCAGGCCGTTTTGGGCAGTAGGAATTTTTTAAAAAGTCTGAAATTTCGGCAAAATACTTGGTTTACCATCTAGTTGTGCCCGCAAGGTTTTCAGTCCGATCGCCCAAACCCGTGGGGCGCTATGGGGCTATAATGGGGCTACGGGAGGGGTTTTTTGAAGGCTTTTAGCTATGGGATCGAGTTAGGTGTCGTTTTCGAAGTATTTTTGGACGTAGAATCCATTTTTTGGGGTCCCGGAACGATCCGATTTCACTGGGGCGATGTTTAGGGCATTCGTGGGGGTAAAAGTGGGATTTTTGAAGGATCCCAGGATGTTAAATATTTTTCGAGTAAAAAATACAGTTTTTGAAAAAACACATTTTTGAACAAAAAAAAAATCCAAAAAAAAATTTTTTTTTGAGATAAAAATCCAAAAAAAAAAATTTTTTAAATTTTTTCATTGACAGAATTAAATTTCTGCACAAGTAACGTATATCAAAGAATAATAAACCCTTGTGTAAAATTTTCAGCGTTTTCTTTCCAAAATGTCACCGTAGAAACTGAAAGAGTTTCATTGGCAAATAACACTCCAAACCACCGGAGATTTTGTCCTAAGGGGAAGTTAATGAACCCTTGAGTAACAATAAATGTAGGTAACTCAAATTTTGCAGCGTTTGAAATTTACTGAAAAGGTACGGAGTATCGGCGACTAACTCTGGTCAGTTCAATGGGAGCATCCACGACTAAAATTTTCTCGGACCTGGTCGACTTCCTCTTTTCGAGAGTATTTTAGACTACGGCCAAGTAAACGAAATAATCAACTCTTTAGGGAAATTTTTGCAATTTACCTGTATAAAGTGTGCAATGCGACTAGAAATGATGTAAATTAAATTTACAAATTTTGTTCGTGCGGGCGCACTGTGGGGCAGAACACCCGAATTCCTGGACATCTAAAGATGGTCGAAAATCAACACATTCTGAGCGGGTAGAGAACAAAGCGTAACGTTCTCGAGGTTTAAAACGCAGTGAAGGTGATAATGAGTTCGGAAAAGTTTATTTTTCTCGTGGTGTAAGTCATCGATGTTAGCTTACTACATCGATGGTGTCAGTGTTCCTTACAACAGCCAAACTGGATCATTCAACCCCACGTAAGTGAAACAAGTGTAATACGAGGCTTAGAAAGGACAACTAGCTTTATTAATTGCTCATTGTCATCATTTCTTGGTGTTTGGGTCAGTCAGTTCCTTACGCCATACAATTTTTTTGTTTTTCTTCTTAAAATAAACTAGGTACGTTATATACTGAACGAAATTGTATACTGCACAATCCTTCAACTTTAATTGTAATTATTAAAAATTAGGTAGTCCAGAAGGCGCCTGCATCATACTCTGGGCATCCTTCATTCTCCCTCTAATCAATGAAAATACATAACACGCCCAGACAGTTATATATAGTGACGCTGGAATGCCATTGAAAAGTGTCAAGTTGGCTCCTCGGAACGACGAAGATCCTCGGAAGCAGGTCTAAGACCTTTTACTTTCGTACCGGAAGGGGTTTAAGACCTTTTACTTTCGTTTACTTTCCAGTTCGGATAGATTCGGGCAGTTTCCCCTATTCACATGCGTGTTTTCAGTTTTCTGGCAGAATCCTCGTTCCACCTTTTCGGGGAGTTTTTAGGATCAGATTTTCGGACAGTTTTGAGACGAGGCACCGATCTCCCCGAATTTCCAGGTAGGGCGATTCGGGCAGTTTCCTGGGACCCCTCAAAACGTCGTGGGCGGCGGACGGATATTTCAGTTTTGGAATCTAAACATCTTGAAAGGTATAATTTCAAATTTTGAGGACGATCAAAATTTTTTACCCCTGTTGCAAATACCAAAATGTATTATTCCAAAAATACGGGATCACATAACGCTCGCACACAAAACGCATGCTGTTGAGGGGATTGTAGGAAAAAAACTCCCCGGAAAAAAAGTCCCCCCAAAAAAAGGCGCCGGAAAAACAATCCCCGGAAAAAAAATCCCCGTAGAAGAAATAGCGTTGACTGAATGGAAATGAATAGAATATGATACTTAAGTATTAAATACACAATAACAAATTTTGTTGTCATATACAACAACCTATAGGTGGTCAACACTAAGCAGTAGGTGACTGGTGTTTACAATGACTCGGTCAACGTCTAATGTTGTGTTGTCCAAAAGATGAGTGGCTTCATCTCATTTTTTATCGGAACTGTGTACCTATTCGGTGTGTACTTGTGAGATAATTAATTCTGTCAATCAATAAAATTTTGAAAAAAAGAAAATTTCCTAATGTTTTATTAAAAAAAATGTTTTTTTCAGCAATTTTTTTGTTATTCGGAAATTAGTTGACCTCTTGTCATCCTTCAAAAATCCCGTTTGTAGCCCCATGAAAGCCCTATAGATCGCCACAGTGAAATCGGATCAATCCGGGACCCCCCAAAATGGATTCTACGTCCAAAAATCCTTCGAAAACGACACCTCCCTGGATCCCATAGCTCCATAAAAAAAAAACCTCCCGCAGCCCCATTTTAGCCCCATAGCGCCCCACGGGTTTGAGCGATCGGGCTGCTTCCGGGCACAACTAGATGGTAAACCGAGTATTTTGTCAACATTTCAGATTAAAAAAAAAAAAAAAAATCCTACTGCCCAAAACGGCCCGGACGGGGTACGGCGGACGGACATTTCGTTTTTGGAATCCAGACCTCTTGAAACGAAAAATGACAAAATTGAGGCTCACATTTTGAGGCTGATAAGAATTTTCGACCCCCGTCGCGATTACATAGGTGTATTATTCCAAGAATAATAAACCAAACAAAGAGGTTCCCTAACTTTCTATTGTTTTGTTCAAGATTTTTTCAATTTTTAACATTTTTCTTTTTGGGGATTTTTTTTTCCGCCCTTGAGTATTCTTAGGGGATTTTTTTTTCCGCCCTGCAGGATTTTTTTTCCGGGGAGTTTTTTTTCCGATTACCGTTGAGGGAGAAGGGACCAAGCAGTAGGCGATGGCGAGGAGGGCAGACAATGGCCAAAGCCCTTTGGCTCAGTTCTCCCGCGAGACGCTCCTACTTGCAAGCCATCAACATAAGATCCTCCAGATTGTTATCACTCAGAGTTTGCCTCAGCCTTGTTTTGATAATTTTAAATTTTGAAAAACTCCTCCAACACCCGATTTGGGTCGTGGTCCACTATTCGACTCGTGGAAAGCCTACCATAAGTTTGTTGAAAATCAAAAAAACGTCTTGCATAAGATGAGGCCATGAGGTTGAACTGTTTTAAAATCTTGTTGCAAAAATAACGAATTTATTGAACTTGCAATCCACCCTATGAGGAACAAAGCCAACCAGGTTCTTTTATGTTTGAGTTTTTCTTTTCTGTCTCGAGTACTGTAGGAATACATTTTTCTCCAGTTTCGACCGGCCCCTCAGGATCGTCGGCCCTTCGGGCGACGCCCGATCGCCCGACCTGCCTATCCGCCCCTGGTCGGAAGATTCTGTCCGTTCTTGAATAGCTAATAATTATTATATTATTTCATCACACTTTAATTATTAAAGTGTGATGAAATAAACCTTCAGGAATAAGGCTTTAATTAGCTACACGCCAATGTACAATGTCATTTTGTGAACAATAGTTAGAACGAATGATTGATATAGATTTTTGGCCAGCTATTGCTGCCACGTATATGTAGGTAAGCTTTTGCTTAGCAACCATCATATTATGATCGTATTGCACAAAATTTGTGCGTGAAAAGGATTTAATCCAATCGATTGCGTTGTTTGATTAAAGCCGCAATTATAGGAGGAGAATGCTCATCTTTATTATTTCGTACCTACTTACTTCCAGATGTCGGAAAAATGCGAAAAAAAAAATCGTCTTGGTGGGTAGATGACGAGAAAAGTGTGAAAACTCCCAAAAGTTGGCACACAATATGGATCAGTGTGTTCCTGGCAGGCTAAATTGAAAAGACAAGAATGATGGGGGCGGGGATGGACGGCGATTATACGGGAAAATACAATATGGGAAAACAAAAAGAAATATACAAAATTTGTATATTTAATATAGTTTCATTGTATAGTTATACAGATATAACAATACTCGCTTCGGCGGAACACATCATACATATGGGAGTTCACCAATTCGGCCAACCTCCACTACCTGAGAGATTAAGACAGTGGTCACTGACTTTGAGATCGGCCTTCAAAATACTTGCATTAGGGCTTGGCCATACGCCCGGCAAACCTAACTCAGGCTTGGTGGCGCGCCATACAAAGGTTCGGTTTGTTGACAGATTACAAATCCGACATGGAAATGGGACTATGGTTGAAGCTTTTCTTCGGTCTTCCATTTTTGAACCCACAACGAGTGAAACCATGTTTTGAGGAAATTGTCCGGTTTTGGAATCTAGACCTCTTGAAACGGATAATGTCACATTTTGAGGCCGGTCGGAGTCGTCCACCTCCGCCGCGAAAACATAGGTGTATTATTCCAAGAACAATAAACCAAAAGTCAAGCTGAAGAGGGCAAATTGAGATTTTTGAATTCAAGCTTCACGAAGTTGAACGAAGCAGAAAATTGAGTTCGTACGTCGCGTCGCATCGTATTACCTACGCATCATACATGACTGTCGTACTGATAAATTAGTGAAGTTCTCCTTTGGAGATCTATGAGCTTTTTTTATCCCTTTCAATCCCACATTGGCCGAGTTGGGTACCCCAGTTTTTCCGACGTTGGCCGACTTTGATACCTTATATTACATTTCGAGGCGTTGGCCGAGTTGGACACTGTTTGGGTCGCAGGTAGAAACCCTTGGCCCAGTTGTAGAGCAGCCGTACATATACTAAAAATAAAAAATAAAAATATACAAATACAATAAGGGAAAACAAGTTGTTGGGTCTGAGGCCAGGTGGGATACG
Source organism: Pilophorus perplexus (assembly GCA_955831195.1). Classification (NCBI taxonomy): domain Eukaryota; kingdom Metazoa; phylum Arthropoda; class Insecta; order Hemiptera; family Miridae; genus Pilophorus; species Pilophorus perplexus. The sequence continues at coordinate 29,551,075 of OY037016.1, forward strand.
GTCTATCTATAGTATATCGGGGGTTGGGGATCTATGGGGACCACTTTGGGGATCTATGGAACTTTCATGTGGCCACAAATGAGGTTTGTGAAGGACCCCAGGCGGTCAAATGTTTTCCGGGTTAAAAATAAATTTAAAAAATAATTTTTTTTTTTTCAGAATTTTTTTATTGACGCAGAATTAATTTTTGCACAAGTAAGTAACCTACCTACATCAAAGAATAATAAACTCTTGTGTAAAATTTGCATCGTTTTCTATATCAAAGAATCATAAACCCTTGCGTAAAATTTGCAGCTTGTTTTTCCTTGCCCGATCCAAAGCTAAACACTAAAAAAGATAACATTCACACCCGATTGAAGATTAAATCTTCGAGTGATCCCAGAAAATCCTTATTTGCAATTGTAATGATTGTTGTTGTGTTAACCGAAAAATACGAAAAAAAAACCTAGTGGAAGATGCCAGATTTACTTACCGCAAAATCCTCGCCCTTGAACGGGTAGAGGGGGATTCTGTCTGAAGAGCCTGCGAGAAGACAATCCCGACCTGCGCAAAATGCCGTTCGAACGTGACGTCAAGTGGGACTGGTTGAAACGGGATAATATCTATTATATAAATTGTGATGACAAATCTACCACAAGTACTTCTATCAGATCCTAGTCGTCGTCAGCCTGTTGTTATACCTCACGCCGCACCATCGCTGCGTGCCCTGTAGTCATGAACAGGAGGCCAGCTCCTCAAGTGATCGGTGGTTCATCATCTCATCTCCCACTCTCCTTGGACCTTCCCGACCACTTCCAAAATTTGACAATATTTAATATTGTCGTCTGAGCCAGAAAAAAATGTAGTTATTTTTGGAATATTACACCAACATTCGCGACGGTCGAAAATTTTCATCGACCTCGAAATTTGATAATATAAAATCGGCAGGGTCGGCAGGGAGAAGGGCGTAACTGACATTTTTGGCGATTCCGTTTACGCCCTTCTCCCTGCCGACCGTCTTAATATTATTCGTTTCATGACGTGTAGATTTCGAAAATCGGTATGCGGAAAAAACTTCCCCATTTCTGACGTGGTCGGAAAATTCTTCCCCAGCCAAAACGTCACCACGGAAAAAACTTCCCCGAACGAGAATCGGCCACAAAGACGCTGTTGAGAATGTTCTGAAGTAAGGTGACAATCTCCTGGTTAGAGGCTTTGTTGTTAATTTTTATCTAGCGACGAAAGGTCCTTTGCCCTAACAATAGGAGATAATGTACATATTATGTAAGCTGTGAGGAATGATGAGATCGGATTATTGGAAGCAGAAGCAATTGAAAGATGGTGTTAGATGGGCCTGCGTTAAAAGAGACTCGCTGCAAGTAAGTATTGTTGATAATAGATAGATAGAGAAGTTGTTATAGTTTGGCCCAACTCGTCCCTTGTTTTTACTGCACCTCTACACTGGAATAAAACGTGAAAACTCTATATAACAACTTGAACATAAACTATAAACAACCAAACTATAACAACTTCTCTATCTATCTATCTATCTATTATCAACAATACTTACTTGCAGTGAGTCTCTTTTAACGCAGGCCCATCTAACACCATCTTTCAATTGTTTCTGCTTCCAATAATCCGATCTCATCATTCCTCACAGCTTACATATCTCCTATTGTTATGGCAAAGGACCTTTCGTCGCTAGATAAAAGTTAACGACAAAGCCTCTAACCAGGAGATTGTCACCCTACTTCAGAACATTCTCAACAGCGTCTTTGTGGCCGATTCTCGTTTGGGGAAGAATTTTCCGTGGTGACGTTTTGGCTGGGGAAGAATTTTCCCAGCAAGTCAGAAATGGGGAAGTTTTTTCCGGGGAAGTTTTTTCTGGGGAAGTTTTTTCCTACATTCAGTCCCTTTTTAGCTCCACAGAACCCGACGGGTTTGGGCGATCGAGCTAAAACCTTGAGGGCACAACTAGTTGGTAAACCTGCTATTTTGTCAGAATTTCAGTTTTAATTAAAAAAACAAAAAAAAAAAAAAAAAAAAAATCCTACTGCCCAAAACGGTCCAGCAGACGGAGGTACATTTGATTTTCGAGAATGTAGGAAAAAACTTCCCTAATCAAATGTACGTCCGTCTGCTGGACCGTTTTGGGCAGTAGGATTTTTTTTTTTTTTTAATCAAAACTGAAATTCTGACAAAATAGCGGGTTTACCAACTAGTTGTGCCCTCAAGGTTTTAGCTCGATCGCCCAAACCCGTCGGGTTCTGTGGAGCTAAAAAGGGACTACGGGAGGTCGAATTTCGGGTTTTCAGAGTATTTTCGAACGGGGCTTTCTTGGAGCTATAAATGGAACTTTTAAAGGATATCATGAGGTCAAATAAGGTGTAGCTTTTCGAGTAATTTTGGACGCATTTATGCGTTTATAAACTAGGCGTTTCTAAACCATCCCTACCTACTTTTCAAGGTCCAACATCTGTCCATGACATTTTTTCATCTGTCCAAGACATGAATTCATTTTTGCACAACCCTAGGGTTGTGTAGGAGCTCCTACATCAATTGATTAACATTTTATTAATTCTTTAAAGAATAACTAGTGGACCCGGTGCGCTTCGCTGCACTCCGTCCATCACCTATCAACGATGCACCCGTGGCAACAACTTTTTTTGACCCGCCTCTCGTGGCGAAGGATTACCGCAATCGAAGGCTCGCAAAAAATACTCCTACCCACCTACCGACGATCTTGGAATAACTTGCGAACGGGTTATCGCACAGAAATCGTTTTGTGCTCGTTGAAATCAGCGTGAAAAGCTCGATTTAACAGACGTAGTTTCGTTCAAAACCGACGGCAAAAGTTGTACCGGTGTATCGGCGTTTCGAACATTTTCCTAGTAATCCCTAGTAACGACGCTATTTGAGCCGGCTCTCGTCGAAGGAAGAGAGTTGGCGAAATCTAATATGGCCTAAGACACATCCGCACCTACGCGGAACCGACCGGAAAAAACGCCGTCTCTCTAGGCTCTACCGTTGAGGCGGGTTAGCGTGGATTAGACACAGCCAGCCAGTCCAAGACACGAACAACTTTAATAGTATAGACTAGTGGGCCTGGTGCGCTTCGCTGCACTCCGTCCATCACCTTTATCGGGCGTCACCACCAAGTGACAGTCGCTCAATGCGCTAAATTTAGGCTCTACCGTTGAGGCTGGGTAGCGTGGATTAGACACAGCCAGCCACAGAGCCGAACAACTTTAGTAGTATAGATAGTTGAGACACCCATGCTTCGCACGTACTATCACATTCCCGTCCATCCCCCATACAAACACCCTTAGCAACCCGTCGACTCGTAATTTTTCTTAATAACAACGACTTTTGGTCTCTCGTTGTGAAGTATCAAATTCCCGGCTATCACCAACTATATGCAGCCCATAGCAACCCATCAACTCAAAAAGGAAATTACCTAGTACCTACCTATCAAAATAATCGAAGGCTCGCAAAAAATACTCGTACCCACCTACCGACGATCTTCGAATAACTTCCAAACGCGTAATCGTACAGAAATCGTTTTGTACTCGTTGAAATCAGCGTTAAAAGCTCGTTTTAACCGACGCAGTTTCGTTCAAAACCGACGCCAAAAGTTGTACCGGGTTTCGGCGTTTCGAAAATTTTCCTAGCAATCCCTAGTAACGACGCTATTTGACCCGGCTCTCGTCGAGAAGGAAAGCTCCGATCGCGACGAAGGAAGAGAGTTGGCGAAATCTAATACGGCCTATGACACATCCGGGCCTACGCGGAACCGACTCGAAAAAACCCCGTCTCTCTAGGCTCTACCGTTGCGGCGGGTTAGCGTGGACAGCCAGTCAGTCCGCCAGCCAGTCAGTCAGTCAGTCAGTCCGAGACACGAACAACTTTAATTGTATAGATAAAACTTTCTGCAAAATTTGCAGTGTTCTTTCTTTCAAAATTCTGCAAGTATAAATTCCAAGTCAATAACTAGGGCCCCTCCCTGCTGGCTAATCCAGCCAACTCCCGACCACTTCCCCACCTGACTTCAGACCCCTTCTTCTAGCTTTTGATACCTAGTGAATTGTTTTCTTTTTAATTCTTGAAGAAATACAGGATGAGGATTCATTTGAAAAGTGAGATCTGTTTGTACACATTCTTTGGCCAAACTCAGCCAAAGATCAGCGGTTTCCCCCTCGCTAGTCCCCCCCCCCCTCACACAGGGTTGCCAGATACATTTTGAGTAAATAGCGCCCAGGAATCAGGACAAGCACAACATGCATATTATGTGAAGAAAATGTACATGTACATAATACATATTTAATATTATTATGTATCTCTTTTTCAAAGTATTAAGTACCTACTTAACTCATTAATAATGATTAATGATTTACGTACCTACAAGTATCATAAAAGTTTGTTGACTCGATCAAAGGAACTTTTTCATTGTAGGAAATCAATTTTGGTTTATTATTAATCTCATTTATTAATCTTATGTTCTAGTAAATAAATAAATAAATAAATTCTTGGAGTAGGTAATACATCTATGTAATCGCGACGGAGGCCGAAAATTCTGATTGGCCTCAAAATGTGACATTACACGTTTCAAGATGTCTGGATTCCAAAACCGTACAGTAACATTAAATGTTCGAAAATTATAATAACTAGCGCTCTGACAGGGGGCCTCGCTTCGCTCGCCCATTTGAGTAATAGGTCGACAACTCTTAGGCCCAATTCACACAGAACGGGCGTCAGGTGGCGTCGTCCGGGCACTTTGACGCGTCGCACAGTGGGGCGAATACGCAGAAAACCCGCGACATTGGCCGTAAAACCAAGATGTTCGGACCGATGAAAAACCTGTTACATCCTATCCCTAATACCCCAAGGAACATGGAAAACCAATTGCCGAGACAAAAAAATCAAATTTGGGGAACGTACGGTAGAATGAACTTGAGTGGTATGGGCAGGCCCACCGAGAGGAGGGGGGCAAAGGGGACATTTTGCCCCGGGCCCGGATTTTTACATGGGGCCCCAGCGGGCCCCAGAAAAATAAAAAAAAAATTAAATTTTTTTTTATATTTCAGAAATTTTTTTTAGATTTAAAAAAATATTTTTTACTTACACATTTTTGTTTGTTTTTTTTTTTACTTGAAACATATTTGACCTCCTGGGATCCATCAAAAATCTCATTTGTAGCCCCATGAAAGCCCTATAAATCGCAACAGTGAAATCGGATCGTTGCGGGACCCCTAAAAATGGATACTACGTCCAAAAATACTTCGAAAGCGATAGGGGTGAAAACCTTACGGGCTCAACTAGATGGTAAACCGAGTATTTTGTCAAAATTTCAAATTTAAAAAAAAAATCCTACGACCCAAAACGGCCCGGACGGCGGAAGGACATTTCGGTTTTGCAAAATCGAATCAAGACCTCTTGAAACGGATAAGGTCAAATTTTGAGGCCGATCGGAGTCGTCGACCTCTGTCGCGAAAACATAGGTGTATTATTCCAAGAATAATAAACCAAAATCGGGCGTCGTGATGCCAATGACGCTCGTGGCGCCGGTGACGCTTAAGCCATAATTATGGCACTTTGAGTTGCTGCTGACACATCTAGAAACTTGTATCAATACACTTTAAACACCCCTTCAGAATGAGGTACTGATGAAGACAAATCATTTGAAAAAATCGGGCGTCGTGACGACGATGACGCTCGTGGCGCCGCACAGTGGTCCAGAACCCCCGAAAACGTGATCGAAACTCCTAGCGACTTTAATTTTTTTACTTTTGCTTTCAAAATGAGTAGGTCTTGTGTTTTTGAGTACGCAGATTCCAAAAATCATGTTTTTATTCACTTTTGAGACCCAGAAATTGTCAAAAAAATGACATTTTTCGGCTTTTTGGGCGTTTCAAGATCTGTAGAATAAAGGATAACATTTTCAAATCTGTAGAAAAATATGAAAAAATTGAGTTTCGATCACGAAAAATCGATAAAAAATCGGTGACGCTTGTGGCGTTGTGAGTGGCTGTGAAAACTTCTGGAAACTTGTGAACAATACACTTTAAACACCCCTTCAGAATGAGGTACTGATGAAAACAAATCATTTGAAAAAATCCGCCGTCCGGAAACTACCGTTTCCCTCAATCATCGAATTTAAGCAACATCGGGCGTGGTTAGTACTTGGATGGGTGACCGCGTGAGGAGCGGGGTCACTGATACAAGTATTTTCTGCGTTCAATTGGACGGCGAACTCCTCCCAACCCAGGGGGACGAGGCAATGGGGAGCCATGAGCGCAATCGTCAGACAAGTTCCGATCCTCCTTGATAAGGACGGCTGACGACGTCCGCGACGGCAGCAGCCAGTCGGACGAAAATTCAGGGTGAAATTCCCTTGTTTCGTTTCGTTTCGTTCGTTCATTTGTAAAAATCGGGGGGCGTGACTTGAGATCAAAACACTTTAAATACCCATTCAGAATGAGGTACTGATGAAGACAAATCATTTGAAGAACGCTGCAAATTTTACACAAGGGTTTATTATTCTTTGATATAGGTTACTTGTGCAGGATGAAAATTGAACGTTCGTTATTGGGAACTACCCCCTAGCTCCTCCTTACATGGGGGCCCTATGCTCTCTTTTGCCCCGGGCCCGCTTTTTCTCTCGGCGGCCCTGGCCTCAGCTAATTTTGTAGACGTAGCCAAGTGTTTTGACTGCATTCCACACCAGCTCCTTATCGACAAGTTAGCAAAATATCATTTTTCGGACGGGGCTTTATCGCTCATCTCAAGCTATCTCACAGGTAGATGTCAGGCTGTTCATCATGGAAATTCTTTATCAAGTTTCTTGCCAGTCAGGTATGGTGTACCTCAGGGTTCAGTTTTGGGTCCCACACTTTTTCTAATTTTCATAAATGATTTGCCATCAGGTCTACATTCTCTTGAGACCCTTCTGTTTGCGGACGACACTTCTGTCGTGACGAAAAACGCATCTCTTGCGTCACTGACTCTGACAAACGAAGGGTCTAAAAAAGAGATATCGGGGTGGTTCGCTAGAAATGGACTCTCTGTTAATGAGACGAAAACTGAGACTCTCTACTTTGGGTTGCGAGACTTGTCATCTTTGGTCGAAAACCCCCCAAGCGTTAGATTTCTGGGAGTATTGGTGGATCTAAAGCTGAACTGGAACCAACACTGTGAGACCCTTGAATCTAGGTTAAATTCCATTGTTTTCCTCCTGCGTAGGTTACAGGAGAAGCTACCCAAAACTGCAGTCGTAGCAGCATTCCATGCTGCTTTTATGAGTCGTGCGACTTATGCCATCCTCTGTTGGGGTCATGCCGCGTCGGCTGCCGCAGTTTTCGCATGCCAACGCAGGGCTGTACGAGTGGTCGCTGGGCTAAAGTACCAGCAGGATTGTAAGCCAGCCTTCATAAGATAAAACATCTTGACCATCCCTGCGGTTTACATACTCGAAGCTACGTGCTACGTTTTCTCCAACTTACACGAGTATCATACCTCCACTCATGGGTATAGAACACGGCATGGGAGTGACTTGCTGGTGCCTTTTCACCGCTTGAAATCATCCCGCATCAGCAGTTCATGGTGGGGTATTAAATTTTTCAATGCCATCCCTAAAGAGTTGCGAGCGAAATTTACGGCAACAAACGTTAGGCCAAAACTTGTCAAGTTTTTAAAATCCATCGCACCCTTTGATTTTAATGAATTTTTCCTCAGTATAAAGAATGTAAGAGAGCTCTAGTTAGGCATAGGTTTTGGAAATTAGGTATCTAATAGCTTGTTAATGATGTACTACCTACCGCTGTATTATTGAAGTAAGTTTTTGTGAGCTGTAATTTTGTAAGGAAATTTTGACCTTGTCTTTGCACTCTGTGATCTTGGCAATAAAAAATCTTGAATCTTGAATCTATTCCGCGAATTCTTCCCCTGCGAGGTGGAGAGGCCTGACAAGGGGAAAAGTCCCTCAATTCCCCCAAAGGGATTGTTTGCAGCCCCGGGGGATTTCCCCCGCTTACATAGTGAAAACTAATTTTAACCGCAAAATGACTAGGACCTATTACACGCTGATTCTACCGTTAAAAACCTTGGAGAAAACCACAAAAATTCTCTGGCATACACACTTTGCAAATTTGACTTTTTCCACACTGTGCGCCGCCACGTCCGTGCCTGGTCAGCGCCACGACGCCACCTGACGCCCGTTCTGAGTGAATTGGGCCTAAGAGATGTCGACCTACTCTAATGTACGGAGATTATTTATTAACTGCGCAATCTGTTAGTAGGTACCTATTGTCGACTGTTAGGTAGACTTATTCATTCATCACTCGTTCAAACCTTGTCGGGTCATTCCACCCCAGATCTTCTCGTTAGTCGAATTCATTAACATTGGGATTAACGAGTTGACCATGAAATTGTCAAGGCGTTTATGAAATTCAATGAGTTGTGGGAGTGAACGCAATATCCCTCTTAATGAATGACAACTGTCATTTCAGACTCAGCTGAGTCTGTAGCACAAGTTGGTTGGACAACGGTTGGGAAACTGTTTTTGAAATGGTTGGCCAACCGTGTTTTTGGCCAAATATACGTAGGCATCTGGTAGGGTTATTGTTGGCCCATCCATGGTAAAAGTCGTTGGTAAATCGTTGGTTAGCAGTTGGTCCACCCATAGCAACAACTGTTGGGCGATGGTTGGATAGTAGTTGGCCCAACTGTTTTTGAAATGGTTAAGCCAACGTTAACCCTACTCGATGCCTACTTGCTATGTGGCCAAAAACACGGTGGGCCGACCAAACTGTTGCCCATGACCGTTGGCTGATGGTTGGCCCAACCGTACGGGTCCCTCGGGCCAACGTTAACCCTACTCGATGCCTACTTGCTATGTGGGCAAAAACACGGTGGGCCAACAGTACAATGAAACCGTCGATCCTCAGAAACGGTTGGGGAACCGAAGACTAGCAATGTACAGCCAACAGTAGGTGAACGGTTGGTGGCAGATGTAAATCCTACAGTAGGGTGATAGTTGCTAACCGTTGAAGTGCCAACAGTAGGGTAATGGTTACTCATGGTTGAGCTGCCAACGGTTGGCCAATAATTGGCGCAGCTCGAAAAACCAACAGTAGGGTATTGGTTGGCAGAAAATGAAATTCCTACAGTAGGTTAATGGTTGCCTACGGACAAGCTGCCCACAGTTGGGTAATAGTTACCACCAGTTGAAGTGCCAACAGTAGGTTATTGGTTGTCGGCAAACGAAAATGCCACAGTAGGGTAATGGTTACTCATGGTTGAGCTGCCAACAGTTGGCCAATAATTGGCGCAGCTCGAAAAACCAACAATAGGGTATTGGTTGGCAGAAAATGAAATTCCTACAGTAGGGTAACGGTTGCCAACAGACAGATTGCCGATGGTTGGTTTATAGCTACTAACAGTTGAAGTGCCAACAGTAGGTTACTAGTTGGTAGCAAATTGAATTCCTACAGTAGGGTTATGGTTACTAAGGGTTGATCACTTCAACCAAAGTAACCATTACCCTACTGCAGGAATTGCAATTGCAGCCAACCAATTTCATTTGCTACCAGCACAAACTGTTAGTAACTATTATCCAACCATGGGCAGCTTGACCGTCGGCAACTGTTACCCTACAGTAGTAAATTCATTAGCTGCCAACCAATCTTCGTGCTGCGCCAATTATTGGCCAACTGTGGTAGTTCGAACATTGGTAACCATTACCCTACTGTAGGAATTTAATTTGCTACCAACCAATAAATTACTGTTGGTTCTTTGTGCACGGCACAATGAACTCGCAGTAGTATATACTACTGTGAGTACACGCAGTAGTATATACTTGTGGGGGCAAATTGAAATCTTCAGTAAAGGTATACAAGGGTTCCAACGCCAACAGTTAGTATGATTACTCACCACCGGCTCTAGGGAAATAGGGAGAGAAGGGGCGCAATGGATCCCTATCTTTATAAAGAATTCTTTATTAATACATGAAAATGAGATATCTCATTTCATGTACTATATAGTAGTTGCAGGAGTAGTGAGAGTTTTTCTGCCAGGAAATCATATTTTACCTACACCGTTGGTGAGTAACCATTTGCCAACAGTTGAATAATGGTTACTGTGACACATAATTAATTAATACAATCAACTTTATTTAGGAAGAAACTCAACACAAAGAAGTTAATAATGATGCATAAAACCTCTTATGTATATAACAAGACATATAACTATATTTTTCAATTCTTTTAATAACGAACACTTTAGTTTTTGTTAGAATAAAAATAGGTCCTGTCACGTTAAACAGACTATAGTTTCTCTTTGAAAATCTATAGATTTTTCACAAAAATTATGAGAAGACTAGACATATAAAAAAGGACTAGATTTTCACAGAATTATGGTGATGGCCAAACGAAGGTTTACCCTTGATGTCACATCAAATTTTGGACTGTGATGCAAAAGTCACATGGGGAAGTTATAACTGTATACTCTGTTCGGAATTTTCCCTGTCTTACTAGTAATAAAGCACTCAAGTCAAACGCACAGAATTATTTAGCGATATCCGCAAGTACGAATAAAGCAATAATAATATCACAGAAATTAATAATGTTAAAATCAATTAAAAAATTAAATAATTGCTAGCTTAGTGGCGTATAACTATCTGGTTTAATTCTTTTCATAACGAACACTCAAGTTTTTGTTAGAATACAAATAGGTCCTGTCATCTTTAACATACTAGATTTTCACAAAAATTATGAGAAGACTAGATTTATAAAAAAAAGACTAGATTTTCACAGAATTATGGAGATAGCGAAGGTTTACTCTGTAATTACTCTGTTTGGAATTTTCCCTGTCTTTCGAAATGGACTACAAACGGCCATACCAGTAATAAAGCACTCAAGTCAAATGCATAGAATAATTTAGCGATACCCGCAATACTTACTTAGTAAGAATAAAGCAATAATAATATCACAGAAATTAATAATGTTATAATCAATTAAAAAATTAATTAATCGCTAGCGCAGTGGCGTTATCAATTCTCCATAAGCGAAATAATTTTTTTCTTGAAGAAAATTTCTCAGGTAGGTAGCGAAATAATTTTTTTCTTGAAGAAAATTTCTCAGGTAGTACCTATAGGTACTTTCATATATTCATAGTACCTATAGGTACTTTCATATATTCATAACTGGCTATAGCCTATACCTACTATAGTAGGTAGACCGACGGATGTTTTTTCTTCATTATTCTCGGGGATGTTGATTTTATCAAGGTATTACCAATTTTACGTGTTTAGCGTGTTTTCGAGCCTTGATATAATTATTATATACCCTACTCTACTCATGGGTATACCGTATACATACATGTCTTCGTAATTCTCGGACTCTTTGCAAAGAGCCCGAGAATTACGAAGAAATACGGTTTTTACTGAAAATTTATACTTCATTTAATTTTTTCATCTTGAATATTAATTATTTATTAATGAAATAAGTGAAAATCAACAACAACGCGAACAATTCATGATTCAGTCCTGGACATCAGGAAGTCCAGCCCCATCCTCCAATCCCAAGTTTCTCATGTTCCGTCATTTAATTGAATTGAATTTTTTCCCTCCCAAATACAAACTTAAGTTTAGCGGTTGGTTACAAGTATAAGGAATTCCTTATAAGTTCTCTATAGAGACCACCAATCATGTGATTATAGTTTTCGCGATCACGTTGCGTAACGCTTTTGGTTTATTATTCTTGGAATAATACACCTATGTTTTCGCGACGGGGGTCGACGATTCCGATCGGGCTCAAAATTTGACATTATCCGTTTCAAGAGGTCTACATTCTAAATCCGAAATGTCCGTCCGCCGTCCGCCGTACGCCGTCCGCCGTCCAGGCCGTTTTGGGCAGTAGGAATTTTTTAAAAAATCTGAAATTTTGGCAAAATACTTGGTTTACCATCTAGTTGTGCCCGCAAGGTTTTCAGTCCGATCGCCCAAACCCGTGGGGCGCTATGGGGCTAAAATGGGGCTACAGGAGGGGTGTTTTGAAGGCTTTTAGCTATGGGATCGAGTTAGGTGTCGTTTTCGAAGTATTTTTGGACGTAGAATCCATTTTTGGGGGTCCCGGAACGATCCGATTTCACTGTGGCGTTCTATAGGGCTTTCATGGGGCTGAAAATGGGATTTTTGAAGGATCCCAAGAAGTTAAATATTTTTCGGGTAAAAATTAAAGAATTTTTGAAAAAACACATTTTTGAAAAAAAATCCCCCCAAAAAATTTTTTTTGAAATATAAAAATCCAAAAAAAATTTTTTTAATTTTTTTTATTGACAGAATTAAATGTCTGTACAAGTAACCTATATCACAGAATAATAAACCCTTGTGTAAAATTTTTGGTTTATTATTCTTGGAATAATACACCTATGTTTTTATGTCGTGACGGGGAAAAAATGAAAACGTCCTGTTAATCATTATTAAATGATAAAAGAAAGCTTTTCAGGACAGCAGCATGACCGTATGACCGATTTTTCGCCTCCCCCCTACCTACTGGAAAGTTATGAATAGGTTCCTGAGAAATTTTCTTCCACACGACAGAAGAAATGAACATGTATACAATACAGAACCTACCCCCTACTCGCACGAAATACAGGAAATCAAAGTAAGAAGAAAATACAATATACATGTTACATGACAACTGTTAGGGACCTGTACGGGCATTTCTATTGTCCAATTGACATACTGCAATAAGGAGTAACGATACTTGAGGTAGAATCAACAAAATCAGGCACACAAAACATTTTCTTGTCAATATCGTGTAAATGAAGCTTCTGCTTATTTTTTAAAAAAACCGTGTTCTCAATTTTGAATACGTTTAGTACGCTACTCTTCAGCGGGTATGAGAAAAAGTCCTGTTTTCTGTACACGTTACAAAGCAGTTGTGTCTTAATAGGCTCGTCTGAAGACTGTAAAATGTCAACTACCGCAACAACTTCTTTAGTTTTAGTCAAGAAGAATCGGTTGGAATTGCTGACGCCGACAACTATTCCGTTGTCAGTAATTATTTTCGGAGTACTGATTGAAATTTTACTTGGTTGGGGATCAACAGGTGTGTTTCTATTCTCAAATTCAAGGGTTCTTTTGGCCACTTGGGCCAAAGGGCGAGAAGGGCCTCGAATAAGTTTTTTTATATGAGACATGAAATTTTCAAATGGAAAAGCAGAAAATTGATCAAGTGGCCCGAAATTTGAAACATCAGCCGCAAGATGAAGTAAGTTATGGAAGTTATAAATGAGTAATTCATTTCCATAAACGCGAGGAATATGTTGGACGAATGAGCGCAACAAGTCATTCGCATATTGAACCCACCTTTTATCCTTTGCAAGTGTTTCAGATGCCAAAATTACAATGGAGGTATGAAGAAGGAGAAAATGCGAATAAACTTCATTCGAAAGCACCCCTTTCAGAGTAGCAGGGCCGTAGTATAATAGAAAAGAGCGAAATTCTGTTGCTTTCCAATGTCTAAAGTCACTTATTGGCCGAGGTTTTCGGTTGAACTCGCTGGGAGTATGGTTTCGAGAAACGGTGTCGAGTCTGCGGGAAAGAATAGTTGTGAGATGTGAGCCAAGCCGACATTTTTTAGGGCCTTTTTCAATCCAAACAGTAATTAATTTTTTCATCACCCCGAGACACACTAGATGCATGTAATCTAGAGGAACTTGGGTGATCAAGCCAATGTCAAGATCAGCAAGTGCACATCGCTCAGTTTGATGGTCTTCGTAAAAACATGCGTTGAACAGAGCATCATCCCTCAAAGGAACTTCACGTTCAACGTACTCCCATATTGTCCGACCAATGTAGGTGCCTTCCTGTACACATTTTTCACAGCCGTGAAGCGCATTATGAGCTTTTATTCTTTTCAAGAATTGTCGAGCTGGAGCATCGGCTATAATACAGCTTATGCGGAAGGAGTAATGAGACCCATTGAACGAAACCCCTTCAAGCTCTAGCTGTTGGCATTCATTAACGAACTCGTGCAAAAAATCATCTAAATTAGATGGTTTTGAACGACCATAGAAGAGACCAATAATGAACGGCCTTCGGTCAGAGGCCTGGTCAAGGATTCCGAGAATGGGCCAAAACGAGAATGGACTGCTTTTGTATGGGGGAAGACCATCAACGTTAATACTCACGGTAATCAATTCAGTTGGAGAAATGTTCGGAAATTTTTTTTGTATTATCGGATAAACTGATTTACGTGGTCTGATACCTGAAGCTCTTGAAAGAATATTGTTTTTTAGGCCAAAGTAAGTGAAGGACCCACCAGCGCATGATCGTATATTAACCATTCTAGGGGTCTTCATTAAGGTTCTGGCGTCGGTTGGCAGATTATCATGAGTTTTGTTCAAAACTTTCAATAGTGCAGTTAGAGCAGAGTTTGTTACATTGAACTTGTTTGACCACCGTCGAAGATCGTGAGACAGGCTTGTAGGTGATTTGTGGATTTTCGGAGGAGTTTTTTGGGGGGCATTATACTTGAGGTTCTTTTGTAAGAATTTGACATCTTCATCATCATTTTTATCGCTGCCCCAACTATCAGTACTACACGTGCCTTCAGTGTCAAAATGTACTATGCCAAATGTGGCAGATTCAAAGTTTTCAATTTTGGAAGAGCTGGGAGTGGGGGTTGCAACAGAAGCCCCCACCCCCAAATCTTCCTTAATTTTGTCAACGAATTTCTTCATTCGCCGTCTTTTTGTCCTAGAAGAGGAATTTAACATAATAGAAGCTGACAGTTGTCATAAAAAACCCAACAAACAAGGAAAAAATGGCTTAACCTCAAATGAAAACCTAAATTCAATTTTTAAAAAATACCAGAAAGATTTGGAAAGGAAAAACAAGTTAGGTATGCACGTAGCAACGAATTAAGTAAACTTATCCGGTCGGATTTTCTTGGGATACACGTCGTGAAAGCCGTCCACCATTCCTATCTTTGGAGAATCTGAAGTGGCTCCGAATCACTGAAATAACTTCCACCTCTTCAGCATCCTTGTTCAACTTCGTTTTGCGCACGATTCCTAAAAAAAAATAAATAAATAAAAACAAAAGTCATGATAACAATAAACATTATAATAATGGCTGGTCAGTAACGCAGTCATATGACTGTACGAGCGAATGGTTGGCTCCACTGACTCCTTTTGAAGGATCCCAGGAGGTTACATATTTTTCAAGTAAAAAATAAACAATTTTTGAGAAAAAAAAATCCAAAAAACTTTTTTTCTAAAATTTTTTTATTGACACAAAATTAAATTTTCGCACAAATAATTTCTTGTGTATTTTTCTACTTGAGTAGATGGATATTATAAAACTTTTTTTCGGAAATTTTTTTCATTGACACAGAATTACATTTTTGGACAAGTATGCCTACTTGTGTATTATTCTTGGATACTGGTTAACCTGTATCAAAGAATAATAAACCCTAGTGTAAAATTTGCAGCGTTCTTGTACATCTTGTTACGTGGAACAAATAATTGATATTCAAGAAGAATTTATATTCCTGTAATCAAGTTCAAAACTGAAATTTAAATCAGAGGCTCCTGATCAGCTGGGTGAGGAAGTTATTACTGTTATGGAATGCAAATTGACGTACCGGGAATTTCACGCATGATAGTGTAGCTCTGTAAAGCGATTTTTCCCCCCTTTCCGGTCCAGTTGTAATTTGCGCAGAGTGGATCTGCGAAGAGCTTGAGCAGGATCTTTTTCGTAGCCTCCTTCACAGTCGACCCACCAACCTTGCAAAGGTGGTCACCCTGAAAAGAAATTTCAAGTTAGCCACTTGAGACATCATAATATATCATCTATATGATGAAAAAAATTTAAAATGCAGCAGAACATACCAATTTTTTTTTTGTTCTCTGGATTTGCGCATATCCAGTCCTCCAATAATTTGAAATCGTCTGTTGATTGTAAGGGAAGGCTGACTGGAGCCTCATCAAAAGTCAATGACGTTTCCTCCTCTCCCAAAGCAATAACTTTTTCTAGGAGCTCGACTAAACGTGTGTGGCTATTTCTCAGATCCACTATGGAATTTTCTATTTTACCCAACCGGTACGCTATGGTGCCGATCACTGAAAAAATACAAAGGTTTTTGTTCAAACATGCGATACCTACGTTACTGTCATTCTGATATTATGAACAGTCTTAAATGGTTGCAGAAGTTAAGGCAAGGAGAAGGTAAGTTGTCAGTACTTTCGAAAACTTCTCTGCTTATCCAAACTAACTGTGAGGTCTTATAGAACTTGCCTTGAGAAGGCGACTTTACAGCTCCACCTGTAGAAATCCGTTCGACTTTGGGAGTTGCTGCAACATCAACTTCAGCTTGTGACGTTTTTGGTAGTAAACCTGCAAGAAGAACAACCCGTTACATACAATTGTATCATTAATGATCTCCCAACTCATTTTGGTTTATTATTCTTGGAATAATACACCTATGTTTTCGCGACGGAGGTCGACGACTCGGATTGGCCTCAAAACTTGACATTGTCCATTTCAAGAGGTCTACATTCAAAATTCGAAATGTCCGTTTTGGGCAGTACGATTTTTTTTTAATCTGCAATTTTGACAAAATACTTGGTTTACCATATACTTGTGCCTGCAAGGTTTTCAGCCCGATCGCCCAAACCCGTGGGGCGCTATGGGACTAAAATGAGGGTACGAGAGGGGTTATTTGACGAAATACTTACCCTTGTCACCAGCGGTATCTTCAGGAGGAAGTGGGGCTGTCATCAACAAATCATCCTCGAGACTGTCAGATGCGGACGAGATCTCGTCCAGATTGATCCATTCATCGGCACGCTTACGTTTTTTCAACTTCCTCTTGGGCTTGTCCAAAGGTGTACCACAGCTGCTGTTCAAATCTGACTCGGTCTCTGCCAATCTGAGCTTTTCACGTGCTACGAGGAGGTCGTCTAAAACAATGATGCAGATAAAATATCAACTACTTCTAGAACTCGTAATCAACTTTAATAATTTCATCAACATTTTAGTTGAAGACAGCGTGAGCACGTTTTTCAGAACGTTTTCGGCTGTAGATCAAGAACTATTGGTCCGATTCCAAATTTCTTTTTTTCTCGTGAAAGCAGAAATTCAATTTTAATTTAAAAAAAAAAGTTTTTTGATTTTATATTTCAAAAAAAAATTTTTGGAATTTTTTCAACATTTTTTGTTTTTTCTTTACTTGAAAAATATTTGACGTGGGATCCATCATAAATCTCATTTTAGCCCCATGATCATGGAGCTACAATTGAGATTTTTTATGGATCCCAGGTCAAATATGTTTTCGAAAGCCCTATAGATCGCCACAGAGAAATCGGATCGTTCCAGGACCCCTAAAAATGGATTCTACGTCCAAAAATACTTTGAAAACGACACCTGACTCGAACCCATATCCAAAAGCCTTAAAAAACCCTCCCGTAGCCCCATTTTAGCACCATAGCGCCCCACGTGTTTGGGCGATCGGGCTGAAAACCTTGCAGGCACAACTAGATGGTAAACCTAGTATTTTGTCAAAATTTCAGATTAAAAAAAAAAAAAAATCCTACTGCCCAAAACGGCCCGGACGGCGTACGGCGTACGGACATTTCGAATTTTGAATGTAGACCTCTTGAAAGGGATAATGTCAAATTTTGAGGCCGATCGGAGTCGTCGACCTCTGTCGCGAAAACATAGGTGTATTATTCCAAGAATAATTTATTATTTTATAAACCAACATCGGGCGTCGTGACGCCCGTGACGTTTATGGCGCTTTGAGTTGCTGCTAGCTGACACTTCTAGAAACTTGTGATCAATACATACACTTTAAATACCCTTTCAGAATGAGGTACTGATGAACAAATCATTTGAAAAAAGGCTGCAAATTTTACACAAGGGTTGATTATTCTTTGATATGGTTACTTGTGCAGATTCAATATTGAACGTTCGTTATTGGGAACCGCCCGCAACCTCCTGCGGCCATGGCTATAGCATTGCTAGGTTACCTATTGGTAACCTAGCAATGATTTTGTTTACTGGTATCGCGTTGTAGCAAAAAAAGTAACTAAGTATAGTTAACTTCTTCGAAGATCTGGATCTATGATTAACTTCTTCCAGATCTGGTCTTCTATTCTGTTAGAAATATTGGCATCAGAATGAACATGATTTTACCACTGCTCCAAGAGAAATTTCCCATCCTGCTTAATTTAATAGTGTGTGTGTTTGTGTAAAAACAGCTATTAAATATGAAGATAAGAGAAATATAATGCCTTTCAACCATCCACGGGGATGGTAGAAAGGCGTCTTTGAGGTTATCGGTTGTGGTCTTCGGTAAGCGAATAGCGGAATAAATTAAATATACCATACTTACTATAAATATTCTGCTCGATGGAGATGAAATCCCGATTGGTGAACACCACCGATTGGTTTTAAAACTGCAGCTTCAACGTGTAACACAGACGCAAAGGACGCGGACCACAGAGAGAGGACTAACCGAGAGAGAGGACCGTTACAATAGTTTCGTGGCGGCAAAACTTCGGCTTCACTTTTTAGGACACTTTTTTTGGGCAGTGGTAGCAAGCATACGTCTGGAAACAACGTTGTTTCCAAACGCTTTTAGTAGGTAATCACGTTTTTTGGTAAGTACGAATGATATTTTTCCGAGAAAAAAGTTGTTTAAATTTTTTAGTAGGTAATGGGGTTTGGTAATTGGCATTTCGACGGTGGTGCAGAAGGCGCTACCGTCGCAGGCTGGTTGAAGGTGGGTACACCTTACGCGTAGGTAGGTAGCAAATTAAAATGAAATCAACTATGTAAAATGAGGGGAAAACTATAGTTTTATTATTACCTACTTATAAGGTATTAAATATATTTATTATTACCTACTTATAAGTAGGTAATAATAAATATATTTTTTAAATAACACACACGCACATGGGTATCGGTCATGCAGCAAGACTGTATGAGCGAATTTTCGGCTCTAGCCGTAGTAGTTTAATCTGTGGCTCTAGCTACCCATTATATAGACATTCATGAATATATTCATGGTACCTATAGGTTCTCATAAAATTTATTCTATTTAATAGCATTCTTATAATAATTCTATTTATGAGAATATATTCTCGTCTGGAAACGTCATAACCACTGCGGTAGCGACTGTGGAAAAAATTTATAAATGATTTTGGTTCATTATTCTTGGAATAACACACCTATATAGTTTAACTTAATATGTTAAAATTATTATGTTTTGGGCCTACGAATTTTTTTTTTAAATCTGAAATTTTGACAAAATATTTGTTTTCCCATCTAGTTGTGCCCGCAAGGTTTTCAGCCCGATCGCCCGAAAGGGGAAAAAGAGCTTTTTGTGGTGGAAAACGCGATTTAGCGGAAATGCACTATTTGCAAATTTTTAAAAATTGCTGGTTTTTTCACATTGTAAATTCAGTTAAAATGGCAACGAGGTATAATAAAATTCTGGAGGGTGGAAAGAGAGCTTTTTGTGGTGGAAAACGCGATTTAGCGGAAATGCACTATTTGCAAATTTTTAAAAATTGCTGGTTTTTTCACATTGTAAATTCAGTTAAAATGGCAAGGAGGTATAATAAAATTCTGGAGGGTGGAAAGAGAGCTTTTTGTGGTGGAAAACGCGATTTTGCGGAAATGCACTATTTGCAAATTTTTAAAAATTGCTGGTTTTTTCACATTGTAAATTCAGTTAAAATGGCAAGGAGGTATAATAAAATTCTGGAGGGTGGAAAGAGAGCTTTTTGTGGTGGAAAACGCGATTTAGCGGAAATGGACTATTTGCAAATTTTTAAAAATTGCTGGTTTTTTCACATTGTAAATTCAGTTAAAATGGCAAGGAGGTATAATAAAATTCTGGAGGGTGGAAAGAGAGCTTTTTGTGGTGGAAAACGCGATTTTGCGGAAATGCACTATTTGCAAATTTTTAAAAATTGCTGGTTTTTTCACATTGTAAATTCAGTTAAAATGGCAAGGAGGTATAATAAAATTCTGGAGGGTGGAAAGAGAGCTTTTTGTGGTGGAAAACGCGATTTAGCGGAAATGCACTATTTGCAAATTTTTAAAAATTGCTGGTTTTTTCACATTGTAAATTCAGTTAAAATGGCAAGGAGGTATAATAAAATTCTGGAGGGTGGAATGAGAGCTTTTTGTGGTGGAAAACGCGATTTAGCGGAAATGCACTATTTGCAAATTTTTAAAAATTGCTGGTTTTTTTCACATTGTAAATTCAGTTAAAATGGTAAGGAGGTATAATAAAATTCTGGAGGGTGGAAAGAGAGCGTCAACGGTAGTCCCACAACAATTAGGAGTAGTAGGCAAGTAATTGGTTGGTTAACGGTTCACCACTTTCTGCCTGCCAACGGTTGGCTGATGAATGAGCTGTTTACTGTTACCCAACTTACTTTTGGTTACGGTAGGCTTTTCGTTCAATGTTGAACGATGGCCCAACTACTACATGTGACAGTTGGCTAATATATAGTTGGGTTATTGTTGGCCTACATTAAGAAAAAAAACCGTTGGCTTTACTGCAGTTGGGCAACTGTTAACCAATGATAGATTGTCACTGTTGGTCTATTGTTTGTTGGTCAACGGTAAACCCACAACAATTAGGAGTAGTAGGCAAGTAATTGGTTGGTTAAAGGTTCACCACTTTCTGCCTGCCAACGGTTGGCTGATGAATGTGCTGTTTACTGTTACCCAACTTACTTCTGGTTACGGTTGGCTTTACGTTCAATGTTGAACGATGGCCCAACTACTACATGTGACAGTTGGCTTATATATAGTTGGGTTATTGTTGGCCTACATTAAGAAAAACACCGTTGGCTTTACTGCAGTTGGGCAACTGTTAACCAATGATAGATTGTCACTGTTGGTCTTTTGTTTGTTGGTCAACGGTAGTCCCACAACAATTTGGAGTGATAGGCAAGTAATTGGTTGGTTAACGGTTCACCACTTTCTGCCTGCCAACGGTTGGCTGATGAATGTGCTGTTTACTGTTACCCAACTTACTTTTGGTTACGGTAGGCTTTACGTTCAACGTTGAACGATGGCCCACTACTACATGTGACAGTTGGCTTATATACAGTTGGGTTATTGTTGGCCTACATTAAGAAAAAAACCGTTGGCTTTACTTCAGTTGGGCAACTGTTAACCAATGATAGATTGTCACTGTTGGTCTATTGTTTGTTGGTCAACGGTAGTCCCACAACAATTTGGAGTGATAGGCAAGTAATTGGTTGGTTAACGCTTCACCACTTTCTGCCTGCCAACGGTTGGCTGAGGAATGTGCTGTTTACTGTTACCCAACTTACTTTTGGTTACGGTAGGCTTTACGTTCAATGTTGAACGATGGCCCAACTACTACATGTGACAGTTGGCTTATATATAGTTGGGTTATTGTTGGCCTACATTAAGAAAAAAACCGTTGGCTTTACTGCAGTTGGGCAACTGTTAATCAATGATAGATTGTCACTGTTGGTATATTGTTTGTTGGTCAACGGTAGTCCCACAACAATTAGGAGTAGTAGGCAAGTAATTGGTTGGTTAACGGTTCACCACTTTCTGCCTGCCAACGGTTGGCTGATGAATGTGCTGTTTACTGTTACCCAACTTACTTCTGGTTACGGTTGGCTTTACGTTCAATGTTGAACGATGGCCCAACTACTACATGTGACAGTTGGCTTATATATAGTTGGGTTATTGTTGGCCTACATTAAGAAAAAAACCGTTGGCTTTACTGCAGTTGGGCAACTGTTAATCAATGATAGATTGTCACTGTTGTTATATTGTTTGTTGGTCAACGGTAGTCCCACAACAATTAGGAGTAGTAGGCAAGTAATTGGTTGGTTAACGGTTCACCACTTTCTGCCTGCCAACGGTTGGCTGATGAATGTGCTGTTTACTGTTACCCAACTTACTTTTGGTTACGGTAGGCTTTATGTTCAATGTTGAACGATGGCCCAACTACTACATGTGACAGTTGGCTTATATATAGTTGGGCTATTGTTGGCCTACATTAAGAAAAACACCGTTGGCTTTACTGCAGTTGGGCAACTGTTAACCAATGATAGATTGTCACTGTTGGTCTATTGTTTGTTGGTCAACGGTAGTCCAACATTGTTTCCCAACAGTCGGTCTATTGTTTGTTGGTCAACGGTTTACCATCAAAGTTCTGCTCACAGTTCACTTACCGTTGGTTGGCCTACCGTTAACCAACAACCATAACTGTCCCCATACCATTTGCCAACCATCTCACCATATGCCTACGTTGGCCCAACAACGTGTGCTACATGGGAGACTTCTTCTCCTAAATTTAAATGTATGTAAGTTGAGGTTGTGTCGCATGCATCGTATCTAGTTTGTGAGTTGATGGGAGATTGAAATTTATCCCAAGTAGAAAACGTATCATCGGAAATCTCATCACGGCTTTTGGTTTATTATTCTTCGAATAGGTAATGCACATAACATAGCGTACAAGGAAAATCCACTAAGTCCAAAATTTTTAATTTTGAGTTAAATGCTTCTCCAAGACGTCCTAGGGGTTCTCCAGTAGTTGACTGGTCGCCAAGCCCCAAATACCAGTGGAGTGCACAGTTTGGCAAAATAATTCCCTGACAGCCTTGCTTTAGCCAGGAGTCTCTTTGTCTGAATACCCAAGTCAGAGTTCAGATAAAAAGGTAGCTCATCGTCTGCAGCCGAGTACATCCTGTAGATCTCATTGAACGAGGATGCTGCTACCCGCTCCCTGTCATTGTTTTTCCAAAACGAGTCAATGTTTTTAACGAAGCGAGTCAGGTTGAAGTCGGTGGGGTTCAAGGCAGAAGAATTACTCATTTACTGAATGTAGGAGCTATTATTTGTAGTTTTACCTATATAATACCTATCTATTCATTAAAAAAAAAAAAAAAATTTTTTACCATTTATTTTGAACTTAAATCAAATTATTCTGCATTTATTGGATTTTTCACAAGTTTATTATAAAGCTAAATATACTTTTTTAATTTTCAGTAAATATTGTTGCCAAAATTGTGTGATGCTGTAGTTATTTCATCCAATAATTGGCTGTATCTTTTTGCCAGTTGCTCTAATCGTCAAAGTTATTGCAGTATTCAATTCAGCGCGAAAAAGTACTATAGAAATGATCACAAACGATTTGAAAATTCAAGGAATTATATTTTTTTCCCCGAAATTGGAGGTTCTGCCCCACTGTGCGCCGACCGCCCTTTTTGGCTCTCTTCTTTTAAAAGTAGAAATATCACAAACAAGAAACAAAGCGAATATGGAACTGTGGAACCTACCTAGTTTAAAAAATGAAAAATGAATATCTAGAAATGAATAACTAGAGACAGGAATTTGCATATTTTGCATAGGTATGTCTTTAAATTGAGTATAGGTACTTTCAACGTTTGCGTTTGAGGGTTTCTGAAGCGTTTGTCGTGTGATAAATTTAAATTTAAATTGCACATTTTGCATATTTTTGACAATTTTAACTATTTCTGCATATAATGGCCATGTTGTGCATATATCTGCATATTTATTCAAAATTGGAGAATTTTTATATTTTTAATTCATTTTTTGAATTTTTTAGTTTGACTTGAAGTGGTTTTTCTTCGCCATTTATATTTTACTTTACTATAATATAGTAAAGTACTGTATATTATGCAGTACTAAGCAATATTAACTTGATAGCTTCTTCAACTCCTGAGTGGAATTTTGCCTCATACCAGTTACATTTTCCAAAAATAAGGTCTTTCGGAGGTAAGATTGACGGGAGTGTGCCAACACTGCGATTTCCTGCCAGTTTACAGTAGTTCCGATCACAAGTAGTACATCCGAACAATTTTCGCAATTCTGCAAAACTACTACCCATGATTTTTTGCACCCAAGCTGAATCCCATTCATCCCGCTAAAAGGGCGATGACCCAAGCGGAGTGATGCCCCTTCATTCCAGGCTATATCAACTACTGGAGCGAAATCCTGGTTGGTCATTTGTATGAACTGGAGGATGGAAACATTTTGAGAGGATTGCCCTCTGACTTGTCGTCAGACCATACCCCAGATGAGCTGTCGTCCTTCAATTTTTGGCCCATCGTATCCTGCGACGTCGAGAGGTCGTTATCCGCCCTGAAGCTACTCCTCTCTGAGAAACGAAGGAACTTCACCAGTCGAAAATTTGGAAAAATTGATTGCAGTTCAATGTTTTGTGGTGGATGAATGACTTTTGTTTATATCTAATGCAAATATTTTTAAACATGTAAGTAGTAGGACCTACTATTTAGTACCTACCTGGTACTATCGAAATACAAGATGCCAAGAAAAAAAAAAAAAAAAAAAGTGTAATTAAAACATTTCTGCGTAATCAGTTAATTCCATTTCATTCCTTGAACTTTTTCAGTTATAACGCGACGCCACAATAATCGGAAAGGTATTAAGACTACCTGCAAATACGTTTTACAAGAAAATTTAGTAATTTAGAACCTATTTAAATTTTTTTTACGTATTTTGGCTTGGAGTGCACATTTTGCATATTTTCCCCATTTCGTCTGCATAAAATTCCCAAATTCGGTGCATAAAATTCCAGTCTCAAATCATAACGTAACTCGCATTATAAATAATTAAATTATAAACATGAAATTATTTCATTTTTCAGTACCTATACACTGTCCCCAAGACATTTTTAATTTTCTCTACTTCCCTAGGTGTTTCCCTAAAAAACAGTTATGGCTGTCCTTTGACGTACCGGTCATAGGTATTCGTCATAGGTATTCGAAAAACTCGTGGCAACTCATCACCCTATAACTAACTTTGGCCTTGATCATGATTCATCATGATTTATCGGCTTCTTCCTGAAGTTTTAGGAAGAAGACATTCATGTGTGCTTCGACGGTTTTAGGAAGAAGCCGATTCGTTTCTTTGATCCACTGGGGCTACTAGATATCAACGAAAAAATCCTTTCCACGAAGGCCTTGTGATCAGGAATCGCAAACAAAAATTCGGATTCACCAAACAGCCATCGAGTTGACAACAAGTTACCTAACTCCCTAACCATCCCGACCTCATTGCGATGATAATATTTCATTTTCGAAATTTAGGTAAGGTACTTACCTATAGTAGGTAAATAGTAAACAGCAGTGAAATCGATAAGTGAACCTGCTGAAAAGGCGCTTGGATTGCAGGGGGAAACTACTCCCAGGTGTGCCGCTTCAAAGGGATAAAATCTCCCGAAAAATGTCTTAAATGGGGGAACTCCCCCGTTTTGGTTTATTATTCTTCGAATAATACACCTATGTTTTCGCGACGGGGGTCGATGACTCCGATCGGCCTCAAAATTTGACATTATCCGTTTCAAGAGGTCTACAATCGAAATCCGAAATGTCCGTCCGCCGTACGCCGTCCGGGCCGTTTTGGGTAGAATTTTTTTTAAAAATCTGAAATTTTGACAAAATACTTGGTTTACCATCTAGTTGTGCCCGCCAGGTTTTCAGCCCGATCGCTCAAACCCGTGGGGAGCTATTGGGCTAAAATGGGGCTACGGGAGGGTTTTTTGAAGGCTTTTAGCTATGGGATCGAGTTAGGTGTCGTTTTCGAAGTATTTTTGGACGTAGAATCCATTTTTGGGGGTCCTGGAACGATCCGATTCCACTGTGGCGATCTACAGGGCTTTCATGGGGCTAAAATTGGGATTTTTGAAGGATCCCAGGAGGTTAAATATTTTTCGAGTAAAAAATAAACAATTTTTGAAAAAACATTTTTGAAACAAAAAAATCCCCAAAATTATTTTTTTAAATATTGAAATCCAACACAATTTTTTTCAAAATTTTTCATTGACAGAATTAAATTTCTGCACAAGTAATCATTATCAAAGAATAATAAACCCTTGTGTAAAATTTGCAGCGTTTTTTTTTTTTTTTTTTTGCTGATTTTTTGTAATTTTATACTGCAGCTGAATTGATAAATCAGGACGCTTTCATTTTTAGTCAGGACAGGACGGTCAGGATGGCCCCAAAATTGGGATATGTCCTGATTAATCAGGAAGTCTGTCCCCCCCCCCCCCCCCCCCAACACACACATAGATGCACCCATATTGTTTGCCAATATTTCATTACATGGGGGTTCGATTCTCCACGAGGATGGGGCGGGCGTTCTTTCTTTCAGCTGCACACTCACGAATAGGGATCCCAATCTTGAATCCTGCAATTGCAGGATCCTGCCGCTTTTTGGGAGGTGCGGATCCTGCAGGATTCGTGCGTCGATCCTGCAATCCTGCAAAAATGTGAATACCTGACAACGATACCGCCCACCAGTGTTGAATCCGAACGCGCCTTCTCCGCTGCTGGATATTTATGTACATCCATTCGTTCGCGACTAAACAGTGACACTCTGAACGCATTCGGTCGCAGAGTGCGTTATGCATGCTTCGGTCGCACAGTGGGGCAAAACCGCGATTTTACGGCAAAAACTCTCAAACCCCGTATTCTTATTGGAAATTCAACGCTGATCACGAATAATTCTACATCTTGGAAGAATAATTCTACATCTTATTAAATGCTTTCCCTCATGTTTCTGGCCAAAAAGCTGCCACAAACGCATTTTTTTGTCATTTTCGTAGATATTAAATGCATAATATGCATAATCATATTATGATAAAAATTTTATCATTCACTAATGATGGAGAGGACATTTCGTCAAAGTTTCCCACCGACACGACATGCTTTGACGTTGCTCGGTAAATCTGGATAAAAATCACAGGAGGCGCTTTGGAAGAAAAGGCCGGGTTTTTTGAAGTGGTGCTTTTAAAAGAAAACCCGGCCTTTTCTTCCAAAGCGCCTCCTGTGTACGCATAGCCGGTTCTTCTGCCCTACAATGGATAAAATCGTTGTGTGGATACATCTATCATTAGTTAATGCTCCGAGTGCAAGCTTTTTTTGCACCGAGTACGCAAACGAACGCAGCTGAAATTTTCACAGGAGTTTCACTTTGATGCATAAAGTCGGAAAATTGCTGAGCCGGACCAGAGGAAAGCGGAGGAATTTTCAAAAGCTTCAGAAACTATTGTATCGATCAATTATAAAACTGGCATAATAATTATTGCAACTGCATAATTCAATTATTGAAATGTAATTTCCCTGAGAAAAATATACATAACAAAACGTTGTGGCGTTTAAATCAGGGCTCGAAATTATTATCGTTCCGTTCGGTTCTCCCAAACCGGTTCCGATCCCGAAAAGAGCGAAAAATAAGGATTTTTTGGATAAAGTTCCGAATGAGAACGAAATTATAAAGTTCTGAAAAATATCGTTCCCAGTGGGAACGAAATTTTAATGAACAATATTTTATCGTTCGGGTGAAGAACGTTTTTCTCGGGAACGTTATTTTTTCGTTCTGAAAAGAAACGTTCCCGGCCCGAACGATAAAATATCGTTCCTTAAAATTTCGTTCCACTTATTTTTTTATGATAAAACGATGAAATTTGCCATCTAGACTGGTCTATGGGTCTAGGGACTTCAGAAACCATTAATTTGACCTTATCAGCACACTGTGCACCGGTGCTCAGTACCTTACTTTCCTTTTTGACCTACTGCCCAAAACTCGGACGGCGGACGGACATTTCGGATTTTGAATGTAGACCTCTTGAAACGGATAATGTCAAATTTTGAGGCCGATCGGAGTCGTCGACCCCCGTCGCGAAAACATAGGTGTATTATTCCAAGAATAATAAACCAAAATACCTATGGTCTTACCTAAAAATCGTAATTTTATGTCCATATTATTGCATATATCATACATTCATGGTATTGTAAGCTACCTCGGTAAGGCTGGGCTTCGGGGGCAGTAGCGTGTAAGTATTGACAACGTAGTTATCAAAAGAAGAAGCTTTACAAAAATAGTTGACTGAATAAAAGATACTATACACTCTCCTAGACTGGGAAAAGGTCAGATGAAGGAAGAACACGTGGGAACAATTTAGGGTTGCAATAAGTTGTAATATAAAATAAGGTTCAATTGTACAAAATAAAGAGTATTTACAAAAGTATCCAAATTTGTACCTCGTATATGTACACAAAACAAGGGGGGGAAATGTACAAATAATGGGGATTTGCACCTGAGGGGTGCCACGAGTGTACCTAACAGGGTACTCGAAGTGTACCTCGAAGAATACGTTGGTGGTGAAGCCACAAGGTGTATCTAACTGTTGTCTAAGCTCGACTGTACCTTAAGGGTACCTAAAGATTGTTGGGGGAATGTCTCTCGAAATGTACTCAAATATGTACTTAATGGTGTACACGAATATGTGCCTGAAGGGCAAGAACGAAGTGGCACTGAAGGCGCCGATGAAAAGTAGGAAATGTACCTATACAAACACAAATAATATAAGGAAAGAATAAGAAAACGCCGGAGGCGTACCTACTCGAATCTACTAAGAACCAAAGTATACTGGCTGTAGAAATGATACGAGAGGAATGTTGACTGTATTTACCGAAGGTCTTCAGATGTCTAGGAGTCGTCCTGGCTATGGCACGTGGATATTGTACCTGCAGAGGCGCCTGATGGATCTTCTAACACGACGGCGTATCCAGTCGAAAAAGGGGGGGGAACACGTTTCACTTGCGGATACGCGGCGAGGGGAAACTGACAGAGATGGGGATTTATCAGAGTCAGGATGTACCTTTTGACGAAAGGATACAAAAAACACTACAGTTGGGGTAGGATGACGCTACCAAAAACACCACAGTTGGGGTAGGATGACGCTACCAAAACAACAGATCCGAACACTTCGAAGGTTAGCACAAGAATGACGGTGGTGGTGGGAGCTGGAGATTCAGGTCCCAGGGGAGGGAGAGCTTCCCCCTCTCCTCCTGAGAGCAGTTCAGTCTGTGAGGGCGCCTCCCGGGGTAGGGGAAGGCCCTGTTAGAGGGAATAATCCCTCGATTCCTCCATAGGTAGCGCTGGGTGGCTTGTTTGGGAGTGTCGCCGGCTTACACCCCTCCCCTTTTTTATAGCTGTCGTCCTCGACAGCCTTACCCTTCCCCCAGGCTGATGGTAGCTGCAGGGTTCTCCGGGGATACCCCGTCGCAGGCGGATCCTCTGCACTGGTTTGTTTGGGGTGGCGGTAGCGATCGGCGTTTCTCCTACTTCCGTGAGGATCATCTTTGGCTCCAAGATGTTCGGCGTCTGATGGGACGTTTCTTCAGAGGTCGGGACTCAGGTGTTGGTGGCTGTTGGCAGAGATTAAAACACAGGCAACCACATCTCCTACCATGTACCACTTTTGCCAGAGAGTCCCTAACGGTTTCATGGGCTCTTGCCTCTTTTTGTTCTTATGTTAATTTTCGATTCAATTTTCTCTTTTTTTTTCAATTTTTTTTTTAATTTTTTTTTTATTTTTTAATTTTATTTTTTTTATTTTATTTTTTTTTTATTATTATTTTTTTTTTTAAATCTACGTATCTATACGCCTACCTACCTATGGATTCGTGCCTACAGGGCAATCGAATTCCGTACCTAGTGTCTCTACCGACCCACTTGCCTCATCCATTCCTACCCTAAGTATGTTTCTTTTACGAAATAGCTTTCGGTAGTCTCTTGATGCTTGGATATGAAGTTGGTAAGGGCTTCGAGGAAGTTGAAGGTCAGTGTCTGATGCTGTGGTAGATAAGCCGTCAACTGGTACATTGGTGAATGGTAAGTTGCTGTTAGTTCCAATGTTGCAAATCAAATCCGGTGCAGGCTCCACCTCCTCTGTCGCTCCAGGATCTGGGGGGACTGTCCGGTTTTGTATCCATGGATCGAGTTCCTGGGCGGCCACTAAGGGTTTTCCAGGGAGGTCCAGACTGATGACAGCAACACTACGGTGGCTTCGCCTGTCCACACATGTCATTTTACTCCTAGGCCAATACCCTGGTTCAAAGTCATAATCAACCAGTCTGATGGTCCATCCCCCAATATGAGACATGGGGTCCCTGTCCTTTAGTGTCGCGTCGTTGGGCCTGGGGACGTCCTTGAGGCATCCGGTGTCTTGAAGTTGATGAGTCCAGTCGATGTCTGGGTTGGTTGGGTTTTCGACCAGAAGGTTCACTGTTGGGCGTACTTGGGTACTTTCAGAAGTTTGTACTTTCGTATCTTCCAGGCGTACCTCTGTACTTATGGGAGAACGTACCTCCGTACCTCCCTGGAGTACCTCAGTACTTATGGGAGAATGTACCTCCGTACCTCCCTGGAGTACCTCAGTGTCGACGTGGTGGTGTATCTCCATTTCGTCTTGGAGTATCTCCGGTTTGATGGGTGATCGTACCTCCTCCTTGACGAGTTGGGTTTGCGGTATACCAATTGGTGAGTGCACCTCCAAGTCGGTTGGACGTACCTCTCTTTGCACGAGTTGAGTTTCTGGTGCATTGGTAGTTGTGCGTACCCCCGACTTTATTGAGGATACGTCTTCAGAGATGGGATGCACCTCGGTCGTATTGATGGATGGAGGCACCTGGAGATCACTCTGGGGTACTTTTCCTTCGATTGGGCGAGTCTCTGGCACATCCGGGGGTCCTCGTACCTCCGACTTTCTTGAAGGCACGTTTTCGGCGGGGAGGCTCACTTCCGGCGTAACGACAGACTGGTGTATCTGCAACTTTGGCTGCAGTATCTGGTCCTCGACGACGGGAAGGTCCTTTGTTGTCTTACGAGCAGGTGACGACATGTTTGAGCTAGTTGGTGTTTGCTCACACTCAACTTTGGACTTTGAAGTTATGGGGTTGATCCCATGATTTTGTTGGTAATCACAAAAGATGGTATTTTGAGGGTTGTGGGGACAGTACGCGGGGAAGTGTTGCATATCCCCACAAAACATGCATGGGTATCTAGGTGCAGGTAGGTCAGGTTCCTCTGGATCCCATGAATCTATATCTAGAAACATAGATCCCGGTACGTCGTCATCGTCCGTAGTCCCACCCTCATCCCTCTCCATATATAAGTCGTTGAAGGATTTGAGTAGTTTCTGGATTTCCAAGATCATACCTGCCATTGGAATTTCTTCCTTTCCGTTTGGCATTGTGAAGTAGAAACGTATCGACGGCTTAATGAGGTGAAACCGCTACTTTATGGTCAAGAGGCAAGTGAGTTCACAATAGAAGGCAACTCTTTGTTGCGGGGCTCTACCAGAACCCTCCTAACGGTCGGTATTGTCGTGTACCGTTTCGAAAGTCGAGCTATTAATGGCCCTAACTGTTGAAAACGGTTTGTATCTATTCAGAATTATTTCCAAATTGCTCCAACGGTTCAACACCTGTACCGTCCAGTCAAGAGTGTATCTTTGCGGGAACGAAGAAAAGCGAGCTTTGCAACGAATCTCACCGCGTGCCACCAGATTTTTGTAAGCTACCTCGGTAAGGCTGGGCTTCGGGGGCAGTAGCGTGTAAGTATTGACAACGTAGTTATCAAAAGAAGAAGCTTTACAAAAATAGTTGACTGAATAAAAGATACTATACACTCTCCTAGACTGGGAAAAGGTCAGATGAAGGAAGAACACGTGGGAACAATTTAGGGTTGCAATAAGTTGTAATATAAAATAAGGTTCAATTGTACAAAATAAAGAGTATTTACAAAAGTATCCAAATTTGTACCTCGTATATGTACACAAAACAAGGGGGGGAAATGTACAAATAATGGGGATTTGCACCTGAGGGGTGCCACGAGTGTACCTAACAGGGTACTCGAAGTGTACCTCGAAGAATACGTTGGTGGTGAAGCCACAAGGTGTATCTAACTGTTGTCTAAGCTCGACTGTACCTTAAGGGTACCTAAAGATTGTTGGGGGAATGTCTCTCGAAATGTACTCAAATATGTACTTAATGGTGTACACGAATATGTGCCTGAAGGGCAAGAACGAAGTGGCACTGAAGGCGCCGATGAAAAGTAGGAAATGTACCTATACAAACACAAATAATATAAGGAAAGAATAAGAAAACGCCGGAGGCGTACCTACTCGAATCTACTAAGAACCAAAGTATACTGGCTGTAGAAATGATACGAGAGGAATGTTGACTGTATTTACCGAAGGTCTTCAGATGTCTAGGAGTCGTCCTGGCTATGGCACGTGGATATTGTACCTGCAGAGGCGCCTGATGGATCTTCTAACACGACGGCGTATCCAGTCGAAAAAGGGGGGGGAACACGTTTCACTTGCGGATACGCGGCGAGGGGAAACTGACAGAGATGGGGATTTATCAGAGTCAGGATGTACCTTTTGACGAAAGGATACAAAAAACACTACAGTTGGGGTAGGATGACGCTACCAAAAACACCACAGTTGGGGTAGGATGACGCTACCAAAACAACAGATCCGAACACTTCGAAGGTTAGCACAAGAATGACGGTGGTGGTGGGAGCTGGAGATTCAGGTCCCAGGGGAGGGAGAGCTTCCCCCTCTCCTCCTGAGAGCAGTTCAGTCTGTGAGGGCGCCTCCCGGGGTAGGGGAAGGCCCTGTTAGAGGGAATAATCCCTCGATTCCTCCATAGGTAGCGCTGGGTGGCTTGTTTGGGAGTGTCGCCGGCTTACAGTATTCTAGGCCCAAATCGTAGATGGGAACGAAAAAACTATAGAACGAAAAATTTCGTTCCCAGCGAGAACTGTTCCCGTTAGGGATGCAAAATCGGTGGTCAAAAATCGATTTTGACAATTAATTTTTAATCGCCCGTGAAAATCGATTGTACCAATTAATCGGGCCAAAAAAATCGATTTTTACTTAAAAATCGATTTTACGGACAAATAAAAAAATTATTATTCATTAAAAAACAGCATGTAATTAAATTAGCAGGTAATTAAATATTTTACCTACCAAAATTTAGGTGGTTTTTATTTAATGCAAATTATTAAAATCAATCAAGGATTGACCGAGGGTTATTTGACCTGTTCACCCCTCAAAGCAGTGATAAATCTCAGAGAGATACTGGGGATGAATTCAATTACGTGTGAAAGGCGGAAAGACGTAGTCGCTCACTGGTCCGGAATGGGCACCGGTTCCTTGGGGCTCCACTTTCAGAACTTTTGGAATAGAGAACATCCCAAGGCCGAGGGTTACAACGTTGGCCTCTCCTCACAGCAACGCAGACGAATCTCCTACTTCCCCACGTACATCAACAGAAGTCCTGCATCGTCACTGCCGTCCCCAAGCAGTAGATTAAAATCAATCAAGGATTGACCGAGGGTTATTTGACCTGTTCACCCCTCAAAGCAGTGATAAATCTCAGAGAGATGCAGTCTGCGTTGCTGTGAGGGGAGGCCAACGTTGTAACCCTCAGCCTTGGGATGTTCTCTATTCCAAAAGTTCTGAAAGTGGAGCCCCAAGGAACCGGTGCCCATTCCGGACCAGTGAGCGACTACGTCTTTCCGCCTTTCACACGTACTAGAATTCATCCCCAGTATCTCTCTGAGGCAAATTATTAAAGAAAATATTGGAACTGTAACTGTAATAATAATAATTATTATAATTCGTAATTATTATTGTAAGACACCTTTTTCATAGTAAAAGTATAATTAGGAAGTTGGAGTGAGCCAAGTTTAATAAAAAATCAAACAAATTACGTACAAGGTAGGCACTTGGACCACTACACTTAGAAAAAGTAAATTTCGGGTGCACTGTTCAAAAATAATAATTTGGAAAGAGTGTCGCCTTTCAACCTGTTGCGCTCCTAGGTGAGCATGAGACCTGCCTTAGAAAAAAGCCTCTCGCTGGGGACTGACGTAGACACCGAGGTTACATACTTAATAGCAATAATTGCAAGTTTGGGAGAGGCAGGTTTCATGTTTCCCAGTAAGCGAGGGGGAATTTTTTGAGGTTATGTTATATTATATCCTTCTTGTGGATCTGCTGCATAGGTACACAAAGAGTAGGTACAATACAGAAAACAAAAACCGATTTCGCCAAAACAAAAAATCGATTTCACAAAAAAAAATCGATTTTTGGATAAAAATCGGTACAATCAATCGATTGCAAAAAAATCGGAAATCGGAGGTAAAAAATCGATTTTTCGATTTAATCGAAAATCGATTTGCATCCGTAGTTCCCGTGAAGAACGAAAAATTTTGTTCCCAGCAAGAACAGATCTTATTGAGAACGGAAAATTTCGTTCTCAGCCAGAACGGTTCCCACCAAGAACGAAAAAATTAAATTTTGCTAAACCTTACTCCTGGGGGGAGCAGAATTCACTGGGAACCGATAAATAAAGTTCCCATCTTGAACGATCATTTTGGGAGCTTTTATTTTTTCGGGAACTTTATTTCGAGCCCTGGTTTAAATTGCACCCACATATATGGGAATCATGCCAAAAAATCTCTAATTTTTTCAAATGTAAGTTCAGGCTCACGTATAAAATTCAAGTCAGTAGTTTCAATCGGTCATTTACCGACATTTCGGAAAAGCCCATGATTCACGCCTCTAAACAAGGTTGCAAACCCAGTCTTTTCGGAAAATTGACGATCTAAATTCTTATTGACGACCTAAATCTTTTAATTTACCCTACCTACCTTTTCGGGGTATTTTATCATGACTTAGCAATATAAATTACTAAAATTACTAATTAATTATTTAAATAAATAATTACTTTGCGCTGTTGGGCAGATGCAGGATCCTGCAGGATTGGCAAGTTGGAGGTGCGGATCCTGCAGGACTGAAAATCCGTGCGGATTGGGACCCCTACTCACGAACCCCCACTTTGAGCAAACGTTTTGGTGTTTTCAGACTTTTCTCGTACTATGCTTGCCTAGCTGAATTTTTAGAGACCAAATTCAAATTTTTCCAATATCTAGAAGTGCCTTAGAATTTAGATGAGCATCCTTGTTCCTCCTCCTCCTCCTCACGCTGGAGCTCCAATTTAATAGGAAATATTATTTAGTACTACTAAATCTCCGAGTGGAAACCCCACTGTGCTGTAGGGATATACTTAGAACTCTATCAAGTAACCAAGATGCAGCACTCACGACCAGTAGGTACGCCTAACTAATTTTAATGTAGGAGACCTACCACACGCCGAGGCACGCGCCTGAAAACCAAAACGCTTAGTTCGGCGTTCTGTTGTGTATATACTCAACGTTTCGCTTGGCATATGGCCAGGACTGGGCTGGAATTCCAGAAGACACAACACTCACTCTAATTTGTTTGCGTGCTGTGCTCCAAGATCACTCGTTCTGCCATTCCGTTCAACAGTAACCCCACAAAAGTTACTGTTGTACTGCCGTGCTAACGTAAAGTGCAGTAACTCCACATTTCGCCGGTTTTGAGTTATACCCCTAGGGGGTATCTTAGATATGTAATTCATCATATGAAGGGTCAAAGTTCACCCAAAAAGCCCTTTTCCCGCCAAAATCGATAAGCCATTTTGCAGTAAGCGCCACGAATATGGGGTATTGCTAAGCTATATCGCAGTAACTCCATATTCCAACGCTAAAATGCAGTATCTCCAGCTCAATGTTTTGGAGTTACTGCGATATAGCCTAGCGGAATGGAGATACTGCTCTTTGCCCTTGCCTCCAGCTACCTGAGGCCCTCAGGCTGAGGGACATGGAGGTCGAGATGGCCGACCGGCCCCCTGTGCCAGGAAGCCAAGGGCTGCCCGCAGGGCTCTGTCCTCGGTCCACGCTTGTGGAACTTGGTGTTCCGTGCCCGTGGTTCTCGGCCGAGAGGCTGGCCCTCGCGCGCGTGGCCTTCCTTGATGGGGGGGGGGGGGGGGGCAGACCGGTCCTGCTATACATAGCTATACATAGCGAACACATGTGTTCGCTATGCAGGGGGCGGCCGCTCAAATAAGGCGGCCTACTGCCCCCTGGCCTATGGGCCTTGGAGCCCCTGAAGCAAATGCTGGCGGCCCCGGACCTGACTAAAATT
This sequence comes from Pilophorus perplexus, assembly GCA_955831195.1. Lineage (NCBI taxonomy): Eukaryota > Metazoa > Arthropoda > Insecta > Hemiptera > Miridae > Pilophorus > Pilophorus perplexus. The sequence goes on from OY037016.1 coordinate 29,586,978, forward strand.
TACGACTATTTAAGTAATAGGTCCAGGGTGGAGATCCCCCTTCTGGGGACCCGGTCGTGTCCATGGGCAGGCATACCGGTGTCAGCATTTGCCTCAACAGGTTACAAAATTTGTAACCTTTTAATGGGAATTTTTATATGGGAACCTTAATTTAATGGGAATTTTGAAAGATCCCAAGAGGTAAAAATATTTAATATTTTCCTAGTAATTTTTGACGCATAATCCATTTTTCTAGGTCCCACGTCTTTCCAAACATCGTACAGAGTTTTTCTAAAATATTTTCTTATTGACAAAATTAATGATTGGGTAATTACTCTATACCTACCTATGAAAAAATAAAAAACTCTTGTGTAAAATTTTCAGAGTTTTTTTAGGAGTGGGCACTGGTTAAGAATATCATTTAAATTCATCTGGTTTGAAAAAAATATTATGACGCCACTGTTTGCGAAAAAACGAAATTGAAGATTTTTCTCCATTTTCATAAATATGGAGTTACTGCACTTTACGTTAGCACGGCAGTATAATATTATGGTAAGCTTTAGTGCAGTAACTCCAATTACATGGCTGTTACTGCAATTTAGCGTAGTGATGGAGAGTGAATAGCTAAGCCAAAATGCAGTATCCGCCCAGCCACATGTGAAATCGTTAAAAAAATAATTTTTTTTAAAGTGAAACTTTTATTACGTCGTCCAAAATTTTTTGGTCTGTGTGTCGTTTCTTCCATTCATAAAAAACAAAAATTAAAAAAATTAACTGTTACAAACAACACTGCCCACCGACATTCAAATCTCTATTTTTTCGCGCTAACTACCTATACCACTGTACAGAGCTTCTTAGGTTGTGTCTAAGGCCATGTCTGGCCCATTACAACCTTTCACGTACCTACCTTTTGCTCTCTTTCTTCCTCCAGGGGAAGTGTACTTATGTTTCCTCAAATGCCTTTTTGTTCTTGATCTTCAGCACTCCCCTAGGGGGAGTACAGCAGGCCCTCCTGTCCACTCCGGCGTAAGCCACACCATTCTGGTGTGTCCGGGATGGACCAACGTGGAGGTGCCGGGTTTTAAAGGGGGTCTTATTATCATAATAAATTGGCTCGAAATTATTTGGGACAGGAGTCATCGTAGCAGACCTTCCTACTCAGGGCCGCCGAGAGAAAAAGCGGGCCCGGGGCAAAAGAGAGCATAGGGCCCCCATGTAAGGAGGAGCTAGGGGGTAGTTCCCAATAACGAACGTTCAATTTTCATTCTGCACAAGTAACCTATATCAAAGAATAATAAACCCTTGTGTAAAATTTGCAGCGTTCTTCAAATGATTTGTCTTCATCAGTACCTCATTCTGAATGGGTATTTAAAGTGTTTTGATCTCAAGTCACGCCCCCCGATTTTGGTTTATTATTCTTGGAATAATACACCTATGTTTTCGCGACGCGGGTCGACGACTCCGATCGGGCTCAAAATTTGATATTATCCGTTTCAAGAGGTCTACATTCAAAATCCGAAATGTCCGTCCGCCGTCCGCCGTCCGCCGTCCGGGCCGTTTTGGGTAGTAGGAATTTTTTTTAAAATCTGAAATTTTGGCAAAATACTTGGTTTACCATCTAGTTGTGCCCGCAAGGTTTTCAGTCCGATCGCCCAAACCCGTGGGGCGCTATGGGGCTAAAATGGGGCTACAGGAGGGGTGTTTTGAAGGCTTTTAGCTATGGGATCGAGTTAGGTGTCGTTTTCGAAGTATTTTTGGACGTAGAATCCATTTTTGGGGGTCCCGGAACGATCCGATTTCACTGTGGCGTTCTATAGGGCTTTCATGGGGCAAAAAATGGGATTTTTGAAGGATCCCAAGAAGTTCAATATTTTTAGAGTAAAAATTAAAGAATTTTTGAAAAAACACATTTTTGAAAAAAAAATCCCCCCAAAAAATTTTTTTTGAAATATGAAAATCCAAAAAAAAAATTTTTTTTAATTTTTTTTTATTGACAGAATTAACTGTCTATACAAGTAACCTATATCACAGAATAATAAACCCTTGTGTAAAATTTGCAGCGTTTTACAAATGAACGAACGAAACGAAACGAAACAAGGGAATTTCACCCTGAATTTTCGTCCGACTGGCTGCTGCCGTCGCGGACGTCGTCAGCCGTCCTTATCAAGGAGGATCGGAACTTGTCTGACGATTGCGCTCATGGCTCCCCATTGCCTCGTCCCCCTGGGTTGGGAGGAGTTCGCCGTCCAATTGAACGCAGAAAATACTTGTATCAGTGACCCCGCTCCTCACGCGGTCACCCATCCAAGTACTAACCACGCCCGATGTTGCTTAAATTCGATGATTGAGGGAAACGGTAGTTTCCGGACGGCGGATTTTTTCAAATGATTTGTTTTCATCAGTACCTCATTCTGAAGGAGTGTTTAAAGTGTATTGTTCACAAGTTTCCAGAAGTTTTCACAGCCACTCACAACGCCACAAGCGTCACCGATTTTTTATCGATTTTTCGTGATCGAAACTCAATTTTTTCATATTTTTCTACAGATTTGAAAATGTTATCCTTTATTCTACAGATCTTGAAACGCCCAAAAAGCCGAAAAATGTCATTTTTTGACAATTTCTGGGTCTCAAAAGTGAATAAAAACATGATTTTTGGAATCTGCGTACTCAAAAACACAAGACCTACTCATTTTGAAAGCAAAAGTAAAAAAATTAAAGTCGCTAGGAGTTTCGATCACGTTTTCGGGGGTTCTGGACCACTGTGCGGCGCCACGAGCGTCATCGTCGTCACGACGCCCGATTTTTTCAAATGATTTGTCTTCATCAGTACCTCATTCTGAAGGGGTGTTTAAAGTGTATTGATACAAGTTTCTAGATGTGTCAGCAGCAACTCAAAGTGCCATAATTATGGCTTAAGCGTCACCGGCGCCACGAGCTTCATTGGCATCACGACGCCCGATTTTGGTTTATTATTCTTGGAATAATACACCTATGTTTTCGCGACAGAGGTCGACGACTCCGATCGGCCTCAAAATTTGACCTTATCCGTTTCAAGAGGTCTTGATTCCATGGAATTCGGTTTTGCAAAACCGAAATGTCCTTCCGCCGTCCGGGCCGTTTTGGGTCGTAGGATTTTTTTTTTTTTAAATTTGAAATTTTGACAAAATCCTCGGTTTACCATCTAGTTGAGCCCGTAAGGTTTTCACCCCGATCGCTTTCGAAGTATTTTTGGACGTAGTATCCATTTTTAGGGGTCCCGCAACGATCCGATTTCACTGTTGCGATTTATAGGGCTTTCATGGGGCTACAAATGAGATTTTTGATGGATCCCAGGAGGTCAAATATGTTTCAAGTAAAAAACAAACAAACAAAAATGTGTAAGTAAAAAATATTTTTTTAAATCTAAAAAAAATTTCTGAAATATAAAAAAAAATTTAATTTTTTTTTATTTTTCTGGGGCCCGCTGGGGCCCCATGTAAAAATCCGGGCCCGGGGCAAAATGTCCCCTTTGCCCCCCCCCCCCCCCCCCCTCTCGGTGGGCCTGTTCCTACTATTCCACCTTTTCTTGTAACTTGTGGTGTTCGGGTAGTTGGTGGCTGCAGAATGCAGCAGACCGTACAGGTACGGTAGTAGGTCTACTCTTCTGCCTCTTCTTGTAACTTGCAGTTTTCGGATCATGGGTGGTTGCTCTCTCCACGTTTACTTGTCTGGAGGAGGGCGAGTACGTCTACAAAATTTCTTCCCCTCTTTACAACTAATACGACTAGCCTAAGCAAAAATAAAAATCTGAAGACACACATATCACAGACATTTTCCCTAATCTATCCTTATTCACGCACCTTTCATTCACTTCATACATTCTAGACCAGTGCGACGGGGGAATCCCCACCGGTCCCGCGCCCAACTCTTCCTGGACCAGGAAGGGTTGGGCGCGGGACCGGTGGGGTTTTCCAAGAATCCTGGTACCCGTCATGTAGGGTTTCCCGTTATTAGGGCAGGACAGCCCCAAAAAATCAAAAAAAAAAAAAAAAAGGAAATTAATAAAATGCCAAATAAATAAATAAATTCAAAATTAACCTATCGGTATGCTGCCTCGCCAACCGGTATACCGGTATACCTATAGGTTCCCCCCTCCATCCACACTTGCCTACTAGCACACTCCATTCGTTCAGTGACCTATTAGCTAGGCATACACGAGCGGTTTTTTTCGACAGGTCGGACCCGCGGGTCAGGACTGCGGGTCAGAACCGCGGGTGCGCACTGCGGGTTTCTGCTCTGCGCGTGAGTGGGCGACGACAGGCCGGACCCGCGGGCTAAACCTGCGGGTTCTGGTGACGGGCCAAACCCGCGGTTTTGTGGCCTGTCGTCGCACACTCACGTGCAGTCCTCACCTGCTAGAAAACCCGCCAAGGGTTCAAAACTGTACGTGTGTGGGGAAACCCGCAGTTTTTGAGATCCGAAACCCGCGGGTCCAGGACTGTTGAACATGTCCGACGGGTCAGAGGCTAAAGCAACAGGTTTTGTGGTTCAGTGCTCGTGTTCCCGACGAAGAGTTATGGACGACAGACTACGTAAAGTGGTTGCTGCTGCTGGTGGTGCTTGGGCTGTCAGCCAGCTTGAAGGAGGTTGAAGGACAGGCTCTGTTTTGGGGGCCTTAAAATTAGTTGAGTGGGAGAAAAATGTGGCCCATCCAATAAAAAACGCTGCAAATTTTACACAAGGGTTTATTATTCTTTGATATACATTACTTGTGCAGAAATTTAATTCTGTCAATGAAAAAATTTTAAAAAAAATTTTTTTTTTTGGATTTTTATATAAAAAAATTTTTTTTTTGGATTTTGGTTTATTATTCTTGGAATAATACACCTATGTTTTCGCGACGGGGGTCGACGACTCCGATCGGGCTCAAAATTTGACATTATCCGTTTCAAGTGGTCTACATTCTAAATCCGAAATGTCCGTCCGCCGTACGCCGTACGCCGTACGCCGTCCGCCGTCCAGGCCATTTTGGGCAGTAGGAATTTTTTTAAAAATCTGAAATTTCGACAAAATACTTGGTTTACCATCTAGTTGTGCCCGCAAGGTTTTCAGTCCGATCGCCCAAACCCGTGGGGCGCTATGGGGCTATAATGGGGCTACGGGAGGGGTTTTTTGAAGGCTTTTAGCTATGGGATCGAGTTAGGTGTCGTTTTCGAAGTATTTTGGACGTAGAATCCATTTTTTGGGGTCCCGGAACGATCCGATTTCACTGTGCCGATCTATAGGGCTCTCATGGGGCTAAAAATGGGATTTTTGAAGGATCCCAGGATGTTAAATATTTTTCGAGTAAAAAATACGGAATTTTTGCAAAAACACATTTTTGAACAAAAAATCCCAACAAAAAATTTTTGAGATAAAAATCCAAAAAAAAAAAATTTTTTAATTTTTTCATTGACAGAATTAAATTTCTTCACAAGTAATGTATATCAAAGAATAATAAACCCTTGTGTAAAATTTGCAGCGTTTTTAACATAACCATAACCAAAAGCCTTGTTAAAAAACCCTTCCGTAGCCCCATTTTAGCCCCATAGAGCCCCACGGGTTTGGGCGATCGGGCTGAAAACCTTGCGGGCACAACTAGATGGTAAACCAAGTATTTGGTCAACATTTCAGATTTTTTTTTTTTTTTTTTTTTTTTTCATTCTTACTGCCCAAAACGGCCCGGACGGCGTACGGAAATTTCGGTTTTGGAATCTAGACCTCTTATTTATTTTAAAAAATCATCAATTAAAAAAAATCACAAGACAGCAGCAGAACACCACTGAAACCTGCTGGTTCGAATTTGATCCCGCAGTTCTCAAAACTGTACGTAGGTGGGGGACCGGGGACCTTCCTCCCGTTGATCCTTCGGAGTTCTGTGAAACCCGAAGGTTTCTCTTCGCCAAAAACTGCACGTGAGTGACGATAGACGGATCGGACCTCTGCACTTCAGGTCAGAACCGGAGGTCGACAACCTCCACCAACGTACAGGCCAGGCCTGCGGGTTTCCGAAAAATCCCCGAAAGCCGTCGAAAAAACCGCTCGTGTATGCCTAGCTATTATCACAATAACTCCTAACTAACATAATATTATATAAGTTATTGTGATATATTATATCACAGCAAAACATCACAATTGTACCAAATCAAATAAATACCTAGGTATCCCTAATATCACACAAAAATATATCACAACCTAGCCTTAAGCCCTAAACATTCACTCAACCATTCACACAGTAAGTTCATTTTTCAAATATTCATACTGGGGGGTTGGAGTACTTATATAATATATAAGTACTCCAAGTTATATTATAACTTCCTCCAAACTCCCTTTGACACAAAACCTTAAAAACCTAGCACCTAATTTCTGATTCGCGTCACCTCGCTCTCACCCAGCCAATACCTATCCATTCTAGCCTACTGTGCGTCACCGGCTGTGACTCGCCGCGTGTGACCCACCTTTGACTCTTCCCACCGTCCTGTTTCGCGAATCCTGAGTCCACGGGTTGGTTATGCTATCATCCGTGGGGGAATTCGAGATCACAGTCGCCAAATAGACTGCAGGTCGAGTCGTCGGTTCCCGTCCGAAGAGAGCTCTTCGTCGAAGGTAGCTCTACCTAACATGATTTTATGACTTGACCGGTTCACAACTCGCCCTCGTCGTTTCTCAGTTTCTCCAAGCAACAAAATTCACCAACATGGATCTTCAACTCATTTTAATCGTCTCCGCAGGTAAGCCAATTTTAAAAATTAGAATGATTTTTTGTTCGTTAATTAACCTCAGTATAATCAAAACAGGTTATCGCTACGGGGTGCGAATGTTTGATTGAAATCAAAATTGGTCGCTTGTATGTTTTGAGATATGTAGAATGGAAACGCGGCAAATTTTACAAAAGTTTCAAAAACTTCTTTGATATAACTGTGCCAAAACGAATTCGATTCCAAAAAAAACTTAGAATAAAAAAAAAAAAAAAACCTGTACCTACCTCTCTCCGAACAGTGTTTGGACTGATGAGGGACAACGAAAGAATAATTCTTCGTCCAAAAATACTTCGAGAAGAACGCCTCACTTCACTCGACCTCTGGCCAAAAATCTCCAAAAACCCTCACGTAGCCCCTTTTGAGCCACACCGAGCCACACGGGTATGAGCGATCTGGATGAAACCTTGCCGGCACAACTACAGGGCCCCTGCAGGGATGCACTACATTTTTAAGAAATTGCAGATTAAAAAAAAAAAAAAACACAAGATGTTACCTAAATAGTCTTTGGTGTGAATTGTGCAGTACCTACCTCCCCTGGATGCTCCCCTGCTCCCTACCCTGGATTGTGGTGGGACCCCCAAAAATGCATTCCAAGACAAAAAATACTCAACTACATCCCCTAACGCAGGGGTTCCCAAAAGGTGGTCGAAGAAAGGGGGCCGGTCGAAGCTGGAGAAAAATGTGTTCCTACAGTACTCGAGACAGAAAAGAAAAACTCAGACATAAAAGAATCTGGTTGGCTTTGTTCCTCATAGGGTGGATTGCAAGTTCAATAAATGCGTAATTTGTGCAACAAGATTTTAAAACAATACAACCTCATGGCCTCAACGTATGCAAGACGTTTTTTATTTTCAACTAACTTTTGGTAAGGCTTTCCAAGACCCAAGACGAGTGTTGGAGGAGTTTTTCAAAATTTAAAATTATCAAAACAAGGCTGAGGCAAACTCTGAGTGACGACAATCTCTGGCTTTCAAGCAGGAGCGTCTGGCCAGAGCACTGAGTCGAGGGGCTTTGGCCATTGTCGGCCCTCCTCGTCATCGCCTACTGCTTGGTGCCTACTCCGTCATCAGCATGCGTTATTCCGAGCGAGATCCCGTTTTCGCTAAGTATCCTTGGAATAATACATTTTGGTATTTGCAACAGGGGTAAAAAATTTTGATCGTCCTCAAAATTTGTAATTATATCTACGTTTCAAGATGTGTGGATTCCAAAACTGAAATGTCCGTCCACCGTCCACGACGTTTTGGGCAGTAGAAATCCATTCAATTCTTCAGGAATTCATTCGAAAATTCAAATCTTCAGGAATTCTTTCAAATTTTTGACAAAATACATACTTGGGTCTCCTTTTAGTTGAACTCGCAAGGTGTTCAACCCGATCGCACAAACCGCTGGAGGCTCAATGGATCTAAAAAGGGGCTACTGGAGGGTTTTTTGAAGAGTTAGGTGTCGTTTCCGAACTACTTTTGGACGTAAAATCCATTTTTGGGAGTCCCAAAAGCAGTGCCTTGGATCCATGGAGCTTTTGAAGGATGCCAGGAAGTCGAATAAGGACTCATTTTTCGAGTAACCTTGATAATTGATTTTCTGGGGTCCTTCATCCGTCCAAACACTTGACATGAAAAAAAAAAAAAAAAAACCATGGACCTGAGGATGAGCCTAGAATTCGAAAGAAATTAACAAGCAGGGGACATACATGAGAAGGGGTGGAGGAGTGAAGGTGAGGAGGGCATTTCCGGCTCAATGCTCCAGCCAGATGCTCCTCTTGCGAGCCTTCTTTTTTATTGTTGCTAAGCTGTGATTATGTACTTAACTGATGAAATGTACAAAATCAATCTTAGCTTGAAGCGCTATTTTGTTTGCATAAACGGTACCACCTAATTCACATACCAAGCGCCACTTTTATTTGTTTTAAATATAGGCGTTGTTATTTTTCACTTTCACCTAAGCATTAGGTTCACCTAGGTATTAAAAGTAAGATCTTTGGATAGGTAACTGGGTGTGTGTGGTGGTGGGGGCGGGGTAGGGCCGGTCAAATTGAATCGCCCGGGCCGGTCAAAACCGCCTATCCGCCCCTGTCTGGTTGAGTTGCAACTGCTCTGCCAGTTACTTTTTCTACGTGGTTTCGAATGAATATTTCTTCATCTTCTGAGTAGACCTCTGCTGTCTCGTTTTTCCCCCTGAATGGGGGAATTCGCTTTCCTTGAATGTAAGTCACGACTAATCAACACTTTGCTGCGTCCGAAGTCCCATAATCTATATCCTTTGGCGGCCTCAGCGTACCCTAGCATTGCACATACTGTCGCTCTGTCGTCCAATTTCTTCCTCTCTGACTCCTTTGGTACATGAGCAAACGCTTTACACCCAAAAGGTTTCATGTGCTTGACGCTTGGTTTCCTGCCGGTCCAAATTTCCTCAGGTGTCTTTCCATTATCTAATGGACACCTATTCCTCACGTAGCAAGCCGTGTTGACAGCTTCCCGTTTAGGCGCATTGGATTCAATCAACATCGACCTCGTCAGATCTAAAATGGTTCGGTTAAATCTTTCTGCTAATCCGTTCTGCTGCAGCCTACATGTGGGCTGTATGGACAAGACAGCTGACGAAGTATTCCTCATCGTTCCAATTCCTTCTCAAACGCTTTGCTGAATTACTCTCGTCCATTATCACTTTTTAAACACTTGATTTTCTTACCAGTTTGATTCTTGGCTATCGACTTGTACGTTTTGAAGCAGCCCAGAACCTCATCTTTGGTTCTTATGAAGTAAACTGTAGCTCGCCTTGAGTAATCATCGATAAATGACACAAAATACTTGCATTTTGAGTACGACTCCACGGGCAAGCAACATACGTCCGAGTGAATAACTTCCAGCAACTGTGAAGTAACCAGCTTACCAATTTTCGGAAACGGTTTACGTGCGTTCTTCCCTATGATGCACGCTTCGCAAGTTTCTGGTTCCTTCAAAATTCCATCGTCAAGTCCCCTCACCGAGCCTCTTCTGTACCTACATCAATTTGATCAAGTCCTGATTAATGTGGCCGAGCCTCTGATGCCAACCCTGATACTTGGCCAATAGCACGCGGATTTGATAATTTCCTCCTTCAGAGAGTACATGTTGGCTTGATTTCGCGGAGCTTCCAACACCACAAAACCATCTCAAATACTCGACATATTCCATTTTGAATAACTACTTAGTAACCCTTCTTTTCGATCGTCGCAATTGACACCAATCGAAAACTGAAGTCGGGTACATGATACACTTCTTCAAAACGAATGGTAAACTCCCCATCACGAGTTTTTGTGGAAACAACCAATAACCCTTTCCCAATGACCGTGCAATTCACCTTTGATGCTAGCGATACAATCTGAGGGGTTGTTAGTTCTTCATACGTGGTGAAATCTGATCTTTCCAGAGAGAAATGGGAGCTTGCACCGCTGTCCAGCAACCATTCGTCATCCCGTAATACTTTACCCACATTCAGGGACTGTTTAAGTTTGACACTTTTAGGAGTGTCTTCATCCTTATTTTGCTTGCATGATCGGGCAAAATGACCAACCTGACCACCCTTGTAGCACTCGATAGGTTTTACGCCGCCAAACCGTTTTGTGAGTAATGCGTTATTCGACTCACTTTCTTCTTTCTTCATCAATTTCCTTTTAAATTCACCACAAAGTATACCTTTCGATCTTTTCTGGCGTATAGTCCGCATCATCGAATGTGCATATCATACTGACGGTCGATTCAAATTCCTCAGGTAGTCCATTTAGAATTACATTACATACCATGCTCATCGAGGATTCTCATGCTGCCAGCTTTCACGATCTCCGATGCATACCCCAGCACTCGATTGATGTACGTTTCCATATCCTCCAGCGGTAGCATCTTAACAGAGTACAGGCTTTTGGAGGCTTGAAGTCTTCTCAACCTAGTCTTTGGCTGGAAACTCCCAGCTAACTTTTGCCATAACACCCTTGGGCACTCAATGTCCAAAATAGATCTTGAATATCCTCAGTTAGAGTTCTTGCGATCAATAAGTACGCCCTTTCTTTTGCTTCCGCTGACATCGCGTCAAAGGCGCCATCGTCGGTCGTCGAGACGACTTCCCACAGCTTTCTACTGCGTAACTCAAGCTTGAGATTGAACGCCCAAGTCTTGTAATTTTTCTTATTTAGCTTAACTTTTTTTTTTCTTTTTTTTTTTTTTAACTACGCGGTATATGGGGCTCTGCGGCCATCCGTTCTTGAGCAGCCCAATAGTGTTGATTTTTTACTCCAGATGGAGTCGTAGTTTCTAATGAAATCTATTATGTCCTGCAAGGCCGGACATGCGTCTAAATGAAGGAATGTCATTTCATCTTGATGGCAAAGAGTGCAGATTGGACTGTCATAGACACCGATTCTGCAAAGATGCTTGGCCAGGAAATCATGCCCAGTTTGAATCCTAAAGCAGGCCACACTTTGCTTTCTGGGCAGCATTTTGGGCACAGGCTCACTCAGTAGGGGGGCCCATTGCTTTCCCTCTGCAGCTCTCTCGTGGGCCTCCCGAACCAGGTCCTTCTTCTTGGCGTCGACCAGGCGCTTAGCTGTGCTGAAGGGGACAGGAACGTCGGGCTGTGGTAAGTGCGATCCATTTTTGGCCAGTGCATCCGCTTTCTCATTTCCCTCTATTTGGCAGTGAGAGGGAACCCACTGCAGCACCAGTTGGGAGCCCCTCATCAACAACTGCTCAATGGCGGATCGACACTGGAGGACCAGAGCAACGTCAGTTGTTCCATTGCCTGTGAGCGATTGGATGGCAGCTTGTGAGTCGACGAAAATAACAACTTGGCGATCGTCCTGCTCAAGAAGGCGCTTCACTGCTAGCTTCACTGCACAAACCTCTCCCTCAAAATTGCTGGAGAGTTTACCCACAGGGTGTGAGATTTCGAAGCGATAGCAGTATACTCCAGCCCCTGCATTTGATCTTGCATCTCTGGCTGTGTCATATCCCCCGCTCTCGTCCTTCACCCCTTATTAATCATTTCCCTAAAGTAACGATTTATAATTTTCTCTTGAAGTCTCCTACGTTTTGGATATATTTTTTATTTTGAACATTCAACACATGTTTCCCACGTTGTTGGTTCCACCAAAACACGCCAAATCCCTTCCAGTTATTCAATTACCGTCAGCCTTTTTTATCTAACGCCGACAAGACATGCCTTACATTCATACAGACACGTATCTTTGCAATTTCTAAGGAATATTTGTCTGGCATGTCCCTTGTCATAAAATCCCTATTAAGGCAGGCTATCGCCCAGGTAAACCCAAACTTGTGAAATAGTTCCGTTCTCACGCTTGGCCATTGGTCATAAAATCCCTATTAAGAAAGCAAACCCTATTCAAAAAATTCTTAATAGGTAGCTACTTTTCTCACGAACCTGGGAATTTCCCCCAACTTACATTCTACTTTTCTCCCTCTCATTCGACTCAAAATCCCTACTCTACCTCATTTATCTACCCTTGAGGATGTAGGACCGCCCTTAACCCCGCCTAAACCCCCTAAATTTACCCTCTCCTACCCTTGGAGATAGGATAGTAGTGGTGGCAATATTTATAAAACCATAATATGGTTATACATATTATGTAATTGTATAATAAGGAGAGTTCCCGAGCCTCAGAGCTCCGGAGTTCCGGAGCTTCTTCTACAGAGTCTTGTCAGGATGTTAGGCTGTTAGTGAGTCGTTTCAAAGGTCCCGGCTCCTCTATGAAGGTCGGAGACGAAGTGCTAAGTTCGGTTTAGCTTTTCTGCTGCCTTCTGTCTATGTCATAATTTTCGCTGTTGCTGAGTTTTCATCAATAAATCGTCGTGCTTATCGATCTCTCGGAGTCATCATTGGTCTCGACCCTCAACGCTCTCCGGGTCTTTACATAATTTTAATATCTCGAAGCGGGATATTACAGCTGAGCCGTCCGTATAGACAACGTGCAGCCAGTGTTCTTGCGGATACCATAAGTTGTCGCTAGTTCCCTAGCGATTGTGGTTTAAATCATGATAGGATAAATAATAGTATTGGCTATATTTGGTAAACTCCCTGGGATTCTTCAGTGATCTCACATTGTGCAATCTGCTTCGCCCTTGGGGGGAGGGCGAGGCAGGAGAGAGGAAGCGCCCGCATCCCCAGAGGGAGGGGACAGGCGGTGGTGACGCATTTTAATGCGTCGCATTATTATGACAGTGACTTGTGTACGAAGAGTTTGTCGAGTTCATATCGTATGTGGCGCGGTATTGCGAAGTAATGACATTACATTGTGTCCTGTGCACAAGGGGAAATCCGTGAGTTCTTATCCCATGTGGTACATGATGTACATGGATATTTCATAGTGGTGAAATATCCTGATAATTAAATGATATACCTATAAACTGTGTTGCATGTTATACATGATACATATAAATTGTGGATATTTATATTATGGGTATTTCATGGTGCTTACATGATACATATAAATTGTGTGGTATATAAATTGTATTGTATATAAATTGTGTTGTATATAAATTGTGTTGTATAATGTTGTGGTGTTCTGAGTAAACCACAGTCTGAATAGAGCTACAGGGCATAGTTTGTGTTGGTTACAAAGATAACCACAGTCAAGCAACTATGCATGCTAGCTATGTTGGTTACGAAGATAACCACAGTGTGTACAGCTACGGGAGATAGCTGTGTTGGTTACAAAGATAACCACAGTTATGTGAGGTTGGGAGTGCCTATAAGGGGTTGGAGGAGGGCACATTACACAAAACCATTAAGAGGCCAAATGCTGCCTGGTTTGCTGAACCATACCATACCATACCATATTGTAAATTGTTTCTTATATTGTGTAATACCATATACCATACTATAATACATGTTAGGTCGATTCGTAATCCATGAGGGATTTACGACATGGTGGAGATGCAAATTTATTTTATTTTGTCGTCGGAGGACTCGTCGAATTGTCTTTCTCAACTTTTGTATTCGTGGAAACTCCAATCCCGACCCACGCAATGTTATGTCATAATGACATAATGACTCACAGTAGAAAGGGTGACGCGGCGCCATAGACACAAACGTAATGGATTGCTCGGTAAGACCGGCGCGCAGACTCGCCGCGTTGCTCCCCCTTCCCCGTTTTGTTCGAACGGAGGACATTACATGTTTATTTATTCAACATTCAACGTTCAACATTCAACATCCAACGTTCAACATTCAACATCCAACGTTCAACATCCAACGTTCAACATTCAACATCCAACGTTCAACATTCAACGTTAAATGAATCTCGCATCAACGGGTGGAATGTCATAGATACAAACGAATGGATTGTTCGGTAAGCCCAGCGCGGAAAATCGCCCTGCGCTCCCCCCTTTCCTTGAACGGAGAATATTTCATGTGCTAAACGAGTAAATTGTGGCCATTGGGTTACCTCTTCTGGACATAGCCCAATTGCAACCCCCCCTCCCCCACTTCGTGTCTTTGCCCTACTTCTAGTGTTTTTGCCCTACTATATACTATAATATGGTATATTATACTATATACCTACTATACCTGTTTATGAGTTGTGGGGCTGGGGTCGTTGGGGAGGATTTTTCCTTTAGGGAACCTTGTTTGTCGCAACGTGGTCATTTTGAAGTCGGTCGTAATATGAAAACTATATTAGCTATCAGGGAATTTTGCCGCAAATTGGTTATCCTTCAAGCAAAGGAAAACATTGGCTCACTGATTCTAATTTCTCTATGCGGTCGTTTTTAATCGGTCACGCCGCTCATGAATTTGAGAATCTATCATGGTGCTTGAACCTCAAGTTTTGACTGAGTTTCAACTGATTGCCCCCTGACTTCAACAAACCCTAATCTCTGAAACGAAGTGGTCAACTGATGATTTTGCCACATGTACATCAAACATGGTCTCATCAGGGCATTTCTTTCGAATAGCAACTCTCAGGTCATTAATTTGCCTTGCGACTGAAGTGTTAGCAGATGGCGTCCGATTTCCTCTGCCAAACTGCTAAGATGGGACAATAATTGTCCTGTAAATTATTTATTTACATCACTCATTTGTCGCCTGCTTTTTATGACTGACGAGAATAGATCCTCAAAACGTTGTTGTGATCGGGTAGAGTATAGGTACTGACATTCTCTATTTGTCGTGATGAGGAATATGAGTTATTACTACATACATATCGATACATTGTATCGATCTCAACCAAATCATCCACCTGCAGCGTGTGAGTCATTCGAATATTGTTTCTAAACCAGCACATGGTTCCTTCTGTGGTCTCACGCCGGTGTCGATTTCCCCCTTTTTTATTTCTAGGTAGGTACCGAAAACCTCATGGATTACGAATCGACCTAACATGTATTATAGTATGGTATATGGTATTACACAATATAAGAAACAATTTACAATATGGTATGGTATGGTATGGTTCAGCAAACCAGGCAGCATTTGGCCTCTTAATGGTTTTGTGTAATGTGCCCTCCTCCAACCCCTTATAGGCACTCCCAACCTCACATAACTGTGGTTATCTTTGTAACCAACACAGCTATCTCCCGTAGCTGTACACACTGTGGTTATCTTCGTAACCAACATAGCTAGCATGCATAGTTGCTTGACTGTGGTTATCTTTGTAACCAACACAAACTATGCCCTGTAGCTCTATTCAGACTGTGGTTTACTCAGAACACCACAACATTATACAACACAATTTATATACAACACAATTTATATACAATACAATTTATATACCACACAATTTATATGTATCATGTAAGCAACATGAAATACCCATAATATAAATATCCACAATTTATATGTATCATGTATAACATGCAACACAGTTTATAGGTATATCATTTAATTATCAGGATATTTCACCACTATGAAATATCCATGTACATCATGTACCACATGGGATAAGAACTCACGGATTTCCCCTTGTGCACAGGACACAATGTAATGTCATTACTTCGCAATACCGCGCCACATACGATATGAACTCGACAAACTCTTCGTACACAAGTCACTGTCATAATAATGCGACGCATTAAAATGCGTCACCACCGCCTGTCCCCTCCCTCTGGGGATGCGGGCGCTTCCTCTCTCCTGCCTCGCCCTCCCCCCAAGGGCGAAGCAGATTGCACAATGTGAGATCACTGAAGAATCCCAGGGAGTTTACCAAATATAGCCAATACTATTATTTATCCTATCATGATTTAAACCACAATCGCTAGGGAACTAGCGACACTCCCCAGCCAAAAGACAAAACTACAACGCTAGGGAACTAGCGACATAAGTGGAGGGTTTCAAGGAAAACAGCCTTTAGCATCGCTGGGGGTGTTCTTTGTTTGTCGACAGGCTCTGTCAGGATTAATGATCCTCGGGCAAACTTTCGTGGGCTCAATTCAGTCACAGCCGGGAATGATTGTCTGTCAACTTCTCCAATCACCCCATAAAGGGCCAGCCCCTGCACCTTCGAGGCAAAGGTGTGCTGAGTGGACAACCTCTCCGTTGCAGGCTGGTAATGCTGCCAGTACTCGGTTTTCCCTCTCTTTAGGCGCTCATGCAGCTTAACTGCAGCGGCCTCCCGTCTGAGAGCCAATGGCTCGATTCCACTTTGTAGTTCCATGGCCGCTGTTGGAGTAGAATTGGGGGCACCAGTAACGAGGCGGAGAGCTTTATTTTGGGTCACAGTGAGCCTGGATAGAGCGGCATCAGATGCGGTGACCAGGAGCTCAGCACCATACTCCATTGAGGGGCGTACATAGGTCTTAAAAGCTGTGGCAAGTACATCCTGGCATCCTGGGATGCGCCCCACCGCACCCCTGATAGTCGACTAAGGAGGGACATGCGCTTTTCACCCTGACTGCACAGCCTGGAGATGTGCCTGGACCAAGTCAGCCTGGTATCAAGATCGACTCCGAGGTATGTCGCGCAGTCAACTCTGGCTATGTCATTTCCACCAATTTTCAGTGAGACCTGGTGCGTTCGAGTGGAGAGGGTGAATAGCTGACAAACAGTCTTTGATGAGTTTATTTCCATCTTATTTGCCCACTCATCCGCCAGTTTCAGAGCCATATTCATGGCGTCGTTGAGTGCTGGGATGTTGCTGCTTGTGGCCCACAGGACTAGATCATCAGCATACAGGAGAGTCCTCACGCCCAGTATCTTATTGGCAACCTCAATCACATCGTCGATCATAAGATTAAATAGTGTTGGGCTCAAGACTGACCCCTGTGGTAATCCCTGCTTGGTTTGCCGGTAAGGGGAGACGCAACCGTGGAAGCTGACCCGGAGAAACCTCTGAGAGAGGTATGACCTAATAGCCTCGAAAAGTCTTCCTCCGACTCCTTTCTTCAACATTTTCTCGAGCAGTCTACCCCTCCAGACTCTATCAAATGCAGTGCGGTAGTCTACCATAACTGCCAGGGTACTCTTATTTAGCTTAACAATGCCACTCACCTTGTCTACTTTCATGTTCTCCGACGGATTTTCCATCGAATCAAAGAATCTTTCGCCTCCTTCAGTCATAATCTGGGCCGTATAACCCTTGTTAGAACTTTATTTTCCGAGCGCACAAACTACAACTCGTACAAAATCATAACTGAACTAATCTAGGAATAATCACAACTGTTAGACATTTCGTTGCCTAACAACCAACATAGGGTCAACGTTGAATGAAGCCGATAAGGTAGCTTTTCTTCTCATGAGTAGGCCTGTCGCAAGGAAGCCGGTGGTCACAGCCTAGGACAACATAGCCGACCCAAAAGTGGACATTATAAAATCGCACCTTCTCAAGGAAGAGTTGAAGAGTTTGAACCCCAGCAACGAAAGTCAGCCGGATCAATCTGCGTTTCAAGCTCAGGATTTGATATTACCTGTGCGGGGACAAATCAAGCGAGAGTGTACACGTAATCGGAACAATAAACGCGGCCGTGGAAGGGGTAGATTTTTCGGCGAGGAAGAGGAAACTATTCAGGAAGTCAGCGCGGACGGGGAAACTGTGCAAATTGTACAGCATCGGATTCAAAGGAAGCACTTGTAGAGTTGAATTGCCATGGCTGCGTGCCATCGTTGGAGTCAAACCGCGTATTTTTGGTAGATAGCGGTGCGTCGTATCATCTGCTTAAAGAAGAGATGGAACAATTTATGACGGATGTTCGGAAGCAAGGCCGTACCCAGGAAAAATTTTCGGGGGGGGGGGGGGGGGGGGGTTGTGGCACCAGGCGGGATCCGGAGGCCCTACCCAATAAAACTTTAGAAAAAAACGCTGCAAATTTTACACAAGGGTTTATTATTCTTCGATATATGTTACTTGTACAGACATTTAATTCTGTCAATGAAAAAAAAAATTAATTTTTTTTAGATTTTTATAATCCAAAAAAAAATTTTTTGGGGGATTTTTTTCTTCAAAAATGTGTTTTTTCAAAAATTCATTATTTTTTTTTTACTCGAAAAATATTTAACCTCCTGGGATCCTTCAAAAATCCCATTTTTAACCCCATGAAAGAAATCATATTTCTATATTATAGATTGCCACAGTGCAATCGGATCGTTCCGGGACCCCCAAAAATGGATTCTACGTCCAAAAATACTCAAAAACGACACCTAAATCGATCCCATAGCTAAAAGCCTTCAGAAAATCCCTCCTGTAGCCCCATAGCGCCCCACGGGTTTGGGCGATCGGACTGAAAACCTTGCGGGCACAACTAGATGGTAAACCAAGTATTTTGTCAAAATTTCAGGTTTTAAAAAAATTCCTACTGCCCAAAACGGGCCCAGACGGCGTACGGCGGACGGACATTTTGGATTTTGAATGTAGACCTCTTGAAACGGATAATGTCAAATTTTGAGGCTGATCGGAGTCGTCGACCTCCGTCGCGAAAACATAGGTGTACCTATTATTCCAAGAAAAACCAAAATTGTCAAATAGGTAACCCATTTTTAGGCCATTTTAAGCTGCTTTCATTGACAAAAGTTAGAACGACACTAAGTATATAAAGGGGGTTGTGGCACCAGGCGGGGTCCGGAGGCCCTACCCAATAAAACTTTTTAAAAAACGCTGCAAATTTTACACAAGGGTTTATTATTCTGTGATATAGGTTACTTGTACAGACATTTAATTCTGTTAATAAAAAAAAAATTAAAAAAATTTTTTTTTTGGATTTTTATATTTCAAAAAAAAATTTTTGGGGAGATTTTTTTTTCAAAAATTCATTAATTTTTACTCGAAAAATAATTAACTTCTTGGGATCCTTCAAAAATCCCATTTTTAGCCCCATGAAAGCCCTATAGAACGCCACAGTGAAATCGGATCGTTCCGGGACCCCCGAAAATGGATTCTACGTCCAAAAATACTTCGAAAACGACACCTAACTCGATCCCATAGCTAAAAGCCTTCAAAACACCCCTCCTGTAGCCCCATTTTAGCCCCATAGCGCCCCACGGGTTTGGGCGATCGGACTGAAAACCTTGCGGGCACAACTAGATGGTAAACCAAGTATTTTGCCAAAATTTCAGATTTTAAAAAAAATTCCTACTGCCCATAACGGCCCGGACGGCGGACGGCGTACGGCGGACGGCGGACGGACATTTCGGATTTTGAATGTAGACCTCTTGAAACGGATAATGTCAAATTTTGAGGCCGATCGGAGTCGTCGACCCGTGTCGCGAAAACATAGGTGTATTATTCCAAGAATAATAAACCAAAATTGTCAAATAACCCATTTTAAGATTTTATTGACAAAAGTTAGAACGACACTAACTTAGTGTCACTAAGTATATAAATAATAACATAAAAATAATTTCCCCTGTTAATTTGGTGACTAGGAAAATAAATAGATAGACAATACAAATAGAGTTAACATTGTTTAACATATAAAAACATATTGAACATAGAAAAACAACCTACAGAATATAAAAATGATTGGTGTTCGGATTGTACATCCAATGAATTGATAGACGGCGTCGTCGCTTCCACACAATTTTATTCACTGTAATAATGGTTACAGGAGTGGGACCGGTTTCGGATCACAATGATCCATCATCAGCCACTGTAAACAGACGTAATCACGAACATATAACTATTTGTACACTTGTAGCTATTACCAACTAATTACTGTGTGATGTTCAGGAGGAGATGAGATAGGTAGATGCAGTGAGGTATGCCAGTGAAACAAGAGGATGCAATGTGAGTTGGTGGTTACATAGATTTGGGATTGATCTGATACAATGAACTTATAGACTTGACTTACATAGAGTAACAGGTGAAATCGCTCGGACACAAGGGGTTGTTTCTCGTAGTGAAGTCAGGTCTGTACTGATCACTGCTATGTGAATGTGAAAGGGGAGGGGGGGGGGGGGGTAAGCACCATTGGGATACAGGTAGTGAAGGAGAGTGCAACTATTGTGGGAAGAACCCTGAAAAATTACCTGTGGGCAGCTATAATAGGTTTGTTCCAACAGAAGGGCCTGCCGTTCGTTAACGTTCAACTGCATTCCAGTGCCTTCTCAATCACCTTCCGAAATCTGTTAACAGCTGTTAACTGCGGTTGGAACGCTTCTCCGTTCGACTTTCATTTCGCGTCACTACTGTCACTTTAATTTCGAAGTGCCCCGAAAAGGGCGGTCAAACCCGCCACCACTCTATGGCAACGTATCTTTATTTTTTGGGCCGACTAGAACATTTCGGCCTGCGATGAGAGAAGGGCGATCTAGATTCCTAGATTCAACTATCCAAACAGGAAGTTTCCTAGCTACGAGTCCGATAAACATTCTTTACCTGCAGTTTTCCTCATTTTCTTCCAAGCTCACAGGTCCTCCAACTCATCATCGTCTACAACCAGGAGCCCGGGGCTTCCCGGGTCAATCAGAAAAAAAACGAGCAATAGACCTATGGTTCTACAACAGTCAGATCGTTTAATAAATTAATTTTACGCCGTGACATAACGGTAAACGGACTGCAGTTATTCCACTCCGAAGCGTAACAACAAACATTTCATTCTAACACCAAGTACAAACAAACACCTGTTTTCCCCAACACTCGGAGGTGCGATATTTTCGCCATGACGAGACGAAATGATAAACAAACAAAAAACATCGGCCTCTTCCAATACGAAGTGACGCTCGCTGCGACTTTCTCAGACTGAGCAGGTTACGTGAAAGGTTTCAATTCGATGAGGTTTCCATTTGAACGGTATTCGAACCTTGCCTCTCATCGAGGTTGACTTCCTTCCAACTGCGGTTAACTTCCCTTCCTCTGATGGAACAGCCGTCGATTTTTTTACTCTGTGTTACGTTACACTCCCGACGTTTGGACAAAATCACAAAAATCCCTTCCCACTTACAGGCTTAGGACTGACTGCAACCCAGAGCAGGCGTGGTTAAAAATTTGTGCTTTTTGTCTATTGTGGAGAACTAGTCAAAATAAAAAATAATAAAAAACAAGGTAGGTATCATAAATCGTAAAGATTCATCGTCATTGTCGTTGCACCTAGCTAGTCAAAGTTAGTGGTCTGTTCGTCAGGGAGATGCGGCCTCAATTTGTAAGATAAGACTTTTACCAGTTTGTAAAGAGATATCTCGCCTTTTTCCTGCCGCTGAATCCATTAAATGGACAAATTTTGTCCACCCAACGTTGTGCCTTCTTGATGTTCGGACGAGGTCCATGCATGCTTTGGACAGAGTTGAGCTTGGGATAAACGTCTGCTTGGACTTGTTGCAACTCATCGAAAAACAGGAAAATGTTTGGATGGGGACTGGTTAGGTCTTTATTGAAGAAGGAGTGGAAAGACTCGCAGGCGTTTGTAGTTCGGGTCACTTCACTAGATTTGCACGCCCACAATGTGCACTAAACCTGTCCTGACAATCTGTAACAGTATTTTTTATCGAATATCATCAAATGGTCAACAGACCCTCACTTCTTGTCATTAAAAACTAATTGTAACTAATTACAAATTAATTTCATTTACTTTTCGAGGAGGGGAACATAGATCATCAGAGGCCATCCTTTTGACAGCAGCGTGTAGTGCCACTTTATGTTGATTTGTGTTAGCTTCGTGTGAGTGATCTTCTTTCGATAAAGTGACATCGTCTCCCATTGTCCACAAATAAGCCTTGCACTTGTGTTTCTGGTATTCGGAGCAAGCCCATCTAAGTTCTCCACCTTTCAGAGTTTTGTGATACACAAACTTGAACACACACTCGTCAACATTACGACGAAAAATCACGTCTCTTCCCCGCTTTCCGCCTCCTCGAACCCACTCTGTATTTGTATTGTCCGCACTCATAATTGAAACTGACCCAGATAAACACCGGCAGGTGATAAACGGCGTTATCGCCCATCTCAATCGAGCAGGGCGTGTATTGATGACCCCGCTCGAACGAACGGGGAGTGTATCGTAGGATGCCCTTTCATACTTTCACTTCAGCGGGCGTGTAATGACATACGCCCTTATTGCCCTTATGGCCCTTATTGATCTCAATATTTTCCAAATGGTTCAAGGTGAGGCCTCGATCGCGGAAATGCAGCAGTCTGAGGTTGTTCTGGTCGAATTGGGAGTTCTCTTGGATCAGATGTTGCGCATAGGTGGATTTGCCGTTGTTTAATCGGAATGATCGTGGTTATCAGTGGCTCAGTGGTTTGAGCGTTGGACTACTGAGTCAAAGGTTGCTGGTTCGATCCCAGCAGCCGCAAGACATCTTCCTCATACTGATAATCACCTTTCGGAAGGCAATGGCAACCCACCGAAAGTATTCTGCCGTGGAAAACCTCTCAAATTTGCCGTTCGGAACCGGCGTTAAGCAGTAGGCCCCTACTACTTCTGTAATAACTGGTCAACACGCTCAACAGATGTTAGTAGCGAGAGGTCGCCAACGCCCGATTACGGGTATGGCACCCAAAGAAGAAGAATCGGAATGAGCTCTCATGTTCTCCTACCCTAGTATTAAAGGACCTGTACGAGCGCCCTATATAGGATTTATCATGGCAGGGGCATTTCAGCTCATAAATGCCACTTCTTTCGGGTGCGGGGATGGGATCCTTATTTCTTATGAGCTGTTGACCAATGTTGGAGGAGGTTTTATATGCTACATTCACGTGTTTTCCTAGGGTCTTGCCAACTCGCTGGGAAACTGAGCCAAAGAATGATAGGGAGCCAAAGGGTTTGTCAGGTGGACCTATTTGTGCTGGGAAAATGCTTGAAATTGCTCGTTTCCTATCTTTTCTTCCTATAATTGAGTCGACGATTGAGGGTGAGAAGCCATTATTGTATGCTACGTATTTAATGATGATCAGTTCGTCGTCGTAATCTGTCCTGTTGAGAGGGATGGTGAGTAGCCGGTGTACCATCGAATTGAGTGCTGCCATTTTATGGAAATGAGGGTGGCTGGAATTCTGGGGTATAATTGAATCTGTGTGCGTCGGTTTTCGATAAATTTTGAATTCAAATTTGCCAGGGAGTCTGGTTATTGTGAGGTCTAGGAAATTTAGTTGGCTGGCTACCTCACTCTCCATGGTGAACTGGATATTAGGGTTGATGCTGTTCAATAAATTCTGTAATAATTTAGTCTCTCTCTCGTCACATAACTGAAACCGTTCGAGAAAGCACTAATCATCAACAGCAATCCGCACCCACCTAGGTTATATGGTGCTGTGAAGCTTCACAAACCCCCGTTATTCCCAATCAGGCCGGTAGTGTCGTACGTGAATTCTCCCATATCCAAATTAGCTATTAAAACTTGCCAACTGTTCAAAAACTACACCCAATTCACACCAAAATATTCCTTAAAGAACGCAACAGAGTTAGTGAATAAAATTAAAGAAGTCAGCCCCCCGAGAAGCTCAAAATTGATATCGTTTGACGTCAAAAGCCTGTTCACGTCCATCCCAAGCAGAGAGGTATTGGAACAAGTCGAAATTTTAGTCAATAAAACAAGTCATCACCCCCTAATCAAATACGAACTCTTAGAGCTTTTCAGATTGTGCTTAAATAACAGTTACTTCCAATACAGAGGCCGATATTATCGAGATGACAAATCCCTTCCCATGGGATCTAACATCTCCCACCTAGCAGCCGAGATATACATGGATTACTTCAAGAACACCTTATTCACCAACCCCAGCTACTTAATTAATAGAATAAATTTCTGGTATCGCTACGTAGACGATGTGATCTGCCTATTCACGGGGACGGACAGAGAGACTAAATTATTACAGAATTTATTGAACAGCATCAACCCTAATATCCAGTTCACCATGGAGAGTGAGGTAGCCAGCCAACTAAATTTCCTAGACCTCACAATAACCAGACTCCCTGGCAAATTTGAATTCAAAATTTATCGAAAACCGACGCACACAGATTCAATTATACCCCAGAATTCCAGCCACCCTCATTTCCATAAAATGGCAGCACTCAATTCGATGGTACACCGGCTACTCACCATCCCTCTCAACAGGACAGATTACGACGACGAACTGATCATCATTAAAAACGTAGCATACAATAATGGCTTCTCAACCACAATCGTCGACTCAATTATAAGAAGAAAAGATAGGAAACGAGCAATTTCAAGCATTTTCCCAGCACAAATAGGTCCACCTGACAAACCCTTTGGCTCCCTATCATTCTTTGGCTCAGTTTCCCAGCGAGTTGGCAAGGCCCTAGGAAAACACGTGAATGTAGCATATAAAACCACCTCCAACATTGGTCAACAGCTCATAAGAAATAAGGATCCCATCCCCCCACCCGAAAGAAGTGGCATTTATGAGCTGAAATGCCCCTGCCATGATAAATCCTATATAGGGCGCACGTACAGGTCCTTTAATACTAGGGTAGGAGAACATGAGAGCTCATTCCGATTAAATAACGGCAAATCCACCTATGCGCAACATCTGATCCAAGAGAACTCCCAATTCGACCAGAACCTCAGACTGCTGCATTTCCGCGATCGAGGCCTCACCTTGAACCATTTGGAAAATATTGAGATCAATAAGTCTTTTAAACGGAATAACAGTCTAAATCAGCAAACTGATGTCACACACTCACCCCTTCTAAACATATTTTAACCACCTTCCCCCCCCCCCCCCCTGTTTATTTCGGCTCTCATAGTTTAGCCCCCCCCCCCCCCCCCCCCCACCATCACCAACCTTGCGCCATCACGGGCCGACGGCCCCACACAATGTCATTATAGCTGCCCACAGGTAATTTTTCAGGGTTCTTCCCACAATAGTTGCACTCTCCTTCACTACCTGTATCCCAATGGTGCTTACCCCCCCCCCCTCCCCTTTCACATTCACATAGCAGTGATCAGTACAGACCTGACTTCACTACGAGAAACAACCCCTTGTGTCCGAGCGATTTCACTTGTTACTCTATGTAAGTTAAGTCTATAAGTTCATTGTATCAGATCAATCCCAAATCTATGTAACCACCAACTCACATTGCATCCTCTTGTTTCACTGGCATACCTCACTGCATCTACCTATCTCATCTCCTCCTGAACATCACACAGTAATTAGTTGGTAATAGCTACAAGTGTACAAATAGTTATATGTTCGTGATTACGACTGTTTACAGTGGCTGATGATGGATCAATGTGATCCGAAACCGGTCCCACTCCTGTAACCATTATTACAGTGAATAAAATTGTGTGGAAGCGACGACGCCGTCTATCAATTCACTACAGAATATAGTCAGGGATTTGCAAAGTCGAATGGCGGTCATTTTTCGTGCTGCTACCTATCGTAATACATAGCGCCAAATGGGAACTTGGAAACTGCCAGACCAGGAAACTGCCCGAATTTCTGCCCAGAAACCGATTCGGGGAGTTTGGGGAGTTGGCGAAAAAGTCCCCGAAAGTATGGCCAGGAAACTGTCGGAAAACAGAAATCTGGAAACTGACCGAAAATATTCTGGCAGAATGAAAGACCCCCCGTTTCGACTTTGAAAAGTGCCCGAATTTCTCAACCCTCAAGTGAAGAGCTTCAGGTACCTAAGAGGATTAGTGTTGAGACGGCAGGGGCCCCTAATTGGGTTTCCTTTGTACCTTTTCCCCTGGGGTTATTATCCAGGGGCGTTGTCGTTTTTACTCAAAAGAAGCGAAAATTGTTGAGGCTTGAAAACTATTTGTTCGTATTTACCTATGCTCGTTGACCTATCGTGAAGGGGGAGAACCGTAGGCGTGTTGACGCGATTACCGGAAGAACTTCGATACTTCGAAAACGACACCCCACTCAATATCATAGCCTAAATCTTCACACACACAAAAAAACCCCTAAGCCCCTTTTTGGCCCCACAGGTTTTTGGACGATCGGGATGAAAACCTCGCGGCGCAACTAAATGGTCAACCGAGTAGGTATTACCGACGTCGAATTTCAGAATAAAAAACACATCCTTCTGCCATAACGGCCCATACGATGGACGGAAATTTCATTTTTTGGAATCTCCGTACTCATAATGTGAAACGTGTAGGGACAAATTTTTTTTAGGTCGATGTTATAACTATTCTAGAAATAAGGGTTGAAATAAGCACTCCGAGTTTAGATATCCTTGAACACACTATATTGTAAAATCACAACCGCAACATCCTAGTTGGTTGTCTACATTTTCATGGCCCTGGAGGTTGGCCTATGGAGGATACAATAACTCTCCCCCCCAAATTTTGAACAATTTGAATTGAAAGGAATTTACTGGTAAAATCGAAGTTCGTAAATAAATCATGACTATTAGGCAAGTTGGAACTATAAACCCAATACTTTAAATTTCCTTTTCTGATTGAAGAAGAGACATTTTAGAAAAAATTTAGAAAGCTTAGAAGTTTAGAAAAAAAAAATTGGAATAGTCCAGAAATTTTGAATTTTTACGTAAAGACATACGACTGAAGATATCGAGGAGGTTTTGATTCTCGACCAGATCTTCTTTGTTGAGTTTGGTCTTGCGGTCCATCTGGAGCTGGGGCTTCATCTGGAAGACGACCCATCTCCTGCTGAGGGACCTGGATGATTGGGTCGAAGGGATTTGGAGGTGACACCATGTAGGGAGGCACCTGCAGATTTTCTTCGGGATCCGGCGTTTCTGGCTCTGGATCTGATGAAACTGGATCACTAAATGTGACAGTCTTTCGGCGGACTCCCGTTGAACGCAGTTGGTCGATATGACGCTTGTATATGTAGCCGTCATCCAATTTGATTTCGTAGTGGAGTAGTCCAAATTTCTTCGTCACTGTGCCAAATCGCCAAGTCGGTTTGTTGTTTGCATAGTATCGAGATTGAACCCGATCCCCGATGTCGAACTGTCGAGTACCTGGCTTAGGTTTGAAGCTGGCTGTTTCGATGATTGGTTTGATAGCGTCGAGTCGAATCCGAATTCGGCGTTTCAAGTATAATTCCGCTGGAGAATTGCCATCAGCCAAGGGAGTTGCACGGTAAGTATACCTGCAAAATCTTCAGTAGTTTATCATTGAAGTCATATGGTTCATTTTCCATTGCCTTGAGTCGATGTTTTAACGTTTGAACATTTCGTTCAGCTAACCCGTTTGTTGCTGGGTGTCCTGGTGCACTGAATTTCTGTGTGATTCCATTGATTTTGCAGTAGCATCGAAATGCTTCGCTGACGAAATATGTTGCGTTGTCGGATACCAAAACTTGTGGAAACCCGTGCGTTGCGAAAATGGCATCCAACAGTTGGATTGTTTTTTGTGAGGTTGGCGCATCATTTATAGCCCGGACCTCAACCCATTTCGATTTGGCGTCGACAAGTACCAAAAGGTGACGACCCTGGTATGGTCCACAGTAGTCGATAAGTCTGTCCCAGTTTTCATTGGGCTCTTCCCAGGAATGGAGTGGAGCTTTTGCCAGATTTCCTCGAGTGAGGGCACATGCCTCACACTGGCTCACCAAACGTTCTATATCCCGGTCGATTCCAATCCAGGTGCAGTATCTTCTCGCCAGTTGTTTCATTTTAGAAACACCAACATGTGTTGAGTGAAGTTCCTGCAGAATCGCTGGTTGTAGTTTTTTCGGAATGACGACACGCTGGCCTTTGAAGAGGATTCCACTTTCTAGCAAAATTCTTCATTGTTTTCCCCTTCTAACAGGTTGTTCTTGATTTTTGATAAAAATTCGTCGGAATCAGTCTCTTTGACAATGGTTTCAGCTGTGACCTGATCGGTTGAAATTTGTGTCACAGAATGTTCACAGATAAGCTTGTCGACTGCTGGGACATGTTGAGTAATTAACAATGAATCCAGAAAGCACAAGTCGCAAATTTACTTCAGAATTTTTGTCACAATTTTTCACCCATCAATAAACAACTCTTTTTCTGAGAAACACCGTCCTTCTTTTTTTCGCGCTCGTCGTTTTTCACTTCCGCTTCCATTTTCGAACGCCATGGAGGATGTATCAGGGGCCATGACGTCACGTTAGTTCTTCCTTTCCGTCACTGCCATCCCTGACGCATCAGCCGTCCCAGGTGATGCATTTTCTGTAAAGGAGAAACTTTCCGCAGTACATTGAGATTACTCGGCCAACCTGATGTCAGTCTTTTCTCAGAGTCTGAGTTTGTCCGTTTTTGTCACACAGTTGTAAAAGTCACTAATACCACAACGAGATTCCTCGTGTATTTCGTTGTATACTTATTAGGCCAACAGCAAAATTTGCTTAGTGCTTAATATGAAATTTAAAAAAGGCAAGCATGATGTTTTGTGAATAGTTATTGAATTTACGGGTAGAAGTTTCTATTTCTTTTTGTAGTTGCAGAGTAAATACCATGCCTCCATCGGCGAATCTTGGCATTGTACTTGATACCTTTTGCTGCAAGTATTTTATTGTTAAAGTGCAGAGTAAATACCATGCCTCAGTCGGCGCATCTTGGGATTACTCGACAATCATAATGTACTTGATACCTTTTGCTACAGGTATTTTCTAATTTATGTTTTGAGTGAATACCATGCCTCAGTCGGCGCATCTTGGAATTACTCGACAATCATCACGTAATTGATACCTTTTGCTACAGGTATTTTCTAATTTATATGTTCAGTGAAAACCATGCCTCAGTCGGCGTCTTGGTCACTGAACGCTCTGTATTTGTGGCAGAGTTCATGTTGCAATAAGCTTTGGAAAATTTAGTTTCAATTAAATCTGTAAGCTACTTCAAGCAAGTCAAGTAACATGGTAAGTAATTTATGGCAGTTAGTCAGTTAGAGCACACACAAAAATGTCACAATAGAATGAATAATTATTATTGGTTGATTTTTCACTTGAAGATTAGCTGTATGCTTGTACTGACACAAGCAGTAAGGTTGTCTTATTCAATCGAAACTTCATAGTTTTTGTCCACGCCATAATTGCCCTCTGGTTCACTATCACTCGTAGAAGCATTGTCATCCAGCTCCAATGGGTCAACTTGCTCTGGGACTTTCCGGATCCTATCATGTGCGTATTTATAGGTTCGGTTTGAATTCAATGACTTGAGGAGGTATCTATCCCCATCCAGGACTTCTACAACTTTGAAAGGACCTCTATACTTTGGTGATAATTTTGTTTGATTCCTCTCATCGTTCTTTATTAGGGCAAGATCCCCCACTGATAACTTTGATACTTTCGCTTTGTTTTTATCAAACCGAGTTTTCTCATAGGCAGCATTTTTGTTAATTCTTGTGAGGGCATTTTCCCTAATTTCTTGGATGTCAGCACGGCCCTCGCTTTCCCCCATTGAAACTAAGCCCAGAGGCCTGGCAACCTTTCCAAACATCATTTCCAGAGGCGAAACCTGGGTAACCCTGTTAATGGTACAGTTAAGAGCCAACTGCACATCGCCCAACGCATCCTGCCATGAACGGTCTGGTTTAGCTTCTACTGCAGTAAGCATGTTTTTTAGAGTGCTCATCACTCGTTCTACCTGGCCATTGGCTCGACTTGAACCAGTGGCGATGAGGTGAAGTTGAATTCCATTGGAAGCACAAAAGTCTTTGAAGTCCTTGCTTGAGAAACAACGACCCTGATCAGCAATTATTCGCACCGGGGCGCCAAACAAAGAAACACACGACTTGAGTGCATTGATGGTACTCTCTGAATTAATATGAAAGGAGTGGTACAGAAGGACATATTTTGTGAAAGCGTCTATAAACACCAGGGCATACTCTTTGGTGTCATTTTTACCACTGAGCTTCCCTGTGGCGTCGGCATGGAGCGTGTGCCAAGGTGTGCCGACTTTAGGGATAGGATGAAGCTCAGCCTGTACTTTTCCTGAATCAGATTTTGACATCCTACATACGATAGAGTTTTGTACAAATTTCTTGACATATTTTGACATTTTTTCAAACCAGTAGTGATCATATGCTTTTTCCAACGTTTTCTCCCACCCCAAATGCATGATTGACTCATGAATATTGTTGATGATAGACCACCGAAAAGCCCTAGGGACAATAGGTAGACACCGGGTACGGCCATTGCGCTGAACTTTGCAGTAAACTATTCCAGACCTCAATTCATAGGTATTTCTAGTATTTTCATCAAGTCCGTCACTATTGAGTTTTGTAACCAAACCAACTAATTCTTCATCTCGCTGCTGTTCCGCCTGTAACCAGTTACCAGGAAGCTCTGTCATGTCAACACGTTTTTGCTCAACCCTATTAAACAGGACACTAAGTTCTGGATTGGGAACACTATCGGACGAATCAGGCAAAGGATTTCTTGACAGAAAATCCACATGGGCCATGCGTTGCCCAGCCCTATGGACAACATCAAAATCAAAGGCTTGGAGATAAGCCCACCAACGATATACCCGTGGGGTCAGTTCAGCCTTCTTTCTAGAGTTTTTTAGAGAGTTGCAATCTGTGACAACAGTGAAGTGGCGACCTTGAAGGTATTGTTTGAACCGCTCCACTGCCTTCTTTACCGCTAGAGTTTCGAGGTCGTAGGAAATATACTTGGCCTCTACTGGGGTGGTTCTTTTACTGTAATATTCCACAACATGGGTTTTCCCGTCAATTCTATGCAATAACATGGCACCATATCCCTCGGAACTCGCATCTGTGTGAAGTTCAATAGGGTGTGAAGGGTCAAAGATCATCAGAACAGGTTCTGAAGTCAAAATTTGAATTATGGTCTGCCTTATTTCCTCATGCTCAGGAAGCCAAACTAAGTGCCCATTAGGGCTAGTCATGGCGTACAGAGGGGCCATGATTTCTGAGAACTTGGGAATGAATTGACGGAAGTAAGAAGCCAGACCAATGAGTCCTCTCAACTGTGAGAGGGTACATGGAGGAGGTAGATGAGTGAGAGCCTCCACTTTCCGTATGTTAGGTCGAATCTGCCCATCATGGATTAATATGCCAGAAGGGTTTGCTGCACAGAAGTCCACTCGGCGCTCAGTTGAAGGCCCAGGAACTGAGGTGGGTGCATTCTTGTCTCTGTTGCACTGAGAGGCGAGGTGTCCAGGGTTATTGCACTTGAAGCACGTTGGTCGCCTAGGAGCTGAAGTTGTAGCAGGCACACTTTGGGTAGAAGGCCCAGGGTTCTGAGGACGTGGCTTGTTCCGAAAGAAACAATCATCAGTTTTGTGGTTATTACGCCCACAAACCCCACAACGGACAGGGTGTGATGTTTTAGGGCGCTTGTTCTCAGTTGCTTCAGATCCACTGCTGGAGGGCCTCTTGCGGAATGATACGGCTTTCAGTTCCTTGAGAAGGGTGTCCTGAGAGTTGATGGTCGTTGTGAAAGCAAGTCTTTGCACTTGAGTGTCAAGCTGAGCAATATGGGCCAAGGTAACAGAGATGGCTGCCTGTTCCAGGTTCATTTTTTGCCAGCCTGTAGTCAATGAAGAAAGTACTTTAAGTGCATAAGAAGCAAGGCACTCACCATCCTTTGGCTTTCCATTCAAAACCGTCAGTACTGTGGATGCTGGGGTCTCACTTGAGTCATACTGAATGAGAAATAACTCCCGAAACTGCGGCCAAGTCATAGCTGGGACGGAGATTTTGTAGAGCCATTGTGCAGCACTTCCTTTCAAAGCTTTCCCAAGAGTACTTATAAAACTACCTCCTGCGAGGTTAGCACCAGCTAAACATAAATCTGCTGTGTTGCACCATGCGCGAGCATCAGTGCCACTTTTTTCAGGGTCAAACTCAGGTAGAGTGATCTTTGAAGATTCGGCATTACCTTGTTGGGAGATCACTTTCAGAAGTTGGAAAAATTGTTGACCCTGAGCTTCAATGACCGATCGCCATGCGTCAGGAATTTGTCCAGTTTTATCTTCAATGGGCGTCGTTTTCGCAATCCCGTCTTCTGATGTCGACTGCTGGGACATGTTGAGTAATTAACAATGAATCCAGAAAGCACAAATCGCAAATTTACTTCAGAATTTTTGTCACAATTTTTCACCCATCAATAAACAACTCTTTTTCTGAGAAACACCGTCCTTCTTTTTTTCGCTCTCGTCGTTTTTCACTTCCGCTTCCATTTTCGAACGCCATGGAGGATGTATCAGGGGCCATGACGTCACGTTAGTTCTTCCTTTCCGTCAAGCTTGACTTCGTTGTTTATCAACGCGTCCATGGTTTGAATTTCATCTTTGACTGGAGCACGAGACAGGCAATCAGCAATTTCGTTTTCACTGCCTCGCTTGAACTTCACGGAGTAGTTGAATCCTGACAGATAGGAAGCGTAATGGAGGAGTCGTCCTGACGTTATAGCTGGAAGCTTTGATGACTGGTGGAAAATTCGAACCAGCGGTTGATTGTCAGTGACGAGCGTGAAGTGTCTTCCATGTAAATACATGAAAAATCGGCTGAGCGTGAAGACAATCGCCAGGGCTTCCCTATCCAACTGGCTGTAATTTTGTTCTGCAGCTGTCAGTGATCTCGAAGCAAAAGCTATTGGTCGCTCTTCTCCGTCTACAACGTTCGAAATCAGGCCACCGACGCCACTAGGTCCCGCGTCACAGGACACCACTATTGGAAGCTCTGGGTTGTATGGTGTTAGGACCCGATCACTGGCTACTTCAGCCTTTAGCTTGTTGAATGCAACATTGCACCCACGAGACCACCGGAACACTGCTGATTTTCGAAGGAGAGCTCGAAGTGGTTCCGTGATATTCGACAGGTTGGGTATGAAATTTGAATAATATGTCACCAACCCGAGGAATCTCCGAAGTTCATCTGCATTTTTGGGCGCTGGCATGTCAACAATCGCTCGAACTTTCGATGGACATTTGAGGATTTGATTTTTCCGGATGACGTGGCCCAAATAGTCAATTTCCGTCTTGAAAAATTCACACTTATTTTTGTTGAGGTGAAGATTACAAGCTAGGAGTTTTGTTAAACAGTTCTTGAGGCGGTTTTGACATTCTTCTTTTGTTGACCCGTATATGATGATGTCGTCGTAGTATGACATGCAACCCTGCAGTCCTTGTAGGATTTGTTCCAGTTTCTGGTTGAATATGCTCGGAGCTGTCTTGATCCCAAAGGCAAGTCTGTTCATTCGGTAAGTGCCATGGTGCGTTGATATGGTTTGGATGGCAGCGCTCTCTGGGTCCATTTTAAGATGTAAGTAGGCTTTGTACAAATCCAGGCGGCAAAAGTACGAAGAATTTCGAAGTTCACTTAGGATGTCGTTGATATTTCGAATGGGGTAGTGAGCTGAAGTGATCTGCGGGTTCACTGTAGTTTTGAAGTCAACGCAGAGCCATACTGTGTTGTCCTGTTTTGGGACTATGACGAGAGGAGATCCCCAGTCACTGTGGTTGACTTTCGTGATTATCCCGTCAGCTTCAAGGGCGTCCAGCTCTTTTTCCACCTTTTCTCTCAGGGCGTAGGGCACGTCCCTGTGGCGCATGAAGACAGGTTTGGCGCCTTCACGAAGGTGTAGTGAACAAGTTAAACCTGGAATGCAGCCAACATTAGGTTCGAAAATTGAGGAAAATTCATCCATAATATCAGGTAAATTGTCGATGGAATGAATGTCAAGAGAAACTGGTTTTGATTCATCCAGCTCTTTGAGGTCTATGCCTAATCGGCGAATCCACACACGACCAATTAGTGGAGTGTAGTCATCAGGGACAATGTACAAGTCTTCCTGGCTCGAGGTGTTCTTATACTGAACCAGAACACTCAATTTACCATCTGGCATGAATACATTGTTGGTATAAGACCTGAAAGCGACATCAGACTTTTCGAGGTTATTTTTGAACAAGAATTTGTCGAAAATACGGCGTGGCAATAGTGAAAATCCAGCGCCTGAGTCTACTTCGAACTGTAAGGGATTCCCGTCGACTTTGACGGTGGTAAGATATTTACTGGCATCATGGACTGGCTGGCTACCAAAAATGTCAACTACACGGTTGATACCAAAATCCTGCAGTCCGTCATCATGTGATTTTGGGTAGAGTTGAATAATGTCGATAGCGTTAGTTTTGGACGTCGATTTTGATTGATTTTGTTGCTTCTTTTTCTGGAGTATAGCCTTGATACAAACTTTTGTGATATGTCCTGTACGCGAACATTCCGAACAGTGAAGCGTTGAAGGGTCGGTACGACAGTCGCGCGCGTCGTGAGATTCTCGCCCACATCTCAGGCAAACACCATCAAGACCTAGGTTTCGGTAGTCCAAGCGTGATTTAGAACGAGCACGTTGACGGTCGGGTTTTGAGTCGCGAGATTTATTTCGATTTCCGCGTCCTGGAGACCTACCGCGATGTTGAGAGTCGAGTTTATTGACCTGTTCATCTGAGGCAGAACCACCTAAGTTTGTGGAAGCTTTTGATGACAAAAATCGACTGTTAAGTTTTAAAGCCTCCAGCGCTAGGGCTTTTGTTACAATGTCGTCGAATTTCTTTGATTCCGATTGCAAAATCTGTTCTCTGATCGAATTGTCTTTTAATCCTCGAATAAATTGAGCACGGAGAAATATGTCGGACGAACTCAATTTCTCGTTACACTTCGAGCAAGTACCGGCGAATCCGCAATCTGTGACGTCACGTCGCAAAACGGCAACAAAATCCGCGATCGATTGTCCGATATCCTGGTAAACCGAAAGAAATTTGTGCTGGGCAACAAGTTCGTTGGCTTGAGGGCACAAATGTTTTTCTAAAACGCCGATTAAATCTTCGTAACTCTTGTCGTCGATAGTCGCGGGGGAAACAAGAGAAACAAGTAACTGGTAATGATTTGACCCAATCGAATTCAACAACATTTGCCGAACCAACGCCTTGTCGTCGAAAACACCCTTCATCTTCAAGTAATTTTCGAACCTTTGACGATACATCTTGAAATTTTCTTTGGATTGAACAAAATTTTCGAATGGAGGAATCAGCGCGGATCGGTTTGCTTGATTACCGGCTAAGTTACCTGATCCCGTAACTGCTTTCAGGAGCGCCTCTTGATTCGATGTAATCGCCTGTAGAAGCGTCTTGAACTGTTGCGCATCCATCGTCGGTCGATTTGAAATCTTGATTCAAACAAAAATCCACCTCGTCGCCAATATTTGTTATAACTATTCTAGAAATAAGGGTTGAAATAAGCACTCCGAGTTTAGATATCCTTGAACACACTATATTGTAAAATCACAACCGCAACATCCTAGTTGGTTGTCTACATTTTCATGGCCCTGGAGGTTGGCCTATGGAGGATACAATAGTCGACCACCGTCGCGAATACGTAAAAACATAACTAATTGGTGCTGAACTCATGTATAATTTGGTGATGACCAATTATGATACAAAATTGGAGTTTCAGCAGATCACAGCTTAACAAAATAGTTCAAAATAATTTTGAACTTCAAAAAATGCCGAAAACTCATAAATTAGTCATTAATTTTACCACATTTAAGTATATGCTATGTTCAAAACATTTTAGTAGGTACCTATCTATTATGTTCAAAAATAAAACGAGTCTTGGGAACCTGTCTTACAATCCTGGCCCCAGGAGTTTTTATTCGCCTGTTCCAAATCGGTGTTTTTTTTTCGGTATTCCGGAGTTTTTAGTGCAACCTTTCACTCAAAAAATGGAAAGGTGCGTGCGCTCATCTCTTCGACTTTTTTTTTTTTTTTTTTTTTAGCGCAACCTTTCCCTCAAAAAATGGAAAGGTGCGCTCATCTCTTCGTCATGTTTGTGTGTGTGAGGGTGAGAGGGTGCGTGTGTGTGTGTATCAGAGGATCACGCCCGAACGGCTGAACAGCGAGTTCTGGGGGTGGTTATAGGCTATCAAAATCACCTCCGTCGTCGACGATTCGTCCGATCCCGACGACATAGTTTGGTCGTTAGATACCTAGTGTGTCAAGTTACGGTTTTGGTTTCGTAGTAACAGAAAGGTCTCTTCAATGAATCTCTACATAGGAAGGTCTATTCAATTCAATTGATGGCTTGTTTTATCCGGGAGTTTTTCTTCCTTTTTCTTTCCAAAATGTCACCGTAAAAACCCATAATCACAGCCCTGAAAGAGTTTCATTGGCAAATAACACTCCACACCACCGGAGATTTTGTCATAATATGGGGTCACATCGGGAATATTGGTTCCGGGAGCACTTTTTCCGCAAACCGAAGACGAGAGGCGCTTGGATGGGAGCGCATCGGTACCTAACTGTAAAAATTAACTGTGACCGAATAGTGACGAAAAGGTGTCTAAAACATTTACAGTTATTTCCCAAGGGACAGAGAAGAATGAAACGCTGCAAATGTGTGCACAAGGGTTTCTTCTCTATATTTTTGGCATAAATTGTGAAGAAGTTAATGAACCCTTGAGTAACATTAAATGTATCTCAAATTTTGCAGCGTTTGAAATGTACTGAAAAGGTACGGCGTATCGGCGACTAACTCTGGTCAGTTCAATGGGAGCATCCACGACTAAAATTTTCTCGGACCTGGTCGACTTCCTCTTTTTGAGAGTATTTTTGACTACGGCCAAGTGAAAGAAATAATCAACTCTTTAGGGAAATTCGCGCAATTTACCTGTAGAAAGTGTGCAATGCGACTAGAAATAACGTAAATTTGTTCATGCGGGCGCACTGTGGGGCAGAACACCCGAATTCCTGGACATCTGAAGATGGTCGAAAATCAACACATTCTCATTGCTCATTGTCATCATTTCTTGGTGTTTGGGGCAGTCAGTTCCTTACGCCATAAAATTTTTAACATGGATATGTTTTTGGGCTGGGGGTCATTCTAAAATTTGCGTTACGACACCAAACGACACCAAAATTTGTTACGCAACATAATCGCGAAAACTATAATCACATGATTGGTCTGTAAGGAAGTTTGGCGTTTGGTTACTAGAAACTGTTTCTACTCGACAAGTACGACACCAAAATTTGTGACGACGAGTTTACAGTAAACATATCCATGATTCCAATGTTTTTCCGTGAAGCGGAGAATTACCAGGTTTTTTTTTTTTTTTTTTTGACATTTCATGTCTTTGCTTTGGCACATAAACAAAAACGCTGCAAATTTTACACAAGGGTTTATTATTCTGTGATATAGTTTACTTGTACAGACATTTATTTCTGTCAATAAAAAAATTTAAAAATTTTTTTTTGGATTTTTATATTTCAAAAAAAATTTTTTGGGGGGGATTTTTTTTTCAAAAATGTGTTTTTTCAAAAATTCTTTAATTTTTACTCGAAAAATATTTAACTTCTTGGGATCCTTCAAAAATCCCATTTTTAGCCCCATGAAAGCCCTATAGAACGCCACAGTGAAATCGGATCGTTCCGGGACCCCCAAAAATGGATTCTACGTCCAAAAATACTTCGAAAACGACACCTAACTCGATCCCATAGCTAAAAGCCTTCAAAACACCCCTCCTGTAGCCCCATTTTAGCCCCATAGCGCCCCACGGGTTTGGGCGATCGGACTGAAAACCTTGCGGGCACAACTAGATGGTAAACCAAGTATTTTGCCAAAATTTCAGATTTTTAAAAAAATTCCTACTGCCAAAAACGGCCCGGACGGCGGACGGCGTACGGCGTAAGGCGTACGGCGTACGGCGTACGGCGTACGGCGTACGGCGTACGGCGGACGGCGGACGGCGGACGGACATTTCGGATTTCGAATGTAGACCTCTTGAAACGGATAATGTCAAATTTTGAGGCCGATCGGAGTCGTCGACCCGCGTCGCGAAAACATAGGTGTATTATTCCAAGAATAATAAACCAAAAAATCGTCACGAAAACTGTTGACGAAAATTGTCCCAAGCCGTTTCTAGGGTTTTTTAAAAGTTTTTCTTCTTAAAATAAACTACGTTATATACTGAACGAAATGGTATACTGCACAATCCTTCAACTTCAATTGTAATTATTAAAAATTAGTCCAGAAGGCGCCTGCATCATACTCTGGCCATCCTTCTTTCTCCCTCTAATCAATGGAAAAACAAAACACGCCCAGACAGTTACTTTTTAGGTTTTCGCCTCTCCTGAAAAGTTGCATTTTGAGAGCCAGATTTACAGTTTCTTCTTTTGTGATGTTATGTAATATTTTTCGTCTACTGTAGACGTCTATTAGACGTCTGTAACAGGTCTAGCAAGTGACGCTGGAATGCCATTGTAAAGTGTCAAGTTTGTTCCTCGGAAAGACAGGTCCTCGGAAGCAGGTACCTGAAAGGGGTTTACGACCTTTTACTTTCGTTCACTGTCGTTCAGTTTCCAGTTCGGATAGATTCGGGCAGTATCCCCTATTCACATGCGTGTTTTCAGTTTTCTGGCAGAATCCTTGTCCCACCTTTTCGGGGAGTTTTTAGGATCAGATTTTCGGACAGATTTGAGACGAGGCACCGATCTCCCCGAATTTCCAGGTAGGGCGATTCGGGCAGTTTCCTGGTCGGGCAGTTTCCTGGGACCCCGCCAAACTACATGCTTTACGGCAACTTCCGTAATGGAACGTTTGGATCTACGCCGTTAGCGGCGGACCGCGTCCAACCACGTACGCGAATGGGTTTGTAAAATTGTAATACATTTTATAAATTATTTACGTATACTTTTAACTAGAAATTTTTTTGTAATCTTCCTTATTTACCTATGAAGATCAATTATAACTTGAGTAAATTTAATTCCTATGTGTTTGAAAATGCTTATTTTTGGGAAAATTTCGGGGTTCCAACCCCTCTGACCCCCCCCCCCCCCCCCCTGGGTACGGCCCTGTTCGGAAGTGTGACTCGCCAATTAAAATTCGGAACGCCAACGGGAAATATTTGGAAGCAACAAAAAGGGGTAAACTCCTAGTGCGGTGCCAAGGAAGAAGTCTAACCATAGAATTTTAAGTTTAATTAACACGGACGGACATTTCGGTTTTGGAATCTAGACCTCTTGAAACAGATACCTAATGTCAAGTTTTGAGGCCGATCGGAGTCGTCGACCTCCGTCACGATTACAGTTGTATAATAATTAGTCCAAGAATAAAAATCAAAATTAGTGAAAATGATTTTTCACTTCTTATAATGTAAATGGACTTGAAATAAATAAAATTTTCGTTTTTAACATGATCGCTCCATTTTTCCATGTTTTCTTTCACATCCATTTTCGGAAAATTGACATTTTTCATCTTTTCAGGCTTCTGTAACGCTGATAAGTCGATACTTTCACCAATTAACCCATTGAATGTACTAGTTTACTCCTCATAACATTAGTAGTAAGTTAATAATCAACTTAATTTCAAGTTGAATCAGCTATCAAGTAACTTTGAAAAAAAAAACCATTTTTCAACAGTTGAAAAATGGTTTTCAACAGTTACGGTTCAACAGTTACTGTTGAAAATGGGGGTTTCTTGCCACCCTCAGACCACTGTTCGCCGGCAAATGGCAGCAATCCCCCCGAAGTCCGTCTCCACGGAACAATGCTATGACCGGCGGAACGGCGAGGGTTCGCTGGCCCCTTAGTCTATTAATATAATAATTATATTGGCGCTGCAACTCTATTATATTAAAGCTGCAAGAAGAGGAGGAGATAGCTCATCTTTATTCAGTCTAAGAATAATAAAGCCTTGTGAAACATTTGCAGCATTTTTTATTCGGAACAATCGACGGAGCTAAAGGAGCCAGCCTACTCACACTAGATCCTAAAAGATTTCACAAATACACCTGTCAATACCTATTATTAGTTTTCGTATTAGCAGTAAAACGTTTTTAATACGCTCTACTTGTTCTAACAAACATTTTGGTGGCCGTGTATAATATACATACACTGATATATACCTACCTAGCGATGAGTACCTACGTAACAGGTCATGTTAGTCGAAAAACCTTTAGCTCGAAAAAAGGCTTTGGTTGTTCTACAGTTCTTTTTTTTTCTCCTCCACTCCAAACAGCATACCAACTCAACTGGGAGGCTGGGAACTGGGAAACTGGTTTGGATGACATAGGTACAACTTTAACCGACGTCGGGCCCCAGAGGGATCCACTTCCGTAGGGACACAGTTCACATTATACGGGAACCGTCCACAATAGATTTTTATTCACCTTCTGACTTCGTGTTCATGATGACCGGTGACCGAACACTGAAATACGGTTAAGCACGATATGACATAGTATGTCATATTGTGTGTCGTCAACGTGACACAACCATCACGATCAGAATGAAATAGGGAATAAGGTACCTACACGAATCCGGAAATTACGCTACACTACGGTAGTGAAAGCAAAACCAATCTGCTGTAGAGAGGAACAGCAAATTACAAATGAACAACAGATGTATAGTCGAAATCGACCGGAAACTAGCTTTTGGAAACATGTCTTGGTTTTTTAGGTATCATTTCATGGTTTTTCTCTCTCATTCTAATAATCATTAGACCACAGATAATAATTTTCAGATAAAAATGCCAAGGCACTGGCACATGAGCTTCCTCGAGCCAAGTTCAAAATGAACGTCACTGTAACAAGAAAATTACGTTCGCGCATGCACAGGGAGTACCACTGATGCAATCGTGATGAAACTGATAGGGGACCATCTAGAGCTATATCCACACAATTCCTGAAAATTTGATTGAAATCCGATCAAAAAAAACGGACGGGACCCATGGTTCTACAGTCAGATCATTTAATAATGATTAATTTTACGCAATTTTTCCACCCAAAAATTGTTTGTCAACCTATACTAAGTCTTGTCGAATAGAAACAGTTTCTAGTAACCAACCGAACAATCATGACATGATCACATTGTGATTACATATAGTTTTCGCGATTATGTTGCGTAACGCTTATTTGTATCGGGACGGGAAAAAAATGAAAACGTCCTGTTAATCATTATTAAAATTTAATGATAAAAAATTGTGAAAGTTATGCCTGTTTCAAGAATTTCACGTTAGCGCATGCACAGAGCGTACCGCTGATTCTATTGTGATGAAATTCGTATGGGACCTCAAGGAGTCTTATCCGCATAATCCCTCAAAATTTGAGCTAAATTCATTCAAAATTGTGGAAATTATCGCGGTAACAAGGAAATGCGGACAGACCGACAGACTCACAGACCGACAGACCGACAGACACGGGACCAAATTTGTTCAGTAGGCTATGAAACGCAAAATGCGAGTGGAAATTTTGAATTCGGACAACAACAATTTTTTGGCTCCCGAAAGTGAACACAAGGCTTCCGCTGCTTCGCAGACTCGGAAGCTACACTTCCACACAACAGATTCAGCAACAACAAAACAAGATCATCTGTTCCATAACAGGTGCCCCGTGGTACGTGAGAAACGACGTGCTCCGGGAAGACCTCCAACTATCCACAATTCAAGAGACCAATCACTACACAATTCACAAAACTGGTGGATAGGGCTGTAGGGAACATGAATCCATGCGTCGCGGCAATATCAGATCCACCAGGTTTTGCGACAAGACTCAAAAGAAGACATCTCAGACATAATCGTATCACTACTCTCACTCCTCACAACAACCAAGACATCCCATCCCAATTAAACTAACAGAACATCCAAAGAGCTCCAAAAACTTTTGAGTTTGACTTTGAAGAGAACGATTGCACCCTCTAAAACATCGATGATTTAGGTTTTGGTACGAAACATCAAAAATATCTATGACGAAGGTTTGGGAATTCCCCGGAAATGAATTCAAACAAATTTCAAAGTGGTTGTTTGCCGATGGTGCAGAGGTCTAATCCAATGAGTTTGGTTAGGGAGAGAGAACGACTCCTCTGCTGAATATTCAGCAGAGGAGTCGTTCTCTCTCCCTAACCAAACTCATCAAACAAATTTGTTTGAATATTTATATGTCCATCAATTGTTTATGGTCTTCTGAAACTGAAACTTGTTATGCCTCTAAATGGGGTCTCTACCTCGTTTCAGGTTCGAGTTTTAAGGTAGCTGTCATTATGAGGTTCACCTATGCAGGGGCGGATAGGCGGTTTTGACAGGCCCGGGCGATTCAATTTGACCGGCCCTACCCCGCCCCCTTCCACCGCACCACTTCACACAGTTACCTATACAAAGACCTTACTTTTAAGCTTAATTTACACAAGTCGAGTAAACGGTAGAGTAGATTCCTTGTCACTCTACTGACCACTCTACCGCCTACTCTACTGTACTCTACCAAAACTGTTTACATTCGTAGAGTAGGCAGTTGAGTGAACAGGAGAGTCCAATTTCTGGTGGTCCCACCATGGGGGACCCTGTAGAGTAGGGTTGAACATCGATGTTCGATGTTATCGAAACATCGATGTTTTGGCTCCGATGTTCGATGTTTTTACCATCGACGTTTAGCTAGTCGATATTATCGGACATCGATGTTTTGGAGCCAACATCGACGTTTTAGTTCGTGGTTGGGTTTTCTGTCTTCAAATTTAGTTTTCATTGAAATACAAAAACTACAAGGACAAATGCTATACATAGCACATGTGCGAGCCCAAAGAGGCGCTTGGAATTTTAAAAATGAGAACTTCACACGATGGAATTCTAGTCGCACTTCATGCGGCAAACACCAATAAGACCAGGTCCAGGACAAGTAAAACGGAAAAAGAACAAGAAGGAAGGATCGATGACGCATACATGTCTTTGTTAACAATTGCGTCCTGCTTTCCTCTGTCAATGTTCTTTTGTTATTTTTAGTGTTCAATTGCTTTGAGTCATGGGAAGGAAAAGTGTGTGGTGGAAATATTTTATTCCGGTTGTCAAAGGATCTGCAAAGTGCAATTAAATTGCACTTTGCAGATTACACAAATTTTGTGTAACGCCTCAGTAAAAACTTCGGGAAATACGAGCAATTTAAAATGCCACCAAAATGATGAAATAAAATGCCGCAAAAGTAATGAAACAATCTCGTTAACGAGCTTGGTGGGTCTAAGATCAATAATTTTACCCTTAGGTCCTCATGGTAAACAATAAGAATCGAGACTATAAAAATAATTCCGGCTACAGTAGAATCCCGCTAATTCGAATCCCAAGGGACCAGCTCAGAAATTCGAATTAGCGAAAGTTTTGAATTAGTGAGAGTTCGTATTAACGGGAGTTCAATACAAAAAATTCGAATTAGCGAATGGTTCATTTTAATTTTCAAAAAATCGTCAAAATTAGGTTTTTAAATTGTGCGTCGGTGTAGGATCTCATTGAAAACAGTCAGTGATCTTCTTCTGTGTCATTGCTGCTGTTCGGGTACGATCTACGGAGTTTTCCAGAAGAGCAAGGGCAGAAAAAATATCATCATCGACGTCAGTTTGGACTAGGTAATGGCGTAGTAATTTCACTGCAGCATTTGCTGCCTTCCCAGTTATGATTTCGACG
The DNA here is from genome assembly GCA_955831195.1 of Pilophorus perplexus. Classification (NCBI taxonomy): domain Eukaryota; kingdom Metazoa; phylum Arthropoda; class Insecta; order Hemiptera; family Miridae; genus Pilophorus; species Pilophorus perplexus. Next base: position 29,630,453 of record OY037016.1, read on the forward strand.
GGCTCATCACATTCTTTTTCGTTGTGTACTTCGGGTTCATCCACAGTTTGTTGCTCCAAAATTTCTGCCTCACTTAACGACCCAACAACGGCTACGTCATCGTCAAAATGAACAAACTCGGAAAATGTGATGGTCTGATCATTTTGAGGAATGCGGTTCCATTCCATTCCTAAGTCCTCTGAATCGGTGTCCATAGCGACTTCTGGACTTTCCGAACCTTTAACGAAACCGCAAGCCCTGATACAGTTGGAAATCGTGCTCGATTTAACATTTTCCCATGCTTTATGAGCTCCCATTGTCCGAACTTTGTTCGAATTAGCGAGGGGCCCGAAATGCATTTGTTTCGTTCGAATTGGCGGGATTTTCTCAAGGGGCTCACACTTCCATTCGAATTAGCGGGATTTTCGAATTGGCGGGATTCGAAATAGCGGGATTCTACTGTATTTAAATAATTATATTTAGATCGAAAAAAATTCATTTATTGAACATCGATGTTATATCAATGTTTTTGGGCCGATGTTTTTCTCACATCGATGTTGAACGTCCGATGTTGACATCGATGTACATATCGATGTTTTGCTCTCGATGTAATAACCCTACTGTAGAGTAGAGTAACTCTAACACAGTGGTAGAGTACTCTACTCTACCGTATACTAGTCAGTAGAGTGAACTCTACTATACTGAAAACGTTTACATGAGTAGAGTGCAATTAGGTCACTCTACTCAACCACTCTACTCTACCGTTTACTCGACAGCCTTAAAGGCAAATTTACACGAGTCGAGTAAACGGTAGAGTAGAGTGACCTAATTGCACTCTACTCATGTAAACGTTTTCAGTAGAGTTCACTCTACTGACTAGTAAACGGTAGAGTAGAGTACGCTACCACTGTGGTAGAGTTACTCTACTCTACCGGGTCCCCCATGGTGGGACCACCAGAAATTGGACTCTCCTGTTCACTCAACTGCCTACTCTACGAATGTAAACAGTTTTGGTAGAGTACAGTAGAGTAGGCGGTAGAGAGGTCAGTAGAGTGTCAAGGACTCTACTCTACCGTTTACTCGACTAGTGTAAATTAAGCTTTAATACCTAGGTGAACCTAATGCTTAGGTGAAATAGAAAATCAACAGTGCCTATATTTAGAACAAATAATGATTCCTATGTGAATTAGTTGGTACCGTTTATGCAAACAAAATACCTAGCGCTTCAAGCTAAGATGCATTTAGCACATTTCATCAGTTAAGTACATAATCACAGCTTATCAATAATAAAATAAAAAAAAGAAGGCTCGCAAGAGGAGCATCTGGCTGAAGCACTGAGCCAAGAGGCTTTGGGCATTTCCGGCCGTCCTCACCTTCACCCCTCCACCCCTTCTCATGTACATACATATGTCCCCCGCTTGATATATTCCTTTCGAATTCTAGGCTCAATCTCAGACCCTTGGTAAATTTGTTTTTATTTTTAAATTTTCATGTCAAGTGTTTGGACCACAGAGTAACAGAGAGCAAAGGACGGATGAAGGACCCCGGAAAATCAATTATCAAGGTTACTCGAAAAATGAGTCCTTATTCAACTTCCTGGCATCCTTCCAAAGCTCCATGGATCCAAGGAACTACTTTTGGAACTCCCAAAAATGGATTTGACGTCCAAAAATAGTTCGGAAACGAATCCTAACTCTTCAAAAACCCCTCCTGTAGCCCCTTTTTAGATCCAATGAGCCCCCACCGGTTTGTGCGATCGGGTAGAACACCTTGCGAGTTCAACTAAAAGGAGACCCAAGTATTTTGCCAAAAATTTCAGATTTTTGAATGAATTCCTGAAGAATTGAATGAATTCCTACTGCTCAAAACGTCGTGGGCGGCGGACGGATATTTCAGTTTTGGAATCCACACATCTTGAAAGGTAGGTCCTATTATTTCAAATTTTGAGGACGATCAAAATTTTTTACCCCTGTTGCTAATACCAAAATGTATTATTCCAAGAATACGGGATCTCATAACGCTCGCACACAAAACGCATACTGATGAGGGAGTAGACAATTTACTAGCTTACTCTGTGGTAGGCACCAAGCAGTAGGCGATGGCGAGGAGGGCAGACAATGGCCAAAGCCCCTTGGCTCAGTAGTGCTCAGGCCAGACGCTCCTGCTTGCAAGCCATCAACATAAGATCCTCCTGATTGTTATCACTCAGAGTTTGCCTCAGCCTTGTTTTGATAATTTTAAATTTTGAAAAACTCCTCCAACACTCGACTTGGGTCGTGGAAAGCCTAACCATAAGTTTGTTGAAAATCAAAAAAACGTCTTCCATACGATGAGGCCATGAGGTTGTAGGCTACTGTTTTAAAATCTTGTTGCAAAAATTACGCATTTAATGAACACGAGGAACAAAGCCAACCAGATTCTTTTACGACTGAGTTTTTCTTTTCTGTAGCGAGTACTGTAGGAATACATTTTTCTCCAGTTTCGACCGGCCCCTCAGGACCGTCGGCCCTTCGGGCGACGCCCGATCGCCCGACCTGCCTATCCGCCCCTGCACCTATGTATAGTTGGTGTTTGTTATTGTTAAGCTGTTAGCATCTTCTGCGTCTACAAATCTTGTTCGAACGCTTGTTGATTAGGCCCCTAATATTTGTTGGGTCTATGAAGAATGCCAAGGAGTAAATTTTAGGCTTATGATACAAAATGATCGTACAATTAAAAAAGATAAGTCGATGTTCAAAAAACATCGATGGTTTCAAGCCGCGATGTTTGAAGGCTACCTATCGATGTTTTCTTTCGATGGTACGAATAATGGTGAACATCGATGTTTTCCTTTTGATGCTCCATCCTTCATAACGCTTTGCCGCCACCCCTCTCCTCATCCTGACCTTTTTTCTGCTGTGATTCACAGGGTTGATTGTGATTCACATTGCTTGAGTTTTACAAGGCCCAATCACACGGAAGACAAGGGCAACTCAGCCATTTTTATTTTTATTTTTCTCTTTTCCCCCTTTCCCTTCTTCTTATTCTTCTACGGCCCGCTGACTTGACGTTCACCCCACACCTGTAGTCCCCCACCTTGCACCCCGAAATCGACAGTGGCGCGGTCATGCGGTGTGTAGGTACTCTTCGTTCCCTGTTATCGGTATTTGTTATCATTTATCAATCGTTGCCAAATTGTCAAGTTCAAGGTGTTTAGTTGACAGATTAGTAGGTATGTAGAGAATTTTTGGACGAAATGCCTACCATAGGTTGCAAAATCTGTGCAAAGTCGTTCGCCCATTCCGCTTCTGTCTTGAAGGTCTTGCGTTCTACTCTTAACTCGAAGTCATGTTTCTGTTGGAGATGTGTTTCAAACACGCCGATGCTTAAAAAAAAAAAAACGCTCCAAATTTTACACAAGGGTTTATTATTCTTTGATACAGGTACGTTACTTGTGCAGAAATTTAATTTTGTCAATGAAAAAAATTTAAAATTTTTTTTTTGTGGATTTTTGTTTAAAAAAAAATTATTTTGGATTTTTTTTTTTCAAAAAATTGTTTTCAACATTTTTTGTTATTTTTTACTTGAAAAATATTTGACCTCCTGGGATCCTTCAAAAATCCTGTTTTTAGCCCCATGAAAGCTCTATAGATCGCAACAGTGAAATCGGATCGCTGCGGGACCCCAAAAAATGAATTCTACGTCCAAAAATACTTCGAAAACGACACCTGACTCGATACCATAGCCAAAAGCCTTCAAAACCCCCCTTCTGTAGCCCCATTTTAGCCCCATAGCGCCCCACGGGTTTGGGCGATCGGGCTGAAAACCTTGCGGGCACAACTAGATGGTAAACCGAGTATTTTGTCAGAATTTCAGATTTTAAAAAAAATTCCTACTGCCCAAAACGGCCCGGACGGCGTACGGCGGACGGACATTTCGGATTTTGAATGTAGACCTCTTGAAACGGAAAATGTCAAATTTTGAGGCCGATCGGAGTCGTCGACCCCCGTCGCGAAAACAGGTTGGTTTATTATTCCAAGAATAATAAACCAAAAGCTCAGGTTGCTAGCAAAGTTCCCTTTGAAAACTTAACCATTGAACCTGGATCAAAGAATAATAAACGCTTGTGTAAAATTTGCAGCGTTTGTTAGTGATTTTTGATCGCTAGTCTAGCTACCGACTTTTTGCGTAATCTACTGAATTTATGTGAACGATCTACGGAAAAGTGGTTTCTTGAGTTGGCATCTCTGAGTTTGCGGGTTTGATTGGTTGACGGGGTGGGGGACTACAGGTTGTTAGAAGTGGTTTTTAAACCAACTGAAAAACCACTTCACACTGAAAATCAAAAACGGCGGGAGACGCTGATTCAGCAGTTGGAGTTAAGGCAGGAGGGAGACACAGAAACAGAACTCGCGGTCAGTCGCCTGGAAGCCGCTCATGATGCAAGAATCGTCTGTCCCGATGATCTCCTAGCCAAGGATCATCGGTGGCCACCCACGTCATTCACTCAGGTCAGATCCAACCATTAGTTTACACTTTTGGAAAACCCGAATTTGCCTCCGGGGGCCTCGCGTTCGCGTGCGGGCGGTTAGGGCAAATTCATAAATTTGGTGGAGAGATTAGGTCAGCAATTAAGGGTCATTTCGACAAGCAATATATAAGTTATATTGGAATATTGTTTTCTTGTTGACCTGATTCCATCAAGGGATTTGGAGACCTGGGGACGGGGTAAAAGGAGGATCGGCAGCACATAAAAGATCCTCCCGGTCACAACGTAAAACAATTTAGCTGCCAAATTTTAACGTGGGCACCGGGTTGACGAAAGCAAATCTTGACAAAACAAGACCGTCAATCCCGGCTACCTCACACCTGGTGGAGGCTTCGGTTCCCAATTATTGGTGCCGCCCCTAACCCTAAAATCATCCATAAAAGTAAATATTAAAATAAATTCACCGAATAAGAAAATATTATAAATCACTTTGCATGCCCTATACGTTTACAATTTTTTTTATATAAAAGTAATAAATTCTCGTATCAACAATTTAAATTAAATAAAAATAAATAAAACAAGTCACTGATTCATTTGTATAATTAATAAATTCGTAAATAAATCCAACTAAGAGCACTCCGTCAGTCGCTCGGTCCGTCCCTCCAAGTTCCTTGATGGGAAGGAAATTCAAAACGCTTAGCCAGCTCGTCCTTGAGGAAATTAAGCGGTACCGTCCTCCTTTCGAGCGAAAGAAAAATACGAACATTCCGAGACGTTGATTAAAAAAAAAATTAATAAAGCGTAGTGCAACTTATCATTGATCCATAAAATTGTGCATGTACCATTATTTGATTTATTTGTATGTTTATTTTATGCGTATGTAAATGTATTATCCTATATAGTATATTCTACCACTCTAGTATTTCTACATCCAATAGTATTCTGACGTGACATAACAACACAACCACAATAATTTTATTGATAAAAATGTTGACCAACATTACGTAGGACTTTAGAGCTCGATTGTCAAAGAAAACGCTCACAAATGGAACTTCATCCTCACGTTAGGTATAGTGAATTCCATCAGCGACAAAGATCGTTAGGCTCTACACTCTTACGTAAACAAAGTAAAAAATAGCAATAGTTATTATAATTAAAAAATAATAAAAATAATAATAATAATTTTAAAGTAAAAAGATCGAAATAAAATAAAGGTTGGTAAGTAGAGTAAATTAAATGGGCTAGATAGGAATAATAATGAGTTAAATCAATGAAATTGAAAGTTAGCGAACAAAAGGAGTGAATTGATAAATTCCAATGAATAAATGGATAGGAGTAATAAATAGGTAAATCGATAAAATTAAAAGTTAGTGGACAAATGGAATGAATTGATAAATTTAAAGGAAAATCAGTGAATTCAAACAGGTAAGGCATTTGAAGTTTGCAGTAAGTTAAATGGGCGAAATAAAAGTAATAAATAGGAGAATCAATGAAATCAAAAGTTTGTGACCCAATGGAATGGCTTGATAAATTTAAAAGCCAATCAGTGAATTAAAACAAGTATGAATACAGGTATTTATATTAATGAATTAAAAAACAATAAATAAATAAATAAAAACAAAATAAAATATAAATAAATAGTTATAATAATAAAATAAATAAAATTAAATTAAAATAACTTGAGAATTGAATAATTCAATAACCAAAACAATGGAAAGCCTTCTCGACCAAATGTTGGAAAGTGAGATAGCAGATCAAGCCCTAGAATTAAAAATCGAACTAGAGAATGTTTGCCGACTGGTTACACCGGCCAGTGCGACAGGTCTCATAAACAGTTGTTGCAGAACATTGCAACTATGGAATCACACACAGGCACAATTGGTGCACAATGAGGAAAAGAATAAACACCTGGAACAGGAGATCATCCAACTCAAAGAAAAATCGAACAGAACGGAAAGCCTCTATGAACAGTTGCAAGAGTGCATAGGAGAGCAGGATAGATTGGCTGAAGCCAAAGAGCAGGAATTACAACAGAAACTATCATCCTCAAACTCAAGATGCTCGGAACTATTAATACAATTGAAAACTTTACACTCCGTTCAAGAACAGCTGATTCAGGTTCAAAGAGAAAAACGTAATTTGGAAAATACTATATTAGCGTTGAAGAAAGAACCACAGACCGAGGAAGAGCAAGAACAAGCCTCAAAACCAACCCCAATGAACAATGATGCTGAGTTAAGAGAAAAAGAAAATGAAATCATAGCTTTAAAAAATAAAATAGAGGAATTACAAACAAAACTCACAGAATCCCGTGGGATAATCCCAAAACTTACTCCTAGAGAATTTCATGGAAACCCTGAAGAAAACGTGACAGAATATTTGCAACACTTCGATCGAGTAGGGAAAGTTTTACAATGGTCATCGGAAACAAAGCTCAATTATTTACCTTTATATCTACGTTCCACTGCACTCAATTTTTTTGAAATGATAGACAGCAAAGAAGATAAGCCACAAAGTTGGACAGAACTGAAAAACAGATTTATTCATCGATTCACAGGCCCAGTAGCTAAGGTGAGAAAAATAACCGAACTATACTCCTGTAAAATGACAGAACAGGATAGTGCACATGAATTTGTACACAGACAGCTTGAGAAATGCCACCAAGTTGAAATCACATCAGAAGCAGAAATAAGACACTTGATTCTTAGTTCCTTAACGCCAGAATATTTAAAAATGATGGGAGCTCAGGCGTGCCAGAGCAACTTCCAAGACCTTACGAAAGTTCTAGACCGTGTAGAAGTGAGTAGGTACATCATCAAGAAACGCGAGGAAGAAGAAAGAAAAATGGAAGAAAAAGCACAGCAAGAAGAACAATTAAAAACTCTAAGAGAGAAGATGGAAGAATTGCAATCCAAGACAGATCAGTCAAGCCCTCAACACTACGGATATCAGAGAAATGAAAAGCAATATAGGTTCAAATCAGATACAAAGAATTATCATGAAGATAAAAACTACGCATATTTCTACAAATTCAAAAACAGGCAAACCAGAAAGACCATGCATTTGTTATATGAAGGAAACTCGACTACAGGACACTATCAATATTTACGACCAAAGAACGAAAATCAAAGATTAGTTAACGGAATAACAATCAAGAAAGGAATCCCACAACAAGCACTAAAGGCTATGACAACAGGAAAGCAATGGAAGCCGAAACAACAACAACAACGAAGTTATGTAAACAACCAAAAAAGTAGAATAGATCAAGTGAGCAAGACCCACCAAGACAAAATCAATCCGCATAACGACTCAGGAAAAGAAAGATTGCTGACTCCTAAATCAACCCCAGTAGACATCAATCCAAAGCTCACAACAGAACAACATAACAAAATTGTAGAGATATTGAAGAGATATCAAGATGTGTTCGCTCAACATGAATCAGACATAAGTATCGCTCAGGTACCAAAATTCAAAATTTCAATAACGAAAGATGTGCCACAAGTTGCAAGAAATTACAGAAGGTCTAACAAAGAAAAAGAAAGGCTCCATGACGAAATTATGAAATTAAAAGAAGCAGGTATCGTAGTGGAATCAAACAGTGAATATAGAGCACCAGCATTTCTCATAAGAAAAAAGAACACCTAAGAAATGAGACTATTGATTGACTACAGAAAAGGTAATCAGTTAATAGAGGTTCCAGCAATAGCACTCACTAGTGTGGACGAGATCCACAGAACACTAGCAGGAAAACAGTACCTCACAAGTTTCGATCTCAAAAATGCATTCCATCAAATCCCAATAACCAAAGAAAGTCAGAAATACACAGCATTCGAAGGACCTTACAACACTCTGTGGGAGTTTAAAACACTCAGCCAGGGACTGAAATGCAGCCCAGCAGCATTTGCACGAGCAACCGAATACGCAATGAGAGGAATGATAGACAAATCAGTAACAGTATACGCCGACGACATAACATCTTTCGCAGACACATTTGCAGACGCATGCAATAACTTAGAACAGGCACTACTAAGATTTCGTAAACATCAATTCAAACTGAAAATAGAAAAATGCAAATTCCTATACGACGAAATCCCGCTACTTGGAAGAAAAGTTGGGAAACATGGAATCAGGATTGACGAATCCAAACTATCAGCCATAACTGCATTAGAAACGCCTAAAAATCTAAAAGAACTCAGATCAGTTATCGGCGCATTCCAATTCTTCAGAAGACACATTAGGCAATTTGCAAACGAAATCTCACCACTGACAGATCTCACAAAAGGTGCCAAACGAGGAAAATACAGCAACATCAAATGGGGACCAGAACATCAGAAAAGTTTCGAGAGACTAAAACAGCTCCTCACATCTGCCCCAATACTAGTACCATTCAGGGAAGACAGAGAGACAATTTTAATCGTTGACACATCCACAAAAGGAAGTGGAGCAATTTTATGCCAAAAACAAGAAGATAACCGACTCCACGTCATCGAATACTTCTCTCGCAAGTTGAGCAAGACTCAATCTTGTTATAGTGCATCAGAACTCGAACTGATGGGACTCGTTGGGTGAACGTCAAGTGGCCCGCTGGGGCCCCATGTAAAAGTCTGGGCCCGGGGCAAAATGTCCCCTTTGCCCCCCCCCCCCTCCTCTCGGTGGGCCTGGCACTGGTTCAAACTGGGACCAGAAATTTATCCATTGAGAGATTTCTCCACTGTAAGGTCTAAATTCGAATTTGGGCAATTTGAGTTGAGTCTTTTTCCCACTATCAGAGCAAAGGTGGGACTCCGAGGACACAACTGAAGGGGTTGGCTGTGACAAGGCCTCAACTTTTAGCCTAACAACCTCAAATTTTTCGTCGTAGGCCGTGTTACTTTCAGCCTCAATAACGAAAAGACTTTCCAACTAGTCGTCCGGCAGTGGGAGGTCCTGCTCACAAATTTCGTCAATAACGCGATCGTACAGAAGAATCAATTCACGGTATTTCGTCTCTAATACTCTGAACTTGGCCTGTACCGCCGTAATATCGAAATTTTCGGCTTCCAACATCAGCAACAAAGCGCCGTAAATCTTACTGAACACTGCCCGACAGGCCCCTCTCTTAACCGTGGCCCTGACCATTTTCACCTATCAACGACACACAAGTAGGGAACAATCTTGAGGAACGTAAAAAAGGTTTCAACTTATCCCTTCGGGCGAAGTCTTCTGCTCCGTTGGTGAACCTCGTCCTTCGGCGTAGTTTTTTGCAGAAAACCCGTGCTTCCAATCCCCACGAGGGATGCCAAAATGTTGCGAACCGACCAAAAAAGGGACGGAAGCAGGGCGAATGAAAACACGGCCGATTTACTACAGCGTTCAACCGCACAACGAATTTAACTTGCACAAAATTGACTTCTCCAAAATTTATTTAATACAAAACGGGACAGGAACTCGAATACAATACATAATTGTATATTATACATATATATAATACGTATATTATACAATACTATTAGACCATTTCCAGATGGAAAGTGAGATGCGCATGCGCGGGTTGAGCTTGCGAAAAGCCTGCTGTTACCATGGTTACGCCATGTTGATTTAGGAGAGGGGGAACCGTCGGGGCAAGTCAGTTAGTCTGTACCAGTGTTGTCAGGTGTACGGTAATTACCGTTTTGTACGGTAATTCCGGGCTCTGTAGGATGTACGGTATCACCCTTTTGTACGGTAATTTAGGATTGAGCCTTTCTTCCTGACGTTTTCAAAGATTTTAAGGAAAAAACACTCCATCCGTACAATTTAATAATAAAAAAATTGATTAATGGGCATTTGGAATCTTCTGTAATCTTCTTCGACTCGGATCGGCCTCAAAATTTGACATTATCCGTTTCAAGAGGTCTACATTCCAAAACCCAAATGTCCGTCCGCCGTCCGGGCCGTTTTGAGCTGTAGGATTTTTTTTTTTTTTTTTTAAATCTGAAATTTCGACAAAAAATACTCGTTTTGCCATCTAGTTGTGCCCGCATGGTTTTCAGCCCGATCGCCCTAACCCGTGGGGCGCTATGGGGCTAAAATGGGGTTAAGGGAGTGGTTTTTTGATGCCTTTTGGCTATGGGATCGAGTCGATGTCGTATTCGAAGTATTTTTGGATGTAGAATCCATTTGTTGGAGTCCCGCAATGATCCAATTTCACTGTTGCGATCTATAGGGCTTTCATGTGGCTAAAAATGAGATTTTTGATGGATCCCAGGAGGTCAAATATTTTTCAAGTAAAAAACAAAACATTTGAAAAAAAAAAATTTGTTGAAAAAAATTTTTTTTTCATTGACACAGAATTTAATTTTTGCACAAGTAACCTATATCCAAGAATAATAAACCCTTGTGTAAAATTTGTAGCGTTTTTACAATGACATAATGCCTATGGTAATTTTTGGAGAAAAAAGGAAATGCTTACGGTAATTTTGGGGAAAAAAGGTAATTTTGAGAGGCTCATATGGTAACTCAACCTTGCAGACCTGACAACAAGGGGTTGAAATTGAGTGATTTTTATTTTTGGGAATCGCTCAAAATCAAAATTTGAGTTTTATTTTTCACTCAGAAAATAATGATTATTTTTTGAGTTTTATTTTTCTGCTCAGAAAATAATGATTATTTTTTGAGTGATATTTTTTCGCTCAAAAATAAAACTCAAAACGCTCTAGCTCCTAGGCTATTGAACCTACAGATCTGCGGATGGTCTCATTCGATTCAGCGTTCAAAATACTATAAGTAACCACCTTGATCACCTCAAAAACAATATTATGGTGGCTTTGTTCTCTCCAAATATAAGAAATATAAGTCGAATCCGAGGATTTCTATAAAAAATAAAACTCAAAACGCTCTAGCTCCTAGGCTATTGCACCTACAGATCTGCGGTTGGTCTCATTCGATTCAGCGTTCAAAATACTATAAGAAACCACCTTGATCACTTCAAAAACATTATTATGGTGACTTTGCTCTCTCCAAATGTGCAAAATATGGGTTGAATTCGACGATTTTGATAAGGGAATACCAAGATGGCGGCCGGCCGAAGGAGTCACCCCCCCACTCCGGCCCACCTTTCTGAGGTCTGGGGTAAGGCGGCCACGAACGGATAAGGACAGATGAAAACAGTAGTAACTCTCGAGTCCGCTAGGAAGGCAGAGCGCTGTCGTCTGCCCCTTTCGCTACTACTCTGAATCGCGATTTTCCTATCGAACGACGATATTACTTATTTTGTTTTTGATCAGTCGGATTTTTCTGTGATGTAGCTGCCTGCCTATCTATTCCAGGACTCCTGGACTATTCCTACCTTTTTTTTCCCCCCAATCTTGTGGTTTTTAATGTTACCAAAATAGTCGTTCTTGCGGTACGTAAGCTAAGGCTGGATAAAGTCTCCTAATTAATGATCATTAATGCATTTATTTTTGATGAGTTCTTACTAATAAATAATCAAAAATCAACAGATGATTAGTTACTAAGACTGAATTATTTCGCCTGGATGTTGAGAAGGTGAAAATGGTGATGTATTCCAGAGATGCCTTATATTGTTACTACCTACTCGTTTCAGTTAGGTACCAACATTCAAGGTACCTACATTCATTTCGCGAGCGCAATTTGATGAGAACGGTGGTGACAGCCTACCTACCCTACGAGGTGTGATAAAACTTCAAAAAACGAACCTATGAGGTGGTTAGGGTGAGAAATGACTCCTCTGCTGAGTACCACCGCAGAGGAGTCCTCCTCTGCTGTGAGGAGTCATTTCTCACCCTAACCACCTCATTGGATTAGACCTCTGCACCGTCGGCAAACACCACACTGTAAACGAACCTATACCTACCTATTCTTGAACATGTTTTCTCAATAAATAATATTCTATGGCTAACCTCGTTTGAGTAGCTTATTCCCCATTTCTCGTTCTTGATAAGTGAGTGTTATTCAAGCGGTTTTCAGGAAAATGCTTGTGTGAAAGCATCGTTTTTAAGAATTGATGAAAATAGGTTCCAGCCCGACAGCACCCTATTTTGTTGGAAAATGGATGAAAAGGGTATTTTGGAAGAAGAAAATTCTCGTTTGATATATTATTCCATGTTAATTGGGACGCTGAATCGACTAGAACACGTTCTGGACCAATGATAATATCTGGACCAATATATTATATTCTGTTGGGATATTAACCGTGAGCGCTTGCATCTTTCTGTCAATATGCACTAGGTACCTACCTAATTAGGTACCACTCAAATTGCTGCTATTTTCAGTTAATAATAAACCCATCTTCTGTAATAAACTTTGACTCAAACACGGAGTCAAAAATTCAGTCGGATGTTAACGAGGCAATCCTCACATAAGCCAGGAAAGGAGTTCGTTTTTAGGCGGGAGTAGGTAGTATTGTCAGCCAGACGACAGCGCTCTGCCTTCCTAGCGGACTCTGTCCTTATCCGTTCGTAAGGCGGCCTTACTAAGGCCAGGGCTTCTCCAGAAGTTCTCCATTCTTCTTCTAAGCTCCTTGGCATTTCTGCTTTCATGCTTCTTATTCGTGATTTTAATGTCGTAATTGTAATGTCGGGGATAGAATGCCGAAAAGTAAACATTGCTGATTTGGTAACTGCAATCGAGACAGCCGTTTAGGAAAGCCCGGCTTCAGTACAGACGTCCGATTCTATCCCTTTCCAAAACCGTGTCTTGTGTTTCGGCATTCTTTTTTGAACTGGTTTCGTGAGGAGGAGAGAGTTAATACGAAAAATTGTGAAGAGTCTAAGCTGTGCCAGACGTGGATGTTGTCGTGTAAGCGTAACGACGCTAAATTTCAATCGCTGAGGAACATTACACCAAACACCTACAGCAGATTCTGCTCTGACCACTTCGACGGGAACCCTATGACTTTGGATCATAGGGTTCATCTTCCTCGCAGTGCATCTCGAAGACCTAACGTAAGCATTTAATTTGTAGTTCAAATAATATTATGTAGCTGGAGTTTATAATACTGGTGGGGAGGTGCCCGCATAGTGTGTTGTCCATCCTCGGTACCTACTCATCCCGCGAAACCCCTGAACATAATAAAGCCTTCGTGGTTGTTGTGTTGTGGTAGTCAGTAAAGGCCCCATGGTTAAATGGAGCGTCTTTGAGTACCAATGAAATGACCAGATCGATGAATGATGAAAAGGCTTCTGATCGAACGTTTTAGCACACAGATGTTACACCTGGCCTACAGTAGGCCTAGTAAAATTTTCAAACAGTTCCTTTCTACAATAGATTGTTACAGTCTTCCCATCTTGCTTCACTCCTTCGTGAAGGCCGTAATTTTGATTTCCACCATAGTGATTTTGGCCGTAATGAATGATTTCCACGATAGTGATTTTGGGTTGGGTAGAGTTCGTGAGCTTACCTCAGCCGTTGAGCTTTTTCGCGGAGGTGCCTTCCCCCGTCCACTGCGATGGATGGTTTTTTGCGATGGTTCTCTGACAAGATTGGCCACCGCATCTCGGTCACCCGTGGACTGGATACCCCGGCAAACTAGGAAATGTCTCAGCTGGCTGAGAGTGCAACCCTCAGGTGGAGCCGGTAAAATTGCGCCGGCGACTTCGGCTGGAATCAAACTTATTTTGCGTTTGAAAGCAACGCGTGCAGCCATTAACCCGGCGTATATTAACAACACTCGGGTATATTAAAAAGACTTGAATTAATGCCCCAATCACCGGATTAATACGGTTTGTTTACGTTCTCGAAATCATGGATGGCCCTGACCGCCGTAACCTTCCAGACGGTTATCCGCAATTGAATTCCCGCCCGTTTTCCCGCGATCCCACTGCGCATGCGTGGAAATGGTCTATACAATTAGGAATGGAAGTGCTCCCGAATTTCGGGTTAAACCATCCTGTACCATGTTGTTAGAAGTCAAAAAGGCAAAAATACATCATTTTTGTGACAAAAAGTCTTTCACGTAGTTTATAATCATCTAAAGTAATTCAGGCCGATTCAAAAACCACTGTGGGTGACGTCACCTACAGGTGTTCCGGTTTCCCATCAAAAGACACCAGAGTGCAGGTCGATTTTTTCTTCTATTTTCAATTTTTTCTTGGTTTTTGGCTCTAGTGACACTGGAGTAACGCGAAAATGGCCGTGTTCGCTTTTTTTTTAATGTGATCATGCTTATTTACTCAACTTACTTATGATATAAATTAACTTATTCCAATGAACGATTCTTCAGTTTTTAGTTTTGTAATGGTGGCCAACTTGTCGATCAATAGGAGCTGACCTCAGGTTTCCACCAAAATTCAAATAACAATTTTTCCATAAATTTTATAAATTCATACGAGCTTGCAGTTTGTGTTTTAACCCCATTTTTAGTATTATTTGGACGCCTTCTATCGATAAAAAAAAATAATCCAGAAACGCTTCCATTCCTAATACGAAAAAAAGGAGGTTAGAGCAGAAAAAGTGAAGCCGAAACAATAAACCTACTCAGTCGGTCATAGACCTTACTGAGTCCAACTAGGCAGTGTTGTCAGGTCTGCAAGGGGCGCCTTTTTTTACCCAAAATTACCTTACGCATTATGTCATTGTAAAAAAAGCTGCAAATTTTACACAAGGGTTTATTATTCTTTGATATAGGTTACTTGTGCAGAAATTTCAATTTCTATGTCAATGAAAAAAATAAATAAATAAATAAATAAAAGACAAATTTTTTTCAAATGTTTTGTTTTTTACTTGAAAAATATTTGACCTCCATAAAAAATCTCATTTTTATCCCCATGAAACCCCTATAGATCGCAACAGTGAAATCGGATCGATGCGGGACTCCAAAAAATTGATTCTACGTCCAAAAATACTTCGAAAACGCCACCTGACTCGATCCCATAGCCAAAAGCCTTAAAAAAAACCTTTCCGTAGCCCCATTTTAGTCACATAGCGCCCCACGGGTTTGGGCGATGGGGCTGAAAACCTTGCGGGCACAACTAGATGGTAAACGGAGTATTTTGTCAACATTTCAGATTTTTAAAAACATTCCTACATACCTACTGCCCAAAACGGCCTGGACGGCCGACGGACATTTTGGTTTTGGAATCTAGACCTCTTGCAACGGATAATGTCAAATTTTGAGGCCGATCGGAGTCGTCGACCTCCGTCGCGAAAACATGTGTGTATTATTCCGATATTCCGAGAATAATAAACCAAATCTATAAAACCCATAAAAACACTGAATTGGAAAACTTTGCTCTCAATCTTTCTTTCAAGTTCCTGGGGAAGGTCCCGATCTCTGATGTACTGTCCTTATTAATTTATGGTTACTTTCATTTCAAAATTTGAAATGTTCATAATTTAATGTTCTTTGTTCCTGGGGAAGGTCCCTTTAGCCCAGTCATTTAAAACATCGAAGAAAGGAATAATTACGGTAAACTTTCTTTTTTGGTATGTTGTCAGGGTCCACCCAGATAGTATAAATCCAAATTTGCAACCCTCAAAAACACGAGCGACGCCCGTAGCAGCCGAAAAACCGCTAATTTTTTTCACTATTTTCAGTTTTCGGCCAAAAAACCATAGAAGGAGCCATCTGACGAAAAAACCTATAATTTCCTTTTTTAAAGTAGATAAGTACAATTTGCTACAATTTGAGATGTTCCCCAGCTCTGTAATTCCAGTGGTTCCGGAGATACAGCTGTTCAAAATTTGACAATTTTTTCCAAAATGGGGAAATTTTAACTTACGGCCTAGTTTTGAGCAAAATATTGCCTTCTGACCAACATAAATTGACTACATATCGTCGCTTAAGTTCTATCATGGCCTATCTCAAACAAGCCATCAATTGAATTGAATAGATGAGCGCAACCTTTTTGTTATTACGAGAGAAACTAAGAAACAGTAGGTATCCAGCGACCAAACTATGCCACACAACACATCATCCACGTGATGCTCATTACGTAAACAACTGCAACGACCGATGCGTAATAAAACCTTATGCCGATCAGAGGTAACGAACGGCTCAGGCTGCAAAAATCGTTTTGGAGTCGTTGGAATCAGCCTAAAAAGCGCATTCCATAGACCCTTGTACCAACGAAATCGGACAAAAACTTTCGTCCCCCTATTGAGGCCTCCTTAGTTACACATCAGAGATAAACAACTTTCGTCGTGAAGTACCTCCCGAAAACCGATGAAAGGGATGAGGGAGGAAAAATCAAGGTAGCCTATAACCACCCCACGAACTCGCTGATCACAATGAGACCACCCTCATGAAAATCTGTTGAGCCGCTCGGGCGTGATGCTCTGTACACAAACAAAAAAACAAAAAACATACATGTCGAGGAGGTGAGCGCACCTTTCCATTTTTTGGAAAAAGGTTGCGCTAAAAATGCGATTTTGAGTATTTGGTATCACTGGATTCTTTGTTTTACACCGGATAGGATGATAACACTGGTTCTTAAGTTACCGCCAGTGTTTATTCGTAACTAAGGGAAACGCGATCAAGGCCTAACTCATTTTGCTCTCTTTTGCTCTGTGGGCCTATCTGAAACTTCTCAGATCATGGCCTATCATCTCCAAATCATGGCCTAACTCATCTCCAAATTAATTATCATGGCCTATATAAATATCATAAGTCCCGTAAGGCAATTTGTTTAAAAAAATTATTTCATCAATTAGTGCGAGTGCTTTACATTTGTAATTAAGGATAGATGAATAATTATGAGAGAATGTTCAATTTGCATGAAAACTGTAGTTACAAAACAGTTTTTTGCTTCTCCTGAAAAGTTGCCTTTTTTGAGATAGGCCATGATAGAACTTAAGCGACGATATGCACTATGTAGGTATCCTATGTACTGTAGGTGTCCGCGGAACCATCTGTGGGGTCCGCTGACCAGGTGCCTCACGTTTAAAATGATTCTGTTGAACTGTGGTCTTCTGCAAAGAACACTGAAATCAGTTCAAAACTAACTACTTTTGATTGGAATATCGGCCAAGCACTCGTCCTAGTAACACACTTCTGAGAAAGGTAGTTTTGAAAAATGCAATTACTTTAATTACCTATAACTTATAAGGCTTATAGTCTATAAGGTACTTTAATTTTTAATGTAATAATTTAATTTAATTACTTCAATTCAATTTATTCACAAATGTTTACAGATAAACTTTAATTTTTAATTTTTAAATTCAATTAGGTACCTACTTCAATTTCAATACGAAAATAGACCCGTATGTATCATAGATTGCTCAAAAATTGAAACATTCCAGGTTCAAGGGAAAGTAATAAACCGCAATTCGTAAAATTCAATTTATTATGTAATGGAACAGTTGATCATGTATGATGTTTGAAGTACTATGTATACATAGTACTTCAAACATAATACAGACATAATAGGTACTACGAAATTCGTAGTACGAATATAAAGTCATTTAGCCCTCTTTGGTGGGATTTCTTCTTCATCGTCTTCATAAGGGGAGAGGGGTGGATCATCACGGAGCGGTTGCAATGGGATCCATTGCTCTTGGGCCACGTCGTCTTCTTCTTCCTCGTCGACGTCAATCTCCATCGGTGGGACGTTCCCGCACGTCACACCGTCGCAATATTTGCACAGAATTGAGCAGTTGAGGGGTGTTCTTTAGTACTCCCCCCCATTTTCAAAGTGAGATTTCTCCCCCAAAACCTTACTCTTTTTGAAATTTAATGAGTGATTTCGAAACGTCAAACCACATTGATTAACGTGCTTTCAATTAAATTTTGCATTAGTAGGTTTTATTATCAAACAAAAAACTGGGGGGGTGTACTAAAGTTTTTGACTAGTGTAAAACTTTAGTACTCCCCCCCCCCCCCAGTGGCTAGAACCATGTTAACCGCCATCGACGAAGAGATAGGCAGCTACACTCTTGCCTATGATTCTGAAACACGTGAAACCCGCAACAACTATCATGTCAGACCATTGGAAAGCGTACAGCGAGTTATTTAGACTGAATTACACTCATATGACAGTGAACCATTCAGTCAATTTCGTGGATCCAGCCACTCTTGCTCATACACAGTCGATTGAGTCTACATGGAGAGCCATGAAACGCAAATTGCACAGCGGTGGAATTCGTGACCTTCATCCTCATCTCTGTGAATTTTTGTGGAGACGGGACGTCCACATCAGACAGGTTGGCCCATTTCTAAGTTTCATGGAGTCCATTAAAACCATGTATAACCCTTTAGCACCTTAAATACCAAATATTTCATTTATTTTGGTAAATAAATGGGTGCCCGATTAGGTTTTTTGTGTTTATTGTTCTTTGAGTTTGGTTAGGGAGAGAGAACGACTCCTCTGCTGAATACTAAATTGTTTATTCAGGTAAACAATTATAGCGTGGGGACCGGTTTCGAGCAACTAAGCTCATCTACAGCCCAGAGTGACTTGAGGTGGTTGAACGTACAATTAGTTCTGAACCGCAAATTGCGGTACTGAATTAGTACTGATTCGTACTGAATTAGTTCAGAACTAATTGTACGTTCAACCACCTCAAGTCACTCTGGGCTGTAGATGAGCTTAGTTGCTCGAAACCGGTCCCCACGCTATAATTGTTTACCTGAATAAACAATTTAGTATTCAGCAGAGGAGTCGTTCTCTCTCCCTAACCAAACTCATTGGATTAGACCTCTGCACCATCGGCAAACAACCACTTTATTGTTCTTTTCCACCGGCCATTTCCGTGGGGGGGAGTACTAAAGTTTTACACTAGTCAAAAACTTTAGTACACCCCCCCAGTTTTTTATTTAATGAAAAAACCTACTTAGGCGAAATTCAATCGGATCCAAATTGAAAGCAACAAAAACTGGTGACTTTAACGTTTTTTTTTTTTTTTTTTTTTTTTTTTAAGTGAGGTTCGTGGTGTGAAATCTTAATTTGAAAATGGGGGGGAGTACTAAAGAACACCCCAGTTGAGCCCTGCTTTCCGGCAAGAGCATACCCCCCAAGCACCCCTTCCTACACTTGCAGGAGAGGCTCTTCAGAAGTAGCTGGGGGGCTGGTGGTTGTTTGGTAGTAGTCTGTTTGGTAATATTTCATATTATGAATCACAGGCAATGAGAATGTGATTCACAGGACAGAAAAAGCTTCTTTTTTTTCTTTTTTTTTTTTCAAAATAAATCCTGCGGGATTCTGCGGTGTTTTTCCAGTCTTGCAAATGCGGGATTCTCAAAGCGGGATCCCGCTTTGCGGGATTGCGATCCCTAATCACAAGGTCATTAAATGACCAGAGGCAATAAAAGTTATTGCCTCTATGGCGGTACAAAGTTCGCCAGGTCAGCCAGTAATATCAAATTTTGAGGCCTATCAGAATTTTCGACCTCCATCGCCATTACATAATAATATTATGTACCTACGTGGGCGTACAAGGAAAATCCACTAAGTCCAAAACTGGAGTTTTGAGATAAACAGATTTTAGTTTTTGAAACGTAATGTAAATTCAAGAATTGGCAGTATTATTGTAGAAATATTTTTATTAATTAAATTAAAATCTCATAATTAGGAACTGACAAAGAAATACTAGGAATACTGAATTAGGAAATTACAAAATGAGATATTTCAGCGGTGATGGATCATTGTTGGTGGAAATCTTCATCCTCATTTTCGCTCTCCAGGACGTTTTGAGCCTTATTTGTCAATTTCATAACTGCTAGCTCCTTGTACCAGTGATGAAATTGTTCCGGGATTGCTCCTTGCTTGCACAACTTCATCAGGTCTTTCTTTTTTGGTGATCGCCAGTTGCTGTTTGTATAGTGGTGACTTCGGCAGCGCAGGAGGTCGTCTGACGCCAAAACCCGCAATCGTCTTATATTCATAATTAGTCTACGTCTTATATTCATAATTACTTATTTACTTAATTAATTATTTCTTTAATAAATATTTTTATTTTATTAATAATTTATTTAATGAATATTTTAATTTTTTAATAATCTATTTATTTAATAAATATTTCTATTTTTAAATACAATTAAAAACGAAATAATTAAGTATTTATTTAATTAATAATTTATTTATTTAATAATGGTTTTTTTAGATTTCTGCACTTAATGCAGAAATCTCAAAATAAAATTTGTATTTAATACAAAAATAAAAATAATTACAAACCATTTTCTAGAACATTAAAAATTAAAAATCAGGATTCTTAGGCACCTACCTGGAATATTCAACTCCTTCCTGCAAGAGATGGACGCGACATTCCAGTCCTTTGCACGATTCCCAATGAAATCTGAACAAAGACGAACAGAATATACCTAATTTCAATACAAACCTCCAAGCTTTGGGGAGAATTGACGAAAATAATTAAAGAAGCAATTAACATATTAAAATGAAATATGATTCATAGTTGGACGAATGCTTGCACGTACCATTCGAATTCGATGACGTACGTGTGATGTCTTCCTTGTTGCCGGAACACATTTCTAAAATTCTCCGAGTTCGGCTACTCACGTAGGTACTCATTTTAGGTAGGCAAAACACGAAAAACGATCCGACTGGGCGTACAATTTCTAACGCTGACGTAAAAATAGTAAAAGAAAAGAATGCGACTAACACGAGACGTTGCCGACAGCTCATGAGTACAAGCAGCGCTTCATCTGCGGAGCGTAGAGGAACTTATGTTATCACTCTTGTCAGCTGTGTCTCACTCTTGTCTTCAATTTCAGTAACTGTTATAGGAACTGTTCCTATTTCGTCAATAATGTGATCATCTAGTTGATATAATAATATTATATCAACTAGATGATCACATTATTGACGAAATAGGAACAGTTCCTATAACAGTTACTGAAATTGAAGACAAGAGTGATATCTATAATATATTATATTATAGATATCATAATTAAGATTATATATTATATAATCTTAATTATAATTTCGCGACGGAGGTCGACGACTCCGATAGGCCTCGAAATTTGACATTATCCGTTTCAAGTGGTCTAGATTCTAAATCCGAAATGTCCGTCCGCCGTACGCCGTCCGGGCCGTTTTGAGGGTAATAGGAATTTTTTTTTAAATCTGAAATTTTGACAAATAGGTACTTGGTTTCCATCTAGTTGTGCCCGCGAGGTTTTCAGCCCGATCGGCCAAACCCGTGGGGCGCTATGGGGCTAAAATGGGGCTACGAGATTGGTTTTATGAAGGCTTTTAGTTATGCGATCGAGTTAGGTGTCGTTTTTGAAGTATTTTTGGACGTACCTAGAATCCAGTTTTGGGGGTCCCGGAACGATCCTATATCACTGTGGCTATCTACAGGGCTTTCTTGGAGCTAAAAATGGGATTTTGAAGGATCCCAGGAGGTTAAATATTTTTCGAGTAAAAAATAAAGAATTTTCGAAACAAAAAAATCAAAAAAAAATTTTTGTTTTGAGATATAACAATCCCAAAATTTTTTAAATTTTTTCATTGACAGAGTTAAATTTCTGCACAAGTAATGTATATCAAAGAATATGAGTCTTAAAATTGAAACCACGACATGAAATGTGACGACCACGACATCACATTGTGATCTCCAAGACTGCATACTCTTGACTGCATGATATTTTTGTACTTTTCTAAGGATAGCTCTTTTGAGCAATAAATATACTCAATATTAAATAATGATAAAATAGGTACAGCAATGAAATACCTATCACACGTTTTTTCTCCCTAACCTGTTGAGTCAGTAGGTATCCCCTGAAAAGTAATCACCGGGATACACTTACTTAATTCAGAGGTTAATAATTATTATTAACCTCTGAATTAAGTGGAACCCGGTGATTATACGCTCTAGGAATATATTGACCGCCCGTTCAGCTAAAACTAAAGGAGACAAAAAATATTTTTCCGAAAAAACTGTAGACTATAGCTATCTATACGGAAAAAACTGTAGACGATGCGAATCTGGCGTCTGTAACTAGTTCCTCTACGCTCCGCAGATGAAGCGCTGCTTGTACTCATGGGCTGTCGGCAACGTCTCGTGCGACTAACCGAGAACTAGAGGTGTGGCGTTAATTGGTTAACAGTTAAAAATAACATATTAACCATAAAAAACGAACGAACAGTTTAGCTGTTTCCAGATTAACAGTTAAATCAACGAAGCGCTGGGTCCACAATTTAGCAGTTTCCAGGTTAACAGTTGTGACACAACAGTTAACAGTAAAACGACGTTTTCAACGCTTAGCGCAACCCTTCAACTGTTTGTTCCGTTGAATTTAACGTTTCGTTTTCCTGTCAACTGTTCCTCAACTCTCGGCCACATTTGGCAACAACAGAAGAAACATTCTTCGCCGACTTCGGACGCCACGATACGAGGTTAGTTTCTTGAGTCTCACATATCTGTATTTTTTTGAATCTTTCATCTTCTTTCATTAATAGGTAATGAATAGTGACAAACAATAACGATTTGCTCTGTTCCTATCTTAATGTCATTAAGTTAATGATGACAAGTTCCGATCCTCCTTGTGAGGACGGCTGACGACGGCAGCAGCCAGTCGAACAAAAATGCAGGGTGTATGTTGTTTCATTTTATTTTCTTAGGTTTTTTTTTTTTTTTTTTTTTTCATTTAATGATTAGTAGTGAATGCACTATATTAAGTGATGAGCTTGATATTCCGGCTTTAGTGCATGACATTTACACATAGGTTCATGTTTACATCGCAGTCTAAAGCCCCGTCCACACTCGAGCATTTTCGGCGAGCCGAGCATTCAAACACATTTTTTGGTTTATTATTCTTGGAATAATACACCTATGTTTTCGCGACGGGTCGACGACTCCGATCGGGCTCAAAATTTGACATTATCCGTTTCAAGAGGTCTACATTCTAAATCCGAAATGTCCGTCCGCCGTCCGCCGTACGCCGTCCAGGCCGTTTTGGGCAGTAGGAATTCTTTTAAAAATCTGAAATTTCGGCAAAATACTTGGTTTACCATCTAGTTGTGCCCGCAAGGTTTTCAGTCCGATCGCCCGAACCCGTGGGGTGCTATGGGGCTACGGGAGGGGTTTATTGAAGGCTTTTAGCTATGGGATCGAGTTAGGTGTCGTTTTCGAAGTATTTTTGGACGTAGATTTTGGGGTCCCGGAACGATCCGATCTCACTGGGGCGATGTTTAGGGCATTCGTGGGGCTAAAAATGGGATTTTTGAAGGATCCCAGGATGTTAAATATTTTTCGAGTAAAAAATACAGAGTTTTGAAAAAACACATTTTTGAACAAAAAATCAAAAAAAAAAAATTTTTTTGAGATAAAAATCCAAAAAAAAATTTTTTTTTAATTTTTTCATTGACAGAATTAAATTTCTGCACAAGTAACGTATATCAAAGAATAATAAACCCTTGTGTAAAATTTGCAGCGTTTTTTCATACAATAAGTTTTTCTTATCTAACAACCCTCCAATCTCCATCATGCACATGTTCGCCTAGGTACCTAGTTATTGAGCTACAGCAACATTTATTTGAAAGTTAAAGTCACGGAAACGGTAACGGCAAATTAGCTGTTGATGCGATCAAAGGATTCACAAAAAATTAACACATTCTTCTTCAACTCTCAGTTCAAACTGCTAATTTTTAACAGTTTACGTTAACAGTTAATTCTCCTCAACAAACGTTGATCAACAGTTTTTGAAAATTAGCAGAAACGCCCACCTCTACCGAGAACTGAGACTTACTTACAGCTGTTCGAACAGGCGAGCGCCGAGCGGTCATCCAATCTATTTGGATCGTCATGACAGCCACGATCATGGATTGGAGGCGATCCCTCATACATACCTCCTACTTCTTGTCGCCTTCTGGGTGGGTCGGTGCCCGTCTTTTTTCCAGAATCCCGTTTTTGGTTTATTATTCTTGGAATAATACACCTATGTTTTCGCGACGGGGGTCGACGACTCCGATCGGGCTCAAAATTTGACATTATCCGTTTCAAGAGGTCTACATTCTAAATCCGAAATGTCCGTCCGCCGTCCAGGCCGTTTTGGGCAGTAGGAAATTTTAAAAAAATCTGAAATTTCGACAAAATACTTGGTTTACCATCTAGTTGTGCCCGCAAGGTTTTCAGTCCGATCGCCAAAACCCGTGGGGCGCTATGGGGCTACAATGGGGCTACGGGAGGGTTTTTTGAAAGCTTTTAGCTATGGAATCGAGTTAGGTGTCGTTTTCGAAGTATTTTTGGACGTAGAATCCATTTTTTGGGGTCCCGGAACGATCCGATTTCACTGGGGCGATCTTTAGGGCATTCGTGGGGCTAAAAATTGGATTTTTGAAGGATCCCAGGATGTTAAATATTTTTCGAGTAAAAAATACAGAATTTTTGAAAAAACACATTTTTGAACCAAAAAAATTATTTTTTTTTTAGATAAAAATCCAAAAAAAAAATTTTTTAATTTTTTTGTTGACAGAATTAAATTTCTGCACAAGTAACGTATATCAAAGAATAATAAACCCTTGTGTAAAATTTGCAGCGTTTTTCGATTGGAATTGGACTTAGCGGATTTTTGCAAGATTAGGCGTATGATGATTTCACCGTCAAGGTGTGTAAAAATCCTCTAAGTGCACTTGATGGCTTTTCCTTCCACCAACCTACCCGTTTACTTGGTGGGAAAATCCACTAAGTGCACGTAGCGGATTTTTGCTGTCAAAATATTTACTTTTTGGACTTAGAGGAAAAACGTGTATGTTAAAACTACAGTATGGGGCCATGGTATTTGGGGCTTGGCGACCAGTCAACAACTGGAGAACCCCTAGGACGTCTTGGAGAAGCATTTTACTCAAAATTAAAAATTTTGGACTTAGTGGATTTTCCTTTGTACGCTATGTTATGTGCATTACCTATTCGAAGAATAATAAACCAAAAGCCGTGATGAGATTTCCGATGATACGTTTTCTACTTGGGATAAATTTCAATCTCCCATCAACTCACAAACTAGATACGATGCATGCGACACAACCTCAACTTACATACATTTAAATTTAGGAGAAGAAGTCTGAGTCTGAAATGACAGTTGTCATTCATTAAGAGGGATATTGCGTTCACTCCCACAACTCATTGAATTTCATAAACGCCTTGACAATTTCATGGTCAACTCGTTAATCCCAATGTTAATGAATTCGACTAACGAGAAGATCTGGGGTGGAATGACCCGACAAGGTTTGAACGAGTGATGAATGAATAAGTCTACCTAACAGTCGACAATAGGTACCTACTAACAGATTGCGCAGTTAATAAATAATCTCCGTACAGTAACATTAAATGTTTACAGTAACATTAAATGTTCGAAAATTATAATAACTAGCGCTATGACAGGGGGCCTCGCTCCGCTCGCACATTAGAGTAGGTCGACATCTCTTAGGCCCAATTCACTCAGAACGGGCGTCAGGTGGCGTCGTGGCGCTGACCAGGCACGGACGTGGCGGCGCACAGTGTGGAAAAAGTCAAATTTGCAAAGTGTGTATGCCAGAGAATTTTTGTGGTTTTCTCCAAGGTTTTTAACGGTAGAATCAGCGTGTAATAGGTCCTAGTCATTTTGCGGTTAAAATTAGTTTTCACTATGTAAGCGGGGGAAATCCCCCGGGGCTGCAAACAATCCCTTTGGGGGAATTGAGGGACTTTTCCCCTTGTCAGGCCTCTCCACCTCGCAGGGGAAGAATTCGCGGAATAGATTCAAGATTCAAGATTTTTTATTGCCAAGATCACAGAGTGCAAAGACAAGGTCAAAATTTCCTTACAAAATTACAGCTCACAAAAACTTACTTCAATAATACAGCGGTAGGTAGTACATCATTAACAAGCTATTAGATACCTAATTTCCAAAACCTATGCCTAACTAGAGCTCTCTTACATTCTTTATACTGAGGAAAAATTCATTAAAATCAAAGGGTGCGATGGATTTTAAAAACTTGACAAGTTTTGGCCTAACGTTTGTTGCCGTAAATTTCGCTCGCAACTCTTTAGGGATGGCATTGAAAAATTTAATACCCCACCATGAACTGCTGATGCGGGATGATTATGAAAGTGGATCCTCTGGCAGGAGTATCACGTAAAAACCACTAGAAAATCGCGTCTGTCGCTTCACAACCAAAAACTGGGTCAAAACAGTAATACTGTTTTACTTGAAAAATATTTGACCTCCTGGGATCCTTCTAAAATCCCGTTTGTAGCTCCATGAAAGCCCTATAGATGGCAACAGTGGAATTGGATCGTGCTGGGACCCCCAAAAATAGATTTTACGTCCAAAAATACTTCGAAAACGACACCTGACTCGATCCCATAGCCAAAAGCCTTCAAAAAACTTCTCCCACAGCCCCATTTTAGCCCCATAGCGCCCCACGGGTTTGGGCGATTGGGCTGAAAACCTTGCGGGCACAACTAGATGGTAAAATTTCAGATTAAAAAAAAATTCCTTCTGCCCAAAACGGCCCGGACGGCAGCTGCCGTCATTCTAGATGGCGGACGTCATTGTATGCGTGTTCAATTTCAGTGTGTCCCAAAGAATTTCGAGCCAATTTATATGATAAGACCTCCTTCAAAACCCGGCGCCTCCGCATTGGTCCAACCCAGGCACACCAGAATGGTGTGGCCGGAGGAGACAGGAGGGCCCACTGTACTCCCCCTAGGGGAGATCTGAAGAACAAGGTAGAAGAAAGAAGATTTAAGCTATGATAAGTGCACTTCCTCTGGGGGAAGAAAGAGAGCAGAAGGTATGAGAAAGGTTGTGATGGGCCAGAAATGGCCTTAGACACAACCTAAGAAGATCTGGACTGCGGATGGTGGACGGCGGACTGCAGACGGCAGACGAACATTTTGGTTTTGGAATATAGACCTGTTGAAACGGATAATGTCAAATTTTGAGGCCAATCGGAGTCATCGACCTCCATCGCGAAAACATAGGTGAATTATTCCAAGAATAATAAACCAAAAATTTAACAAATTATTTTTGTTTTTATGTACCAAATGCGGTACAGAGTTCAACCCGCTTAGCAAACTCTGAACCACCGCTACAGTGTGGAAAATCCGTGAGGTCTATAACTCGCGTTGGGAGTGTAGACATAGACGACTCCATGAGGTTTTCCGGTTTTCGAGTAGTAAGGAAGGTAGTGGAAGACTTAGTGGAAGGTAGGTAACTTGAAACTTTCCGTTCACCTTCCTCTTTTTCAGGAAAACATTTTTTTGGATATCAGCATAGGAATAAGGAAAAACGGTTTGTCAATTTTTACCACAAAAAAAAAAAAAAAAAAAAAAAAATCATAATGGTGGCGAAGTGGCCCCCTTGGGGTGTGCGCCCCGGGGCTATAGCCCCCCTAGCCCCCCCGTTAATCCGGGCCTGCGTGTAAGTTGGAGAAAACGTAGCACGTAGCTTCGAGTATGTAAACCGCAGGGATGGTCAAGATGTTTAATCTTATGAAGGCTGGCTTACAATCCTGCTGGTACTTTAGCCCAGCGACCACTCGTACAGCCCTGCGTTGGCATGCGAAAACTGCGGCAGCCGACGCGGCATGACCCCAACAGAGGATGGCATAAGTCGCACGACTCATAAAAGCAGCATGGAATGCTGCTAAGACTGCAGTTTTGGGTAGCTTCTCCTGTAACCTACGCAGGAGGAAAACAATGGAATTTAACCTAGATTCAAGGTTCTCACAGTGTTGGTTCCAGTTCAGCTTTGGATCCACCAATACTCCCAGAAATCTAACGCTTGAGGGGTTTTCGACCAAAGATGACAAGTCTCGCAACCCAAAGTAGAGAGTCTCAGTTTTCGTCTCATTAACAGAGAGTCCATTTCTAGCGAACCACCCCGATATCTCTTTTTTAGACCCTTCGTTTGTCAGAGTCAGTGACGCAAGAGATGCGTTTTTCGTCAGGACAGAAGTGTCGTCCGCAAACAGAAGGGTCTCAAGAGGATGTAGACCTGATGGCAAATCATTTATGAAAATTAGAAAAAGTGTGGGACCCAAAACTGAACCCTGAGGTACACCATACCTGACTGGCAAGAAACTTGATAAAGAATTTCCATGATGAACAGCCTGACATCTACCTGTGAGATAGCTTGAGATGAGCGATAAAGCCCCGTCCGAAAAATGATATTTTGCTAACTTGTCGATAAGGAGCTGGTGTGGAATGCAGTCAAAACACTTGGCTACGTCTGCAAAAGTAGCTGAGGCATATTCCGCACATTCAAAGGAATTCGATACAAATTCGGCCAACCTCAGAATGGCCTGCTTTGTAGACCTGCCCCGCCTAAACCCAAATTGATCGTTCGAAAATAGACTATTCATTTCAAAGAACCTCGTGACGTCACGCTTTAGTCCCTTCTCAAAAACTTTTGCTAGAATTGGGAGCTTAGATATTGGTCTATGATTAGAAAGAAGGTTCTTGTCTCCCTTTTTGAATAGCAGCCCACGAGAGGAGAGGGGGAAGCTCTCCCTCCCCTAGGGGCCCCCAGCTCGGCTCCATCCGCCGCAGTCATTCAAGTTCTGACAATAAAAAAGAAATTTTGAATAAAGGTTTTTTGAAAAAAAAAAATTTTGTGACAAATTTTTTTCAAAATAGGTAGGTACCTTTCACATTTACTCGGAAAATATTTGACTTCCTGGGATCCTTCAAAAATCCCATTTGTAGCCCAATGAAAGCCCTATAGATCCCCATAGTGAAATCGGATCAATCTGGAACATCGAAAAATGGATTCTACGTTCAAAAATAGTTCGAAAACGACACCTAACTCGATCCTATAGCCAAAAGCCTTCAAAAAACCCCACGGCGAACTGACATTTCGTTTATGGAATCTAGACTCGTGAAACGTTAGCCAATGTCAAATTTTGAGGCCGATCAATATTCTCAATATCCCCGTCGAGATTACATAGGTGTATTATTCCAAGAATTATAAACCAAACTGAAAGATTCTATACCATTTCTTCACGAGTCAAACCCTGGCCTAGCGGTTTTTTCTTCTCCCCATTTCGTTGCTACGTATGGTAACGGATTGCCAAGTCGTGGTGGAGAAGTATAATGTAATTCCGAGGAGGCATTTCTTTTTCAGTAGGTAAGTAAAATTTTTATGGAAAAAAATCTTAAAAATTTACACAGCGATGACCGGCCCATCTGGCTCCGCCCGACCGGTCAAACCGCCCCTGACACTTACCTGCTTGTGACATAGGTACTCAGCCAGTCAGTCAGACACGGACACGTTCTGAATTAGTGGTTTAGATTTGTAGATTTGGGGGGGGGGGGGGGGGGTTAGTCAAAGGTGAATGTTGCTATGAACACCATTCATAATTATGACTAGTTAACTAGTCAAGCTCAGTTTGTTACTTGATCGTCCTTAGTCCTCTATCCTTCTATGTACTGATGATTCTCAGTTATTCGCATATGGCAGTTGGTACGTATATCCGGTACCTAGTTCTCTTGAAGCAGTATATCTGCAACATCACCGCCTTTTAACGCATTTCCGTCTTCAATTATTCAGAAAACTCCTCACGTCCCGGCGCATTCTTCATGTGGCCGTTTGAGAGCAAATGAGCAAAACTCTAATCAGATGTTCAGCACACAAACAATCTCATCTCGTCCATTTTTAGTGTCACCTTCAAGTCACACGAAAGGGCAAAGCTCCATACGCCGATTTCATCGATCATTATGGATCGTGATCACGGCAAAGTGGATAAATTTTGCGTGGGTTTTCGATGTTGAAGTTCCTTTAACACTGTTCTTTCGTTAAACCTCCGGTAAGTGAGTTGGTGAAAGTGGCCCTCAGCTGATCAGTAAAATTCCCGTCATTAAATGACGGGAATTTTGAATCTAATTTTAAATCTTCCCTGGTTGTCCCAGAAGGGCTCTCAGTAAAATTTCAACGACCAAGATTAACGGGACACACGAAACAAAACTGAATAGGTACCCATTTCAACAGGAGTGATTTTAGCAGCGTACGGATTTTTAACATTTCCCGATATTTGAATCATCTCTTGTACTCTCAGAAGGGCTCCCTCTCAATTTGAACGTCCAAGGGTGAATGTGCTAGATTTTAGCTACCTCAGCTGATCAGGAGAATTCCTGTCATTTGAATGGTCTCTTGTACTCCCAGAAGGGCTCCCTGTAAAATGTCAACGTCCCGTCATTACAACCGTCTCTTGTAATCCCTGAAGGTACCCACCAATCGACAATTTATAGAACTCCTAGAAGGGCTCCCTGTAAAATTTCAACGAACAAAGGTTTTAGCTCCCTCAGCTGATCAGGAGAATTCCCGTAATTATAACTCTCTCTCGTGCCTACCTATCTAACTAATCGAAGGATCGCAAAAGAAACTGATACCCACCTACCGATGAAGGAAGAGAGTTCGCGAAATCAACAGGTTGATTTGGACATAGGTCTATGTCCTAAGTGGGAACAACCTCGTCAATTTGCGCCGCTCATACCCAGTCTGCCCGCCGCCACAAACATTGAATTTTATAAAACTAGATGCTCCGCCCCCCAGACCCCCGCTAGTGGGGTGCGTAGCATCGATGGACACGTTCAAACCCCTACTCAGACATAAGGCCTCGCTTCGCTCGGCCGACCGCTTAATCAGACATAAGGCCTCGCTCCGCTCGGCCAACCGCTTATTCGGACAGGGGGGGTTCTCGACCCCCCTAGAGGGAACTTGGCAATATGTCGACACATAAACTGGTCGACACCTCCTGTCGCCATATTTCCACACCAGGTGTTGAAGAACGTCGATAACGCACATCTTTAAAACTGGTCGACTGATTTATGTCGAAAACTTGAGATCCGTTTTTCGCTGTATTTCAACATCAGAGTGGAAAATGAGCTAAAAACACCGCTCTTGAAACTGGTCGACTGCTGAACGACGACAAAAGGGTTGTTTGGCCACTACCTGTCCTCAGCCTTTGTCCAGTGGGGTCTTGGGAAGTGGGTCATTGACACTGCCTTGCCAACTGTAGCCCTCAACCTAACTCAAAACAATTAGGAAGATTCAGGAAATGTAGGCCTGGATTCAGATTCCTGCCCATCTTTTTTTAACATAGATATGTTTTTGGGCTGGGGGTCATTCTAAAATTTTCGTAACGACACCAAAATTTGTTACGGAACATAATCGCGAAAACTATAATCACATGATTGGTCTGTAAGGAAGTTTGGCGGTTGGTTACTAGAAACTGTTTCTACTCGACAAGTACAAAAATTTGATTGAAGCAATATTGGATGCAGAGAAAGCCTACTCTATCGACTGCATCACGATAAAGAATGGCCGGGGGAAGGTGATCCTGTGAATGAAATGAGTTCTGATTTGCGTACATCCCTTGTACATGAAGACCCAGTTACTTGTTGCTTGTATGTTGACAAATTAGTTGACACGATAATGTTTTGCTGCAGTCGTCGCGTTACAGTCCATTTGGTTCATACCGCGTCATAGAGTACTTTAAACGTATAGAGTTTCAGCAAAGAGGCAGTCCACACGCACACATTTTACTTTGGTTAAAAAATGACCCAAAAGAACAGGTAGATGAGAACATGCCCGAGACAATTCGTCTTGTTTAGCAATGAGACGGACAAATAAGCGTCAGCGCGATTTGATTCTGGAAGCGATACATCGTATGTAAAAAGATGATGAGAAGACTCCGCTTCAAATCTTTCTCACCGGTCCAGCTGGTTGTGGCAAAACTTTCACAATGAAGTTGATGATGGAGACCTATAATCGATTTTCTCAAGCTCATAATGTAGCGTTCAATGCTTACGTAGCTACAGCTTCAACTGGTATGGCCGCAGCCGCGATCAATGGTACTACGGTTCACGCTTCTTTTCGAATTGGAAACTCGCAACGTGAAACTGGTCTCTCTGTTGAATCACTTAATTCATTCAGAACTGCCTTCAACAATGTGAGGATAGTGTTTATCGACGAGTGCAGTATGATCGGCTCAGGTTTACTTGGACAAATAAATTCTCGTTTGCAGCATATTCTTCACGATCATGAACGTCCCTTCGCTGGTATGAATATGGTTTTCTGCGGTGATCTACGACAATTACCTAATTAATTAATTAATTAGTATGTCAAACTCCAATCTATAAACGCAGTAAACAAAACTTTTGTTGCGAGATTGTGTGTATTATTCACTCAGTATTATCCACTTGTCCAAGTAATGCGTCAAGCTGATGTTACTTTCTCGTCTATATTAACGAAAATTGGAGATGTTCAGCATTTACTACCTGAAGAAAAGGAACTAATTGAGAGTAGATTTGTAACACGAGAATATGTGGACGAGCATTACCCTGAATCGATACGACTGTTCTTTCGTACCCTAGAATCTAGGGTGAATGCATCTGATGTGGATGCATTCAACGCTGCTTCCATTCGTGGTGAAGGAGTAATTGAGTACGTTGCCCAGGATGAATATATTGGAGCTCGTAATGATGACCAAGTCAAACATGCTCGCGAAAAGGTGCCCCCAGATCCCATTCCAAGTAGATCTTATAAATTCCTTGGGCTTAGGTCAATACAGGTAGGTACAGGTGAAAATCTGGTTTCCAAAGTTAAACGATTTTCCGAGGCGTACCTAGGTATATCTCGAAAACGGTTCGGAATTTGGAAAAAGTGTTTATAATCAAAGTTGTGCAGAATCATATCATCTTTCATTAAATGAAATTTTACTATAGGGCATGATTTATCGAAAAAGGCACAGTTTCCGAGATATGAATATTTTAGTGAATTCACTAAAATCCTGAAAAAGGGACCTTTGGAGATACTCCAGGCAAATTAGAAAAGTTAGCAGAAAGTTTAGTAATACTCGTAATCACCACGTTCCTATACGTTTTTTGGGTCGCTGAACACGAATCATTTAATGCTACTAGTGCATTTTGTAGAAAATCTTATGTACTTCCATGTTGTATAGAGTGGTCATGTCGTTAGAACGCATAGTTAGGGAGATATGAGCAAAAAACCGGAAAAAGTGCCAACAAACTTCAGAGTCATGTTCAGCGACCCAAAAAACATAAAGGAATGTGGTGATTACGACTATTACTAAACTTTCAGCTAACTGCCTTTTATTTTCCTAATTTGCCTGGCCTAAGACCCCCCTCATAACGCAGCACCCCCACCCCCAGAACTTTTAGTATGTTACTTGCTTTGTATGTTGCTTTAGTTGTTACTTGAACTTTGTATGTTGTTTTTTATCTTTCTTTTTTTTCTACCTCAAGACCTTTTTTCGTCTTTGTTGCCTGGACTATATGCATTCTGCAACTATTCATGATAATAATTATCATGAATATAATCTGATTTACTTAAACCATCGGTAAAAGTACGCAAAACTAACTTTCTTTTTTTAGGGGTTTTCCAGTTTCCTGTGCATAATTCCTTCCTTTTTAAAAATGACTTTAATAGAATAATGAAATAATGTAATAACAATAAACTAAAAAACAAATTTTCATTTCATAGGTATTTCATCAAAATAATTTTGCAATTCATTAAGGCACCACCGGGGGAGGGTGAGTTTGTTGGTCGCTAAGTCATAAGCCGATGAGTCATGAGAAGTCACTTTCAATAATTGAATTGAATTGAATTGAATTGAATTATTCCGGGAGGGGAAGCCGAGCTCGACCTGATGAGGTGAACTCCAACGTACATACTTACGACCAAATTACGCGAAAAGGGTAGTGCAACGTGTTAGGATAGGGATAGGGGCCATCTACCTGCTTTTGTTAACTGTAACTCTTCAACAGGCCTACTTTCGTAACTTCGTAGGTAACTTCGTAGGCCTACAGTAAGTCATCCGGCTTTGTTGATCTATAATTGGCCAGGTAGAGTGTCTGCCATTTCCCTTCGAGACTTCGCAGGTATACGAAGGATGTCGATGGAAATCTGTCGTCGTATCCCCTTGTTTGACTTGGACGACCTTTTTCAACAAGGGGTGTTGAAACTTGTCGACTTGTCGCTGTATTTTTATGTCGCCGTATTTCCAATGCCAGTGAAGTCGACTTAGTTCAACTCTTGGTGTTGAAAGATGTCGACACGGCTTCTGGGCCGTTTGTCGACCAGTTTATGTGTCGACATATTGCCCCCCATCCCCCCTAGAGACCGGAAAACGCACGAGTACACCCGAGCGGTGAAAGGCAGTACGTGAGTACACCCAACAAAAACTACGTGATTACACCCACATGACTTCAGTACACCCAGACAGAAACCACGTGAGTACACCCGCAGTACGTGAGTACACCCATGAGAGGACGATAACTTCAATGTCAACCATATTTATTTTCTGTGAACAACATCTCATCATCATTGAAGAATCGTCAAAAACGTCAATATAAAGGATAATTAAATTATCAAATTTTGATGTTCACCATTTGCAAAAACTGGAACATGGTGACGGACCCACTTTCAAACCGGGATATACATTAGAGAGTTCCTAAAGCCACTTTTTGCCTAACGGTGATGAGTTTCGGTCGACGTAACACGAGATTTCGCGTATGTGCAGAAATAACGGTGATAACTTACGTCCTTATGCCTAACGTCGAACGTTATTGCCGTAAAGTTACGGCAATAAACTTACGGTCTTAAGGATACCTCCGTTAATTTCGAGCAATAGAACGTAAATAGCGGCACTTTAAATTTAGCGTGACTTTTGATAAGACCGTATCTCTGTTACGGTCTTATCATAAGACCGTAACAGAGATAAGACTCTTATGTGAAGTTAGCTTTTCTTTGATTCTCCCTAGACAAATCCCTTACGGTGATAAAAATTAACGGTCGACGTATCTCGGATGTTTCTTTAGGAACTCTCTATTGTCCTAACCACTTTTGATTTATAATTCTTGGAATAATACACCTATTTTTCTGAAATTTTGACAAAATACTTGGTTTACCATCTAGTTGTGCCCGCAAGGTTTTCAGTCCGATCGCCCAAACCCGTGGAGCGCTATGGGGCTATAATGGGGCTACGGGAGGGGTTTTTTGAAGGCTTTTAGCTATGGGATCGAGTTAGGTGTCGTTTTCGAAGTATTTTTGGACGTAGAATCCATTTTTGGGGTCCCGGAACGATCCGATTTCACTGGGGCGATCTTTAGTGCTTTCATGGGGCTAAAAATGGGATTTTTGAAGGATCCCAGGATGTTAAATATTTTTCGAGTAAAAAATAAAGAATTTTCCGTCAAGTGCGCCAACTTCGTGCAACTCGTGTTTTCCGGCACTATCGAGCGGACTGGGTGTACTCGCGTTACAACTCGTTCAGGTGTACTCGCGTCATAAGTCCGATTCTTCTCTGGGTGTACTGCGGTAGTGCTCGGGTGTACTGGTGACCCTACTTTCACCTCGCTGGGTGTACTGACGTACCAACCCCTAGAGACACGTAAACGGTCGGCAGAGACGATAGAAAAAATTGACGTATTTTTAGGGCTTACCGTTTAGGAGGAGTAGGCTCATGACATACAGACACACTGACGGGAGGCTTAGGACTCCGTCCCGCCCCCTTATTAAATCAGGGACGCTAATCGATTCCACGTCACACCGGCTTAAAACTTTTTGAGGACTCCGTCCGGTAGGATTACAAACGGCCAAGTAATTTGTGAGGACTCGTCTTATCGCTAAATAATCGTTTCTGGCCCAGTTCCTACTTCAGTAGGTATGTCACTGTTTTTCAATGTGTGCGATGTCGATTCGGCAACTTGAGACGTTGTTGAGTGAACGAAGCTATGAGATGTTGCTGGTCGATGGATTTAAGTTTTCGCGCCACAAAGTGTTGGTGTCAGGATAGCTTCTTGAAAAGGTTGGAATTCAGCATTTCTGACAACATATTCGAATTCAGCACCCTTTAAAACCCCTAAACCCCAATTTTTAGTTCGAAAATCCGTATAGGTACGTGCTGAGCTGTTTTCGAAATGTTAGAGATTTTGAAATGAAAGCCGGGCATATTAAATTTTGACGCCACACCTTGTCTTGCTGGGCGTCGAGCAGTTGGGCACGCAGCCGCCAGAGCGCCAGCGATCTTTTTTTTTCGTAAACACGCGGAACACGGCAACCCCTGTTCACGTCACTTCAAGAAGTCCGTATTGCTAACGTGATTTCCTTTGTTGATTTACAATAATAATATTTACCAACTACTTCCGTACGTTGCATGTCGTCAAAGTGACTTGTATTTTATGGCGATTCCTTGCACCATTGATACGTGTACTATTACCCAATAATATTAGGTAATATTATGTGACTTTATTGGGGTTTTTTTTCGTGACATGGCATTTTGGTTTTTTTTCGTGACATGGCATTATTTTTGATGATTCTATTTTTAATAAAAATCAAGTTTCAAAGACAGATGTTGGAGGGACGGAGTCCTTACATTCTCTTTAGCCTCTTCGGACGGAGTCCTTCATTTTTGCTAAGCCGACTCAGGTGGGTCGGGACGGAATGTTATACTTTTCTTAAGCCGATGCCACTGACGAATGAGGGGACGGGACGGAGTCCTGGCCCTCCCTCGCTTTGTTCGGACAGGGGGGCCTCGCTTCGCTCGGCCGGGGGGGTTCTCAACTCAGACTTAAGGCCTCGCTTCGCTCGGCCGACCGCATATTCGGACATATAGCCTCCCTTCGCTCGGCCGAGCGCTTATTCGGACAGGGGGGGTGGGATCAAACCCCAACTCAGAAATAAGGCCTCGCTTTGCTCGGCCGACCGCTTGATCAGACATAAGGCCTCGCTCCGCTCGGCCAACCGCTTATTCGGACAGGGGGGTCCGCGACCCCCCCCCCCCCCCATTCATAGCTAAACGGTCGGCAGAGACGATAGAAAAAAATCGACGTATTTTTAGGGCTTACCGTTTAGGAGGAGTAGGCGATTGACAGACACACATAGTCAGCCAGCCAGTCCAAGACATGGTGAGACCCGCTAGTAGGGTGCGTAGCATCGATGGACACATTCAAACCCCTACTCAGACATAAGGCCTCGCTTCGCTCGGCCGAGCGCTTATTCGGACAGGGGGGCCTCGCTTCGCTCGGCCGGGGGGGGGGGGGGGGGGGGGGGTTCAAACCCCTACTCAGACATAAGGCCTCGCTTCGCTCGGCCGACCGCTTATTCGGACAGGGGGGTCCGCGACCCCCCCCCCCCTCTATTCGTAGCTAAACGGTCGGCAGAGACGATAGAAAAAATCGGCGTATTTTTAGTGCTTACCGTTTAGGAGGAGTAGGCGATTGACATACAGACAGACAGACAAACAGAGACGATGAGAATTAGTGATATAGAATTTATAAAATATATAAATAATGTATTTATATTTAATATAGATTGGACCAGGAGAGTGGGTAGGTAGGTAGGGTGGTGGGACCTGCGACTCACCTATTGGGCTGAAATGGGCCGCAGAAGAGACTGAAATGAGCCCCGGCCCACACTTGGAAAAACTTGGACATTATATAAAATTCCTTCTGGACCGAAATGGGCCCCTCAAATAAAAAAATCCAAGAGTGAAAGTAATTTCGCCGCGAATTTAGCATCTAGATGCATAGAGAAGCTTCTCTGACGTAAACATCATGCACGAAATTGCAAAATGCATTTACCTTGCGAATGTCCGGCTTTACAGGCTTCAAATCTTCCATGTGGCGCATCTGAGCTCCAGAACTCCGATTTTTTATTTTTTATTTATTTATTTTTTTTTTTTAACTAAACATTATCCAAATGCAAGTAGAAGGGGTCTTAGACCAGTTGGCAGAGGTCAGGCGTGGGCTGGCTTCAGCCGACCTGGTATGGCCCCCTAGGTGAATAACAGTTATCTGGAATCTGGGGTCCATTTCGGTCTCCCCTAGACGCCTTGTCAAATTCGTTAGGACCATTTTGTAGGTAATGCAGTGCCTTTTGAGGGTTTAACATTTTCAAATGTCATGTAAAAATCCAACCACACATGTTATAATTCGATTTTTCTCTTTTCCAGGATTCATAGTAGTGGTCAGCCCCTCTTACCACTTCAGGTACTCAAATGGAGGTAAAAATTGTTATCCACAACGATATATAAGTTTTGGAGTATTCGATAGGTACGTGTTTTCAAGGGGTGAGTACCCTCTCCGCGCAATCACAATTTTGGGTACCAGTTCCGCGCATTTAATCCTACCAGTTCCGCGCGGTGCGAAAAAGTTCATTAAATACACAAATTTTGTGTATGAAAATTATGGTGAGTGAAAAAAACATACCTCTTCATAGTACAATCGGCGCTGATGTGGCACTTCGTCATGTGATCGGTCGGGTCGTCGTTGCATTATGCCGCATAGTAGTTGATGAATTCTCTCAATACATACGTCAATAGGATCACAGAAACCTCGTCCGTACAGATCCAGGGATCATCCATCAATGTTCGGCGCTGAACTTGTTGCATAGTCGCTCGTTTCTTTTTCATCAAAGTGATGCTATTTATAGCTACATAATAAAAAAATATATCTATAGCTATAAAAAATATATTAAGTATATTTTTTATAGCTATAGATATATTTTTTTATAGCTGCGTATCCGTAGAAACTTGCATATTTTTCAAGGCGTGAGTGAATTTATAAATATTCGGATGCGTCGAAGAAAATTCTCTTTTTGCAGCATTTCGAATTGCCAACTCAAAATCAGCCACCAAAGTCATCGGCTGTAAAGTCATGTTTACATTTCTGCACTGATCTACTAAGTGCCTGAAGAGCTGGGTGTACACTTCTTCGGTTTTCGATGGAAGAAGACACCAAACAAGACTTAGTGGAATGTAATGGCCATTTGAAACAAGTGTACGGTGAACATCTGGCAAAAATGTTTGGTACAATAATCGAACGTGCCGTTCAACAGTTGACAATGTTTGGGCTTGACTTAACGCCTTCAGATTTCTCCTGGTTTTGAAGCAAATAATGTTGTATCTTCTGTCATTTACTGCTGTCATTCGGTCTCCTAGACTGCTGTGAAGATCGATCTTGTCCACAACGTCGTGAACCTGGAGCTGAAATTGTGGGAGGGGAGGGAGCAAAGTGCTTTTTTTTCCTGAGTACGCTCCGGCTTAGGCTAGTTTCACACTTGTACGGTTTCATTCGGTTCGGCACAGATTCGATTCGTTTTCGGTCACCGCCTGAAACCTTGCAAGTGTTTTCACACTTGTTCGGTTCTTATCAGGTTTGTCTTAGATTTACACAAGTAGTTAATATCCGCCATGGATGGAATTTATTTATTATAATGCTGAAATACTGCCGCCGAATTGGAACCTGATCGCACAAATATGTAGGCTCCATCTAAGTAGTGAACCCTGGACCCGAAGTGGTACCGATTACGAACCGGATGAAACCGATTCGTGTCGAGGGGGCGTTCGGTGCTATGCGGTTTCGACCAGGCTCCTACAAGCGCCGTTTTCGCGCCGTTTTCTCGCTCCACATTTATCAGGTCGCAACCGAAACCAAATCGAAATTGAAACTTGCCGAATGAAACCGTACAAGTGTGAAACTAGCCTTACACTGTTCATGGCAAATGAGTTCATCTGGTTCACCAATGGTGAATCACCATTCCAAGAGCAACAGCCTGAGAGGTTGCAGTTTGTTCTGGTCTGCATGAGAGGTACCTATTCCATGACGATCATTTTTGCTGCATTCGCAACCTTTTGTCGGGGGGTGATAGGTGCAGCCCCATGATCATGGACGGCAAGAATCGAGTCAATAATGATTGTACGAGTTTCATTTGAGTATATTCGTGCGCTGCACCTTTTGCCACTTTCCCGCCTTCCCCCGCGCACCTCCACGATATGCCATACTTCACCTGTAAACAACATGGATGAAAGATTCTAAATTAATGAAACACCTTGTAATTTGGTACCTAGATTCATTAATTTAGAATCGTTCATTACTTTTCGGTCTTCACGGAATTTGTATCCCTCGTGCACTATCAACAGTTTCCCTTCTTCACTATTTATTCACTTATAAGTGAATTCGACCGGATTTTGAGACATTCCTAAGAGACTCTCGAACACGAGTAAAGGACAGATCGGCACTGAGCTAAGAGGATAACTTCTAGGACCAAATAAGGAAGAGAAGCTGAGCTTTAGCCTTGTTATTCGGTCAGAGTAAGATTATAATATTGTGAACTCGACTGTCAACAGGACAAGTTATCCGGTCAAAGTAAGATTTTATGATAACATTGTGGACGCGACAGGGTACTTTTCCGTTATACCCCCCCCCCC
The DNA here is from genome assembly GCA_955831195.1 of Pilophorus perplexus. Classification (NCBI taxonomy): domain Eukaryota; kingdom Metazoa; phylum Arthropoda; class Insecta; order Hemiptera; family Miridae; genus Pilophorus; species Pilophorus perplexus. The sequence continues at coordinate 29,670,989 of OY037016.1, forward strand.
CCCCCCCCACTTGATTTTGGTTGGCTTTGGGTGCCTTAATGCCATCGGGAGGGGGTCGAAATCGAGTTCGGGGGTGGGGGGTGTGGGGTGGGGTGGGGGGTGTTATAACGGAAAAGGGCTCGAATTTGGGTGCCTTAAACCTTAAAGCCATCGGGAGGGTTGTTTATGAACACGAAATCGAGTGGGGGGGGGGGGGGGTATAACGGAAAAGTACCCGCGGGAACTTGGAAACTGCCAGACCAGGATACTGTCCGAATTTCTGCCCAGAAACCGATTCGGGGAGTTTGGGGCGTTGGCGAAAAAGTCCCCGAAAGTATGGCCAGGAAACTGTCGGAAAACATAAATCTGGCAACTGTCCGAAAATATTCTGGCAGAATGAAAGACCCCCGTTTCGGCTTTGAAAACTGTCAGAATTTCTGAACCCTCGAGTGGGTCTGTGACGAGCTTCAGGTACCTAAGAGGATTAGTGTTGAGACGGCAGGGGCCCCTAATTGGGTCTCCTTTGTACCTTTTCCTCTGGGGTTTATCCAACCCCGGGCTTCCCCCTATCTCTCAACGGCATCGAATGCGAGCCGAAAAATTCACTGCCTTCCCCCACCCTTGGAGGGACCGATGCCGACCCCGGCCCTCACTTTTGCATTGGCCATCGCCGTGATCAGTTAGTTTTTAACCAAATAACGTATTTATTTCACTAATAATTTGTCGAAATGGTGAGTTATTGTGTAGCATATGGTTGCAAGAATAGGCACACTAAAGGTTGCAGACTGACATTCCACAGGTAAGAAGTCATTTCATGATATTTGTAGTAGTTACTAGCTAGCAGGCTTCGTTTTTATTTATTTTAAGCTTTCAATTCAAGCATTCTATGCATTTGTCTGGCTCAAATTCTTTGGTCTAGGTTTCTGTTGATATTAGAACCATGTACATACTAGGTAGGTGCCATAATAATAATTATTATGGTACCTAGTATGTACATGGTTCTATGATTATAATAATCATGATTATTAGCAACGGGAAAACGGTTAAATATATATACAATATAATATATTGTATCATTATTGTATATTATATCATGATTTATATTTATGCAATATAATATGATTATTATATAGGTACAATAATAATCGTCATCAACACGTTTTTCCAAGTTTATGTATGTTCTAAGAAACAATTCAAGTAGGTTGTTAACAATTCAATAATTATAAATTTTTAATATAAATTATAATTATAATATAATAATTATATTATAATTATTATAAGTTATATTTTAATTTCAGTTTTCCCAAGAACCCAGAACTTCAGAAAAACTGACAAAAACCATCTTATTCTTAGTATGTACATGGTTCTATGATGATTATAATAATCATGATTATTAGCAACGGGAAAACGTTTATATATATACAAAATAATATATTGTATCATTATTGTATATTATATCATGATTTATATTTATGCAATATAATATGATTATTATATATATGTACAATAATAATCGTTATCAACACGTTTTTCCAAGTTTAATGTGTGTTCTAAGAAACAATTCAAGTAGGTTAACAATTCAATAATTATAACTTATAATATAAGTTACAATTATTATAACTTATATTATAATTATATTATAATAATTATTATTATAAGTTATATTTTAATTTCAGTTTCCCCAAGAACCCAGAACTTCAGAAAAACTGACAAAAACCATCTTATTCAATAATGTTTAAACCTTTGTCTATCAACCACATACCTATGCAGCCATGTAAATAGTCCTACTGTACCTATTGTATATAACTTTGTAAACCTGGAATAAATTAATTATTGTCCAATACTACCTACTTCGAGTGATTTATATATTATAATCAATATATTGAAGATTCCTTGAGTTGGATTGATGGTTTCCTGTATCCCTACCACAATCTTCCTACCTTTAGCCCACAAAATGCAATTAGTTTCCACATATGTGTCCTACCTGTCGTCAATAGAGACGAAAAACGTTTACAATCATTCGAAATTAACTTTTAAACGCGAAAAAAAAGGCGAGCCGCAATGCCGATCAACGTAAGGTTGGCTGGATCCGTCCCTCCAAGGGAGGGGGAACCCTCCGAATTTTTCGGACTGCTCGGCCGCTCGGGAGAGGCCCGTCCATAGATATATATGTCTTTGGGTTTATCCAAGGGCGGTGTCGGTTTTACTCAAAGGAAGCGAAAATTGTTGAGGCTTGAAAACTATTTATTACTGAAATTAATGAAATTATTTGAAAACTGTATTTACCTACGCTCGTTGACCTATCGTGAAGGGGGAGAAACGCAGGCCTGTTGACTCGATAACCGGAAGAGCTTCGATACTTCGAAAACGACTCCCCACTCGATATCACAGCCCAAATCTTCACAGACACACAAACAAACAAACAAAAAAAACAACCCCTAAGCCTCTTTGGCATAAATTGTGAAGAAGTTAATGAACCCTTGAGTAACATTAAATGTTACTCAGATTTTGCAGCGTTTGAAATGTACTGAAAAGGTACGGAGTATCGGCGACTAACTCTGGTCAGTTCAATGGGAGCATCCACGACTAAAATTCTCTCGGACCTTGTCGACTTCCTCTTTTTGGGAGTATTTTTGACTACGACCAAGTGAACGAAATATCAACGTTCTACAGTGTTTCCCGGTTCATACCTACTCATGTTTGACATCGTTGTGAGATCCACACGATAACCACCCTCTGAGTAAGTCGCCTTTTCGGGATTCGCGTAATATAATAAATTATATAGCTTTTACTGCTCTAATGCTATAATATTTTGTAGGCCTTTAAGAAGAAAATATAATTTTCGAAAGCTCGGCGAAAGAGTGGTGAAATTCGTTTGACCCAAATCCCGATACGACAGACGAGGAAATAATCAACTCTTTAGGAAAATTCTTGCAATTTACCTGTAGAAAGTGTGCAATGAGACTAGAAATAATGTAGCCTAAATTTGTTCATGCGGGCGCACTGTGGGGCAGAACACCCGAATTCCTGGACATCTGAAGATGGTCGAAAATCAACACATTCTGAGCGGGTAGAGAACAAAGCGTAACGTTCTCGAGGTTTAAAACGCAGTGAAGGTGATAATGAGTTCAGAAAATTTTATTTTTCTCGTGGTGTCAGTGTTCCTTACAACCGCCAAAACGGATCATTCAACGCCAGGTAAGTGAAACAAGTGTAATACGAGGCTTAGAAAGGACAACTAGCTTTATTAATTGCGCATTGTCATCATTTCTTGGTGTTTGGGGCAGTTGGTTCCTTACGCCGTAAAATTTTTTTGTTTTTCTTCTTAAAATAAACTACGTTATATACTGAACGAAATGGTATACTGCACAATCCTTCAACTTCAATTGTAATTATTAAAAATTAGTCCAGAAGGCGCCTGCTTCATACTCTGGTCATCCTTCTTTCTCCCTCTAATCAATGAAAAAAAAAAAAATAATAATAATAATAAAAAAAAAAAAAACGCCCAGACAGTTACTTTGTAGGTTTTTGCCTTTCCTGAAAAGTTGCATTTTTCGACGCATTTAACCCACTAGGTTGAGAGCCAGATTTACAGTTTCTTCTTTCGTGATATTATGTACCTATTGTGTATTATTTATTAGTATATTTTTCGTCTACAGGTCTAGCAAGTGACGCTGGAATGCCATTGAAAAGTGTCAAGTTTGCTCCGCTCTTGTAAATCTCAAGATCAATATTTTCAAAACCTGTTTCCACAAACGTGGTTGACTCCCTCCTTGCAGCAAGATCCCTATATGAGAGCAGCAACATCCCAAAACCAATCACCTGTGCTCAGTGCCGTGCCCTTGTAAGTTGCTTCGTTAGGCTATTTTGCATGGAGGAATAGAGAGGAGAGTTCACTGAATAGGACTTCATGTGCCATAGTCGGCGGTGGCGCTATCCCTACGGAACGTAGTGAACTACTCATAGTACCTTCAAACCCGACTAGAGTGAGCCACTAGTCCTTCGTACGAAGGAAAGCCCCAAATACCTCACTAAACGGATTTATCTTCCACTGTTGTGCTACTACAATTAAAGGAAAAATTGAAGGCACCATCTCTGAATAACGAATTTCGTTATACGAAATTGATTGTGTAGTTGTGTTCACTGTGAATGCAAACGGCACGTCGGAATTCGTAGGGCGCCATCTTCTGGTTCAGTTTTGGTAATTTACCACCTTCAAAGTTCACTACGTCTCGTAGGGGTCGCGCTGCAGTCGCAATCCCACCTGCCGTTCCATCACTGGGTTGGCGTTTTGGGCACGCGGTTTAACACAGAGTGAGCTCTCCTCTCTATTCCTCCATGGCTATTTTGATTATCCATACCTCCTCCTCCTTTTTATACAGACTTACATAATACATTTTACTAACTTATGACATGTGAACCATGAATACTTTAATTTTAATCAATAAACATTTATTGACGGCGAATGTTTGAATTGGACTAGGTGCAAACCACATTGAACCTCATGATTAATAACATTGACAAGAAAATTTCTTGTCGTGCATTTAATGCATTTAATGCAAATTGCACCTGAAGGTAAACCCAAGAAATATCGGCTTTTTAGAAGGAAATTTTAGGTGGCCGGACCCAATTTCTGCTGGTGTTTGTTGTTATGACTCCAAGTCATAATATGATAAGATCATATTATGATCAAATTTTTCGTGATTCGGAGAAATACCTATTCGATCAGTAATGAATAGTTCAAATTCTCATCAGGAAAAAGTTAATATATCAACTTTTTCCTGAAGAGAATTTCTATTCGATACATAGAGGAATGGAGGAGCCAGCCCGGAAAAGGAACAGGCGGGGGGGACCAGAGCCAATGACAAAGCCACATGTCGTTTAATTATACCTCATTATAATGAGGTATTTTTCCGTCCTAAATAGATGGTGCAAATATTACTGGCCTTCTGTTGTTGGCAGTGAACTTGGGAGTCCCTCATGACGTAATTACTAAGTACCTAATTACGTCGGAAAGCGAAATCCTCGGAAAGCGAACATAAGTCTTACGTTCGCTTTCCGAGGACGAAGGTCCTCGGAAGCAGGTACCTGAAAGGGGTTTACGACTTTCGGTGAGTTTCCAGTTCGGATAGATTCGGGCAGTATCCCCTATTCACATGCGTGTTTTCAGTTTTCTGGCAGAATCCTCGTCCCACCTTTTCGGGGAGTTTTTAGGATCAGATTTTCGGACAGATTTGAGACGAGGCACCGATCTCCCCGAATTTCCAGGTAGGGCGATTCGGGCAGTTTCCTGGTCGGGCAGTTTCCTGGGACCCGTACCCGCGACGGTCAACAGGAACTTTGCGCGGAATTGGCGAAGCTTTCGGGACTGGGCCGCGCGGAACTGGCAAGGATTATCTCACAATTACTTGGAATGTACACTTGATGACAGTACCTATTATGCGCTAATTACTGTTTGTTGAAGAACATATAGAAAAGCAAAAACACTTTGAGAGTTGAAACGCAAGTGAAGTAATTTTTTTTTTTTTTAATTTCCATAATAGGTAACTAGGAATGTCCCACATGCAACTATTAAATGTCGAGTGACCACTTAGTTTTAACACGTCCCCTTAAGTGGGCACTTCTTCCCATTAAGTGGGTACAATTCCCAAAAAACTTCGAAAATGTTCGAACTTCGGTTTAGGTACCTAGTGGTCTTGCTTTGAACTTCGACACTTGTCCATCAACCCCGAGCTATTTTCGAAAAACCCATCGGTTCTTGACAACCGATTCCCAAACATTCAACTTCATGAGAGCGTCATATTCGTCTTTCATTGCTGATAACCACCTTTCTTTTTCATCACTTTCCAGAACTTCTCTGTAGGTTTCAGGCTCAGGAATTTCTTTTCCTTCTGCGGCAACACAGCAATCCCAACTTTTAGGTTTACGAATTCGGCTTGATCTCCGAATTGTGGTAACCTCAGGACCCTGTGAAGTTGATTCAGAAAAACCGTTTTGCGGTTCGATGTTGCTGACTTCAAAAACCGGGTTTACTGGTACAGCCTCATTTTGTGTAGGTACCGGACTCTATGATGCCAGTTTCGGTACCAGTTTCCCCTGTTGGTAGTGGCGAACTGTGAGATTAAACTGTTGCTTCTGGCGCAGGACTCTCCCAGCTGATTACTTCAATGACGTTGTCTCCAACGTTGATGATTTCTGGTCCGACTTCAGCCGCTTGCAAGACTTTTTGATCTTCAAAGAACATGACATCTCTTGCTTTAATTACTACTGTTGGATTTGTGAGATCAAACAGACGATAACCCTTTGAATCTTCACAGTAGCCCACGAAGATGTACTCCTTGCTCTTCGGATCCTATTTCTTTCTTCTCTGCTTTGGAACATGAACAAAAGCTTTGCATCCAAATACTCTGAGGTGTTTCAAAGTGACCTTCCTTCCGGTCCACACTTCTTCCGGAGTTTTATTTGTCAGTGCTGAAGTTGGTGATCGATTTTTCAGGTACACGGCCGTGTTCAATGCTTCTGCCCAGTAGGTACCGTTCATCAAGGCCTGCGTCTTGAAGCAAGCATCTCGCTTTTTCTACTATGGTGCGATTCACCCTTTCAGCAACTCCTAGTTGTTCTGGTGTGTACGGAACTGTCGTCTGATGTCTTATGCCGTGTGCTTTTAGAAAGGTTGTTAAAGTTTTATTTACATATTCAGTACCATTGTCGGTTCTGAGAACTTTTATATGTTTTCCAGTCTGCTTTTCAACCATAACTTTAAATTCTTGAAAAATATCCTTAACTTCACTCTTATAGCGCAGAAAATAAACAAACGTCTTCTTGGAATAGTCATCCGTAAACGTTAGAGCAAAACGTTTTCCGCCCCAACTTGCTGAAGGCATGGGTCCACAGACATCTGAATGAACCAACTCCAATAAACCTTTTGTCTTGAAGGAGCTTTTTGGAAAAGGCAGTCGAGCCATTTTTCCCTTGACGCAAGCTTCACAAGGTTCAAACTTATTTGAGTTGAAATTTACCCCATGAGCTACTACATTTTTAAGCGTGAGCATCGACCTCATATTTAAATGCCCCAACCTCTTGTGCCACAAAATTTGGGAACTTTCACAAGTGATAGCGTTTGCTAATGCTCTGTTGGTTTTTGGGATTACTTTAAATACACCAGAATCAAATTTGGTCTTAATTAGAACTTTGCCGTTTATTTCTGTTTTGGAGTCCATTATATTGCAACCATGTTCTGAGAAAACTACTTTAAGGCCTTTGTCCAAGATTTTTCCGACTGACAGCAAATTTGTGAATAATTGCGGACAATAGTATACATCATGCAACTCCGTCTTCCCTTCTACACCTGGCAAATTGAGTCGAACTGTACCACAACTTGTGGCCAAAACTTTGTCATGATTTGCTACTTTGACTTCTCTTGCCGCAGGACGCTTGTTTTCTAGCCAGTCTTCTCTCACAGTAAAATGTGCAGAGGCACCTGAATCAACTATCCACTCATCTCTGTCTCGTTGAAAACTGCCTGAAGATACTGATGGAAGAACTAATGATGTACTTGATTCTTGGCCTCTCTTATCTCTGCACTGAGACGCCCAATGCCCTTTTTTGTTACACTTATAGCATGTCGTGGACTTCTTGACCTGTTTCTTTGCTATCAGAATTTTTTCACCCCCTACCTGTTGGTCCAGTTGACTTAGCAGGGTTCGGACTGAATCACTGGAAATTACAGCCCCAGAGCTTTCAAGGGCCATAATCATGGGCTGATATTCTTCACCTAGACCCTTCAGCATGATGACGCCGATGAATTCATCCTCAAGTCCTGCATTAATTGCATGCAACTGTTGGGACACGGTCAGAATTTGATTAAGGTAGCTTTCAACAGACGAAAACTGACTTAATTCGTAGGAAAACAACTGTTTTAGTAAATTTAGACGTCAACGCAGTCCACTACTCTCAAAGATTGACTCCAGCTTACTCCAAACATCTTTGGCTGTTGCTTGTCCTCGAACGATTGGATAAAGAGACTCCTCAACCATCAAGTTGATTTTGGATTTTGCCGTTGCAACTTTTCTCGGATTAACCTCAGTACCTAGTACTGCATCCCAAAGGTCCTCTGCTACCAAAAACATTTCCATACCGAATTTCCAGTTTGAATAATTGTCCGAGCCGGACAGTTTCCGAATGTTTGGCATAGCTCCCAGCCCCTGATGAACGACGACGTTGACACCTGCCGCGGCACTTGCCGCGGGTGGCAGAGAGTCACTCGCTTGTGGATCCCCTTGAGACATCGTGATCGTCTAAAGGAGTGCTGGGCCCATAACCACTTGGAATGTACACTTGATGACAGTACCTATTATGCGCTAATTACTGTTTGTTGAAGAACATATAGAAAAGCAAAAACACTTTGAGAGTTGAAACGCAAGTGAAGTAATTTTTTTTTTTAATTTCCATAATAGGTAACTAGGAATGTCCCACATGCAACTATTAAATGTCGAGTGACCACTTAGTTTTAACACAATTCCAAGCCTCTTGCGCGGAACTGGCGTTCTCCCTTTTCAAGAGGAATGAGCTCGTCGAAACATTTTTTTTTTTTTCTGGAAATGCTCATGCTTTAAAAGGTACAAAAACGGGTTGCAGAAAACCCGTCTGTATTATTTATAGGGCCTAAGGAAAAATACAATATTTGAATTCCGAGGTCTGGAGTGGGTACATGACGTGGGCTGCCAAGCATCTGCGCTGCTTAGTCATCTTTTGATTGGCCAAGAGATGCCAGTTAGCCAACTTTGCTACGCGAAAAGCCAACCCCAAAAATCGAGCATCGACGTAATCATCAGACAAGGTCAATCAAAAATCGAGCATTGAGCTTCTTTATCATCAAAGAAGGTTTGAAGTATAAAAATCGACCCGAGCCGAGTGTTTTCATTCCGATTTTGTTCAGATTTATTATTCAGCACTCTGGCGGCTCCACGCCCATCTACTCGATGCCCAGCGAGGCAAAGTTTGACGTCACGGGCCCTCCACTTTCAGTACAAAATCTCCTTTCATTTCTAAAACAGTTCTGCACATAACTATACATGTATAGTGTATATGTATAGTAAAAACCTGCAGGTTTTCGAACTAAACATTTGTGTAAGGAGGTTTTAACCCTGGAATGCTGGAAGCTGTGATTTTGCTTTCGTTTGTTGCTATAGCAATTATAATCGTCGTAACAATGTATTTATGATTTAAAATGAGTGAAAAACGTGCCTTTTCTGAATGTGACTTGCTCGCGCTCTTAGAAAATGATGAAGACATTTCCGATTATGATGAGCTGTTTCGTGAGGGCTCTTCCCCTGTTTCTGGGTATGGTGCGGCGGATATTGACAACGCCGATAACAATGATCGACCCCAATCAGAATGAAGCCATCGACGGTGAGGAAATGTATTTTTCTGGGGTATACAATGTAAATGAAGAGTGTGAAGTCTGAATGCGATCGTAATTGTGAGGTTCTAAGTTTGTATCACAATGATACACGATTTTTTGTTTTACCACTTCAAGTCTGAAATCGTCAATCACAGGCCACGTGTATCGCACATATACATGCATTTTTTGTAATGATTAATTTTAATAAATGACCAAATATCATTATTAGCACCATCAGCAAGGTCTCCTGAAGTAGAAAAACAAATACACTGCCAAGGAGATGGCACAGCAGCTTCCTCGTTACAATCAAAGTGGCACCATTATAAAATCCCTGAAAATTAGATCTAAATCGGATGAAATCAGTGGTTATTAGGGCTGTAACAACGAAATTTAATGAATTCCACGTCAGCGCATGCGCAGAGCGTACCGCTAGTTCGATCATGATGAAATTCATATGAGACCTTAAGGGGCTTTGTGCGTATAATCCTTTAAAATATGAGCGAAACTGAATCAAAATTGTGAAAGTTATGCCTGTTTCAAGAAATTTACGTTAGCGCATTGCCAGAGCGTACCGCTGATTCTATTGTGATGAAATTCGTATGGGACCTCAAGGAGCCTTATCCGCACAATCCCTCAAAATTTGAGCCAAATTCATTCAAAATTGTGGATATTATGGCGGTAACAAGGAAATGCGGACAGACCGACAGACACGGAACCAAATTTGTTCAGTAGGCTATGAAACGCAAAATGCGAGTGGAAATTTTGAATTCGGACAACAAAAATTTTTTGGCTCTCGAAAGTGAACACAAGGCTTCCGCTGCTTCGCAGACTCGGAAGCAAAAAACCAGCGTGGCCTGTGAGAAGGAATTTTTCTCCATGCGAGCTGGGGGCGGTGGCAGTCAACTTGTTAAAGGGTGCTGAATCCGAATGTGATGTTAGAAATGCTGAATTCCAACCTTCCCAAGGAGCCCATTCATGTCCAATTCCACATAAACTACGATTTTGGCACCACTATAGTTATAAGTAGTAGATAGATAGATAGATAATCTTTATTGTTTAGAGATATAAATCCACAGCAATGTGTAAAAATAGCACGCGTCACATCGAAGAAATATCAAAGAAAAAAAAATACACTGCCAAGGAGATGGCACAGCAGCTTCCTCGTTACAATCAAAGTGACACCATCATAAAATGCGCTGAGCGTACCCCTGATTCAATCTTAATGAAACTGATAGGGGACCATGTAGAGCTATACGCACACAATTCCTGAAAATTTGATTGAAATCCGATCAAAATTGTGGAAGTTATGCCTGTTTCAAAAATTTCACGTTAGCGCATGCGCAGAGCGTACCGCTGATTCAATTTTTTACCCAAAGCCTGGGTAATCATCTACGGCACAACCCGCGTAATCCCTGAAAATTTCATCAAAATCGGATCAATATTGGCTGAAATCCCCACTCCTTCCCTTCTTTAGGGAAGGAGAGGGGGTTGAAGGAGGGGAAAACGGAAAAAATCCTTGAGGGCGCTCAACCTATCTCAGAACCTACATCATTTTTGAATTTCTCGAGAGTTTCAAGAATATATATATATAAATTACGTTCGCGCATGCGCAGGGAGTACCACTGATTCAATCGTGATGAAACTGATAGGGAACCATCTAGGGCTATACCCACACAATTCCTGAAAATTTGAATGAAATCCGATCAAAATTGTAGGAGTTATGGCTGTGGCAAGGAAATTACGTTCGCGCAGGCGCTGAGCGTACCGCTGATTCAATCGTGATGAAATTCGTATGGGACCTCAAGGAGCCTGATCCGCATAATCCCTCAAAATTTGAGCTAAATTCATTCAAAATTGTGGAAATTATGGCTGTAACAAGGAAATGCGGACAGACCGACAGACCCACAGACCGACAGACACGGAACCAAATTCGTTCAGTAGGCTATGAAACGCAAAATGCGAGTGGAAATTTTAAATTCGGACAACAAAAATTTTTTTCTCCCGAAAGTGAACACAAGGCTTCCGCTGCTTCGCAGACTCGGAAGCAAAAAAAAGAAAGAAAAATGTAAAATAAATTAAACAAGCAACTGCTAGATTCAACTCTAAACACTGATTATCAAGGAGCTAATTTCGCTGGCTTCGTTCAGATAGTACGATAGACGGTTAGCGACGTTCCGGGCGCTCGATCTCAGGATGCGTCTAAACTGTTCCTCAAATGACAGCGGCAGCTCAAGCACAGGGAGAAGGAACTTCAATCTTGGGTTCACCAGCATGGGGCACTGAAGAATGAAGTGAAGCGCTGTGTCGTCCACACCCCAACCACAAATGGGGCACGCGGATAGCAAGAAGCCCACCCTGATGCCCGCCACAAGAATCCGAGGGGAATGCCTGCCAAGCATCCTCAGCTGAGCCAGGGGAAGGACGACAGAGATTGGCCAGTCCTGACGCAGATACCCCTGCGGCTGGAGAGAAGCCTCCTGGAATGCAAATGGTCCATACTCAGGACAAGCACGAGAGGCAGTAGCCAGCTGCAAGTCGATGTTCCGGGAGATAAAAGGAAGGGAATTCAAAAGGCTGTGCAGCGCTGAGCGGTCCATCTCCATTATTCCTGAAGCTGCCGGCAACCTCATCTCAAAGGCATCCAGGGCCTCTCCTTTTGGTTAAAAATCACCTAAAGCCAAGTATTGTTTTAGTTTGGCTAATTCCCAGAATGAAGAAACAACGTGTTTAAAAATTATTCATTTTATATTTATAATATAAATATAAAGTGAATAATTTTTAAACACGTTGTTTCTATATTCCTTGTTTATATATTATGTAACTGACCATTGATCATTTAACGACTTCCAGAGCAAAACAAGTGGAACGACTTTTCCCAACACTGCATCGGCAAGCACCAGTCACCCATCCATATTTATTCCAACGCTGCTCTGCCGGTCGCCATCCCAGCACTGGAGATGGTCGGTTTCCACAATTTGATGCCTCATCCCATATGGATGACAAACAATGGCCATTCAGGTGAGTATATCATACTCAACTCTTACCACGATACCTACGTAATAGGTACGTAAGGCCCGGTTTCACGTTGGTACCAACCTCATGTTAAAGTTCAAGTTACCTATTTTGAGGTTAGAGCTCAAGTTAGGGGAATGATGTTGCAACAACAACAACAACAACGTAACTTCAGTTAACGAGATAACTTCCGAAAATCCACAAGTTATAAAAGTGGAAGTTACCGTTCTGGTAACTAAGAGACAACAGCTGGTGAAACGCAATTTTTTCGCTAACTCGTGGGTTAGCCTAACTCGAGGTGGTGAAACCGAGACTGTTCTGTGAAACCGGCCCTTAGAAGTAAGTGAAGTACAACCAGTGACTCCTGAATTCAGAGAGCACTTTTTCGTTATTCATTGACATGTTCTATTTTTTATTTAGGTACCTATTTACTTATTTCATTTTTATTTTTTCAGTTGAGATAAAGTCTGGTAAAAAATTTGCAAGGGTGTTTGGAGCTTTGTTGAAAGGAGAATACGAAGTTGAGGGAGTTCACTTTCATTGGGGCAAAAGCAACGACCTGGGCAGTGAACACGCCATAAATGACATGAGGTAGGCAAGTTACCGAAATGAGAACCAAATTCTAGTTCGGCACTTGGTACACCCAACATTTTTGTTTTTTCTTCTTAAAATAAACTACATTATAATCATCATACAATAATATAAAATTGTGTTGGCCGACGGCCGACGGCCGTGTGGTAGCCGTGTGGTTTGTTGGTACGGGATAACGCGTTCCCGAGTGAGTTTTTTCACTTTCCGCTCGCTGGCCGTTTAGGGGGTCGAAAAAATTACGAAAAAATACGAGCCGTATAGATCAGAACTGGAGGAAGACGTCGGTCAAATCGTAAATCCGAAATTCGCCCGGGAAATTCGTCGAAAATTCGTCGAAAAATCGTCTTTCTCCCGTTTGTCCTACGTTTTCCACTTTCAACTCGCGCCAAAGCCCGTTTAAGGGGTCGAAAAAATTACGAAAAAATACGAGCCGTATAGATCAGAACTGGAGGTAGACGTCGGTCAAATCGAAAATCCGAAATTCGCCCGGGAAATTCGTCGAAAATTCGTCGAAAAATCGTCTTTCTCGCGTTTGTCCCACGTTTTTTCGGGTTCAAAAATACCCAGTAAGGAGCCATTTTTTGGGTATGGTATCCGCGAACCAAATGCGCGCCAAAATATGGCCAATCCGATTCCGAAGTCGGATTTCAAAAAAACCGAGGGGGAGGGGGCGATTTCACGGTGAGAAGACAATTGGATCGTTTTAATTCGCGCGGGGCCAGGGAAAATTCGTCGAAAAATCGTCTTTCTCCCGTTTGTCCTACGTTTTCCACTTTCAACTCGCGCCAAAGCCCGTTTAAGGGGTCGAAAAAATTACGAAAAAATACCAGCCGTATAGATCAGACCTGGAGGAAGACGTCGGTCAAATCGTAATTCGGAAATTCGCCCGGGAAATTCGCCGTAAATTCGTCGAAAAATCGTCTTTCTCGCGTTTGTCCCACGTTTTTTCGGGTTCAAAAATACCCCGTAAGGAGCCATTTTTTGGGTATGGTATCCGCGAGCCAAATGCGCGCCAAAATATGGCCAATCCGATTCCGAAGTCGGATTTCAAAAAAACCGAGGGGGAGGGGGCGATTTCACGGTGAGAAGACAATTGGATCGTTTTAATTCGCGCGGGGCCAGGGATCTTAGAAAACGGAGAGTCCAGGGAACTTTGATAGATGGAGAGGCCTTTATTTAAAAAAAGTTGAATTGAATTATAAATAATAATTTCCTAAGCCCTAAAAATACGCCGATTTTTTCTATCGTCTTTGCTACGAATAGGAGGGGCCGAGCGGAGCGAGGCCTTATGTCTGAGTAGGGGTTTGAACGTGTCCATCGATGCTACGCACCCCACAGGCGGCAATACACCCCACTAGGGGAGCGAGCGAAGCGAGCCAGAGAGACTAGTACAATAATATAAAATTGTGTTGGCCGACGTAAGCCGTGTGGTAGCCGTGTGGTTTGTTGGTACGGGATAACGCGTTCCCGAGTGAGTTTTTTCACTTTCCGCTCGCTGGCCGTTTAGGGGGTCGAAAAAATTACGAAAAAATACGAGCCATATAGATCAGAACTGGAGGAAGACCTCGGTCAAATCGTAAATCCGAAATTCGCCCGGGAAATTCGTCGAAAATTCGTCGAAAAATCGTCTTTCTCCCGTTTGTCCTACGTTTTCCACTTTCAACTCGCGCCAAAGCCCGTTTAAGGGGTCGAAAAAATTACGAAAAAATACGAGCCGTATAGATCAGACCAGGAGGTAGACGTCGGTCAAATCGAAAATCCGAAATTCGCCCGGGAAATTCGTCGAAAATTCGTCGAAAAATCGTCTTTCTCGCGTTTGTCCCACGTTTTTTCGGGTTCAAAAATACCCAGTAAGGAGCCATTTTTTGGGTATGGTATCCGCGAACCAAATGCGCGCCAAAATATGGCCAATCCGATTCCGAAGTCGGATTTCAAAAAAACCGAGGGGGAGGGGGCGATTTCACGGTGAGAAGACAATTGGATCGTTTTAATTCGCGCGGGGCCAGGGATCTTAGAAAACGGAGGGTCCAGGGAACTTTGATAGATGGAGAGGCCTTTATTTAAAAAAAGTTGAATTGAATTAAAAATAATAATTTCCTAAATGGTAAGCCCTAAAAATAAGCCGATTTTTTCTATCGTCTCTGCTACGAATAGGAGGGGCCGAGCGGAGCGAGGCCTTATGTCTGAGTAGGGGTTTGAACGTGTCCATCGATGCTACGCACCCCACAGGCGGCAATACACCCCACAGGCGGCAATACACCCCACTAGGGGAGCGAGCGAAGCGAGCCAGAGAGACTAGTATAATATAATATAATGTAGTAGGTATATTATGCTGAAGAAAATGGCATATTGCACAATGCTCGAACTTCAATTAAAATTATTAAAAAATAGCTCGGAAGGTGCCTGCATCAACTCTGGCACTCCTTCTTTCTCCGTCTAATCAATGGAAAAACAAAACACGCTCAGACAGTTACCTTTCAGTTTTTTGGCTCTCCCGAAAAGTTGCATTTTTTTTACGGATATGACACATTTTCTCGGGAACCAGTCAACTGATTTACATTAAATTTAAACCGTTTTTTTTTTGTTTGAAAGGCCATGTAAAGATCTAAAAACGTGCTGAAGCATATTTTTGAAATCGTGCAGTATTTTTCGTGTACCTACAGGTCAAGCAAGGGGCTCCAGAACGCCGTTGAAAATTGTCAAGTTTGCTCCTCTGTTGTAAATCTCCAGATCAATATTTTCAAAATCTGTTTTAGCAGGATTTTAGATCTTTACAAGGCCTTTCATTAAAAAAAAAAAAAAAAAAAAAAAAAAAAAAAAAAAAAATCAACAAAATTGGACCAGGGAGTGCCGAGATTTTGGGGCACGAATTTCGCTGTTTTACGGGGGGTACCAAGTGCATGTAAGGCGGATGCGGCGAGATAATGGGAATCCATCTCATACAACGCTGCAAATTTTACACAAGTTTATTAAGGGTAAATGGGGTATTTATATAGGGTTATATAAATTATTAAGGGTATTATATAGTGTAAATGTGCAAACATTCATTTCGTGTCATTAAGTAGATTGATACCAGAGAGGGTGTAGAAGGGGCTTCCTGAGGGGCGCCCCACTTCCCGCACTTAGGCCAGTAGGTAGACCCATTGTGCTGTCTCTCGGAGTTACTATGGTAGGAGTTCTGTGCTCTTGAAGAGGTTCATTAGTCCTCCTACCAGGTCCTTTCGCGCCAGTATCTCTCCCCGTTCCACAGAGCCCAGAGCAAGATACCTTCTGCGCTCCAGGGCCTCACATTCAAAGATGAGGTGATCCGCTGGCTCCTCCTCATCTTTGCAAAACCTACAGGTGGGTACATCATTTGTGGTCCCTATCCTGTTTAAATGCTTCCTGAAACTTCCGTGTCCTGTGTTCAGGCCCACCATGAATCTCAGTTGTGTCCGCCGTTAACAGAGGCACGTTTCTGCCCTCTTACGGTCTAGCTGACCCAGCATGGCGTGTCCATGCTGCTGGTGCGGGGCTCTTTCCCACCTACGGCTGTGCTGTGATCGCTGCCACTGGTCAACAGCCTCGCGGAAAAGTGCCCCCGTGATACCTAGACAGGTTTCAGGTCCTATAGGGTCCATAGGAGCCCCCTGTCTGGCCAGGGCGTCTGCTTTCTCGTTCCCTGGAATACCAGCGTAACCAGGGACCCATCTGAAAATAATCTCATTGGAAGCCCCAACACGCTTGATGGACTCCCAGCAGTCAAGTACCAGTTTTGAGTTGGTAGATGTTCCCGCCAGTGATTTCAGAGCCGCTTGGCTATCCGAGAATATATGGATCCGCCTTCTCACAAGGGCTTTCCTTTCACTCTCAGCCATGCATGCTTTTATGGCATAGAGCTCAGCCTGGCATACTGTGATCCACTTACCCAACGGGCTGGCGCACTCCCATTTGAGCTGTGGCCTGTACGTCCTGGCACCTGCTCTGTTACACATCCTGGAGCCGTCTGTGTACCATTCTATGACATTGTCCCCAGACCGCACTCCCGGTGGGCCTTTTTTCCAATCCTCTCTGCTAGATATGATAACCTTGAAGGGTAGGTACTTTTCCGTTCCCCCCCCCCCCCACTCAATTTCGTGATCTATACAAACTCCTCCCGATGGCTATAAGGCACCAAAATTCGAGTATTTTTCCGTTGTAACACCCCCCCCCCCCCCCCCCATTCGATTACCCTCCATTAGACTATCTAGGTTCCATTAGGAAAATCTTGGCACAACAAGAATAATTTTGAAAAACGTTGGCAAATAACGCGCAACGCGAAACGTTCAGAGGCAGGTCATTAGTGTCCTGTTGGTTCTGGTAAGAGTAATATTATAGTCTTGTATTTACAATAAATTTATTGAGGGTATACATTATAAATATTTGGACAAGGGTGCTGTTTGTCAAATTTGTCAGACGTTTCGTTTTTAGCTCATTTCTTTAATCAACTCAATTCTGTAGATCAGCATATTCAGTTTACTAAGGAAGTGGGGGGGAATGAGCTGAATTTTCTGGATTTAACTATAAAATTAGAGGGGGGTAAGCATGAATTTACAGTGTTTAGGAAACCAACCTATACGGACGTGGTTATTCATAATAGTTCCAACCATCCAGCATCTCATAAATTTGCGGCCTTTTATAGTATGATTAATAGGGCTTTATCGGTCCCAATGAATCAATTAGCTTTTCGGAAAGAAAAAGAAATAATTTACTCTATAGCGGAGAGTAATGGTTATCCTAGGGTTACAATAGATAGAATTTGGGGAAAGATTAGTAGGAAGAAATTTCAGTTAGCAGTCACAAATTTTGAAAGGGAGGATAAAGAACCAGATAACAGGAAGTGGGTTAGTTTACCGTTTTATGGGAATATAACTCAGAAAGTGGGTCGTATATTAGAAAATAGGGGTTTCAGAGTAGGTTTCTATTCACAAAATTCTACGAAGAAATTATTAGGGAGTGTGAAAGATAAGATTCCCTTAGAGGATAAAGGGGGTGTGTATATATTAAAATGTGATTGTGGGATTCAATACGTAGGACAAACCGGCCGAAAATTTAAAATTAGAATGAAAGAACATAGTGATGATCTTAGGTTGGGAAGGGGTAGGGAAGCTTTTGAAAAACATTTGTCAGAAGAAAACCATAGAATTAGTTATGAGATAGGCAGTAATAATCCAGCCATTGGGATAGCTCATGTTTGCCAAAAAGGTCCAAAATTAGATGCTTTAGAATCTTTGGAAATTCAGAAAATTCACAATTTAGGAATATATGTTAATGACCTGGATGTAATTAGGCGTTCCCCGTTAATTGACATTTTCTTGTGAGTCTTCCTTTCACTTATTTGCCTTTCACATTACCTTTCACCTTTCTCCTTTTATGCCACCTTTCTAATGCCACGCCCATTAGAAGGCACATTTCACTTTTGTATATAAGTAACTTCTCACATCTTCCTCACTCTGTATTGTACTGATGATGGTCTAATCAACCGAAACGCGTCTACAAGTTTATATATTTTTATCGTGGAAATAGACTATTTCGTCTTAAATCGTCTTTTTTTTTTTTTTTTTGTCAGACGTTTCCTCGTCAAACTTATCCTGTAGAGAGTTCTAGCTGTTTCCGTTAAAAGTACAGTAATAACCCGTGCCTTGCCAAAGATACAATGGCACACGAACACCTACATGTAATATACTTATTCCTCTTTCTTTTCTCTACTCTTTTCTGGCGTCCATGAAGCCAGTGTTTACGCCCCAGGCAGTTTGGTTTATTTTCATTTTTCTAATCTTACGCGTGCTGATCAAACTCAACTACCTAATGGACTTGACGCCTGACAACAATGCACCTGCCCCGCCCAGACCAGTTCCATCTCGACCGTCGCCTCTCGCTTTACGATCCTGTCGTCAATTTCGCCAAAAACTCAAAATTTTCGGAACACATTGTCGAAATCAACTTTTTGTCGCCATCATTCGACGTCTCGCCATAACACACTACGACGTAAGTTCGAAACTATTTTCGTTCGGGTTTTGGGAGCCTGGCCTACGTGTGGACCAAGCGACTCACCAGGACCTGGTAAATTTTCAGGTTCCTGGGAACAGCAGCACAGAATCCAGAATCCAGTCAACTCAAATCAGGGAAACAACGAAATCCGCTGCTTCCGTGCCCCCCTACCTACATCATTTTCGGCCGCTTTCGTCGCAGAAGTCGCACCGTCGACACCGTCACCCTACCACAGTCGCCGCTACCCGGGTCGTCCACATACACATATTAAGTCGAACTTATAATTACTATTAACAGTCCAACTCATAATTAGGTACCTACCTACAATAGAACTAAACAGGAGCTCCTTATTCTTTCAATTTTTCTGTAAATTTTGCTCTCCAAGAAAGAGCCATCATCAAAACCATTACCTATCATTTTCTAATAAAATTGTTTGCCTGAGATAATTTTCATTTAATATTGGTGAACCATCCCTGCGCAAACATAGTTTTGTTAGCAGAGCGTACGTTGGTTCGTTTTGGTGCTGACTCTTTCTGGTTTAAGTTTAACATTTTTTAGTTTATTTTAATTTTTTTTTCTTTAATTTGTTTCTGTCTTTCCATTTAATTAACTTGGAAATTACTTTGATACTTTTCCGAAGTCATTTCTTTTTCTCTATCTCTTTCGGCTAAATAATTTGGAATTTATTTTTCCTTCAATTTAATTTAATTTTTCTCTCGCATTTTGACTTTGGAATTTTAGACCTTTGAAGTGTATTCCTTCTTCTTCTCGTCATTTCTAACATTCTAATTCGTCAAGTGTGATTCCTTCTCTTCCCTAATTCTAATTTTTCCTAATCGTATTCCCGCCTAGATTTCCCTTTATATCCCTCAACCATGTCCTCTACTCCTCTCAAACGCCGCCTGCAGAACAGCGCACTCGAGGTAGCTAGTATTAACGACGCAGGTCGTTTGGCCGTACGGGATTCAGCTAAAGTTTCTCAGTTTAAGGGCATGTTCAGGGCGCTAGATAGGTATTATCGGAAATTCGAGGACACATGGGAGGAATTAATGGACTTGGCTGATCAGGAGTCAGCAGAAGGAGCTGCCGCCGTTCCACCTGGAAAGTTTCCTTCTGCTGCCGACAAAACTCTTCAGAGTAATACGCGTAGGTATTATTATGAAGCCAATGGCAATTATGAAGCATTGACCGCGCCAACGGTTGGTAGACTTTCGTTGCCTTCGGATATGAACGCTACTCAAATAATTCATGATAGTCGGTCTGACTTACCCGTCATTCCCCTTCCAAAATTTGATGGGGAGCTTTTGAAATGGCCCCAATTTAGGGATACCTTCACCGCCATCATGAGTGAACATGAGTTCATCACGCCTCAAAAGAAGTTCATCTATCTTAAATCTGCATTGACTGATCAAGCCGCCACCTTGATCTCATCGCTTCCGATTGAACAGCAGAATTTCGACTTGGCTTGGCAAAGTTTAACTAAAGCTTACGATAATAAGAGAATTTTAGCTGCCGCCTACTTAAATCAAATTCTTGAGTTCAAACCAATTCAAGGTAATGCTTCAATTCAAAATCTCAAGGATTTTTTGACGGAAATTTCTGATAGCATCTCTGCATTCCATCTCATGAAAATAGAAAAGGAGAGTCAATTCATTCTATTTTTTCTTGCTATCCGCTGTTTAGACCCTTATACCCGTGAGCAATTTGAAATGTCAGTGAAGGACAGCTCTAACTTTCCCACGTTTGACCGGCTCACTGAATTTGTGCGCTCCAGAGTAAGGGCCTTACAACTTGTCAATAACTTCACTGTTCCTACTCAATCTTCGAGTAAGAATAGGCCCTTTAAAACGCAGAAGCCTCATACATCTTTATTGTCAAATGAATCTTCAGAGGCTGCCGAAACGACAGGTCAAACAAGTGGTAACGTCAAATGCATTATTTGCAAACGGGGTAAACATGGAATTTCTTCCTGTATTAAATTCAAGGACGGGTCGGTATCTCAACGGATGGAATGGCTACGCCAATTTAAAGGTTGTAGGAATTGTTTGGCGTATAATCACCAAAAGAATGCCTGCAAATCCAAATACAGCTGTCGGTTTTGCAAAAAACGTCACAATTCCCAACTTCATCTCGAGCCCGAATCTCCTACGACTTCAAGCAGCAATTCTGTTCAACCTTCTACTCCTCCTCCTCAATCTCAAGCTCCGACGTCCAGTCTGCAATGCTGCATCGCTAATCAAAAGTCGGAAGTTGTTCTTGGTACAGCCGTAGTAGAAATTCTCGACGCACGAAATAAATTTCAACAAATTCGTCTCATTGTGGAAGCCAACATAGCTTCATTTCTCAATCATGTTTACGTCGGCTAGGCCTTGTACCAGAAAAATTTACTCGTAAAATTTCAGGAATCGGGCAGACACCTGCTGAAGATGCCACAGGTAAGGTACGATGTACTTTACGCCCGAGAAATAAACAATCGGTCAACCTTTCCACTGAAGCCGTAGTGATAAAAAATATCACAACAAATTTGCCCAGCCATAATTTACCTCAACGCCTTTATCAATCATTTTTGCAGTTCGAACTTGCTGACCCCAAATTCTTCCAGCCGTCACCTGTCGACTTTTTGCTGGGAGCCGAACTATTTGGAGAAATTTGGAATGGTCCAGTCATCACGGTCGACCGATGTGCGCCGAAAGTATAGGTGGTACCCTTCTGTTTTCGGACATATCATCATGGGCCGTTACTCTACTCCAGACCCAGCTTCGACCAATTCAGCCTCGTTGTTCGCTTTCTCCGAAGATGATGACCATCATGCCAACCTTCAACTGTTCTGGGAATTGGAAGAACCCAAACCAGCCACCTTCAAAAATCCGGAAGAAGAAAAATGTGAAGAACATTTCCGCCAGACACATTACCGTCTTCCTTCAGGTCAGTACGTCGTACTTCTTCCCTTCAAAACTGAGATAGTCCCTGATTTGTCTGCTTCTTCTGCAACCTCCGTCAAACGTTTCTACAACCTGGAGAATAAATTGAAGAACAATGAAAACCTTCATCAGCAGTATCAGGACTTCATTAAAGAATTCATCAGCCTCGGACACATGAGTTTGACGACTACTGAATCCAAATACGTGATTCCTCATCATTCTATCGTCAAGGAGGGTCGCAACGAAATGAAACTTCGAGTCGTCTTCGACGGCAGCGCCGCCACGTCTAACGGATCTCTCAATGATCATCTTATGCCAGGGGAAAAACTTCAAAAGGACATCCGCGATATTCTTATGAACTTCAGACTCCACGCCTTCGTGTTTGTTGCTGACATAGTCAAGATGTTCAGGTCTATACTTGTGGATCCTGCTGATCGTCCGTACCAATGCATAAAGTGGAGATTTGATCGCTCAGAAGCAATTAAAACGTACCAAATCAACACTTGCGTTTACGGGTTATCATCTTCTCCTTGGCTAGCTCTACGAGTCGTTCAACAACTCCAAGCCGACGAAGGGCACCATTTCCCGCGCGCCGCCTAAGTTTTAAACCGGGACATTTACGTCGATGATTTTGCTACGGGAAGCAACACTCTTTCTTCTGCTCTTGAGTTGCAAAGTCAACTTCTTCCATTCTGAAGAAAGGAGGTTTTACATTGAGCAAGTGGGCAAGTAACTCACAAGAGCTGCTTGACGCTGTAGCTGAAGGCGCATCAGGTCCCATACCGCTTGACAAAAATGGAATGACCTGCCTGAAAATATTGGGCATCGTATGGGATCCAGTTGCTGACTCCTTCTCCGATCGCATCTCTACTTCCTCATTAGCATCAACCAAACGCCAAGTTCTCTCAACCGTAGCCAGAATTTTTGACCCTTTGGGGTTCGTCGCTCCCGTCCTCTTCCTCCTCAAAGGCTTCATTCAAGAGCTTTGGAAGATTTCTTTAAAGTGGGACGAAAACATGCCTCCGTCACTACAAGGAGAATGGGACATCTTGATGAACCAATTGCCTATACTCTCTGAAGTCCAAGTCCCCCGCTTTGTCGCATCAACTGATGACTGCCAGTATCAAATAGTAGCCTTCTGCGATGCTTCAGATAAAGGATACTGTGCTGCCATCTACATTCGTACCATAAGAGATGAATACGTCAAAGTCAGCCTGCTCACAGCCAAAACTAAATTGGCTAGCCTAAAATTCGTCTCAACGCCGAGAAAAGAACTATGTGGAGAAACACCTATGACATATGAGGAGTTTGCGACACTGTTTGCCAAAATAGAAGCCATCCTGAACTCAAGACCCCTATGTCCACTGCCGTCCGATCCTGAGGAAGCAAGCTACCTTTCCCCGGGTCATTTCTTGGTGGGCGGCCCGCTACTCGCTTACCCAGAGCCTTCTCACTTGGACCGCCATGAACACCTTCTCACCCGATGGCAGCTTGTGAAGAGGATGTACGAAACATTTTGGAAGCGCTGGCGTTTGCAGTACCTTAACACCCTCCAGAAGCGTACTAAGTGGACCAACGCAGTGCCGAACTTAGCAGTTGGAGATATGGTCTTGATGCGAGGACCAAGCCAATCGCCGTTGACTGAAGTCATGCACTGGCCAGTCGCTCGAGTCATAGCTACCCATCCTGGTTCAGATGGAGTAGTTCGTGTTGTCACTGTTAGGCAAGGTACCTCAGACTTCCAACGCCCAGTTGTAGAGCTCATCCGCCTATTACCTCTTCCTGACTCTAACGATCCTAACCCTTCCTCTTCCTGAGAAGGAAAATTTGTTTTTTCTCAAATTTTGGTGGGCGGAATGTTTACGCCCCAGGCAGTTTTGTTTATTTTCATTTTTCTAATCCTACGCGTGCTGATCAAACTCAACTACCTAATGGACTTGACGCCTGACAACAACGCACCTGCCCTGCCCAGACCAGTTCCATCTCGACCGTCGCCTCTCGCTTTACGATCCTGTCGTCAATTTCGCCAAAAACTCAAAATTTTCGGAACACATTGTCGAAATCAACTTTTTGTCGCCATCATTCGACGTCTCGCCATAACACACCACGACGTAAGTTCGAAACTATTTTCGTTCGGGTTTTGGGAGCCTGGCCTACGTGTGGACCACGCGACTCACCAGGACCTGGTCAATTTTCAGGTTCCTGGGAACAGCAGCACAGAATCCAGAATCCAGTCAAATCAAATCAGGGAAACAACGAAATCCGCTGCTTCCGTGCTCCCCTACCTACATCATTTTCGGCCGCTTTCGTCGCAGACGTCGCACCGTCGACACCGTCACCCTACCACAGTCGCCGCTACCCGGGTCGTCCACATACACATATTAAGTCGAACTTATAATTACTATTAACAGTCCAACTCATAATTAGGTACCTACCTACAATAGAACTAAACAGGAGCTCCTTATTCTTTCAATTTTTCTGTAAATTTTGCTCACCAAGAAAGAGCCATCATCAAAACCATTACCTATCATTTTCTAATAAAATTGTTTGCCTGAGATAATTTTCATTTAATATTGGTGAACCATCCCTGCGCAAACAGCCAGGATACACAAGCAGCTATTTTAGCCCTATTATAGTAATATCTCTCTCCAGTTTGCCTATTGACTTCATCTTTCGCCGGGAAGGAACAACCAGCTTCTCATCACAGTTATTTTGGTTTCCACTAAGGACAAGTGCATGTATGTCACTTCTCCAATTTCCATAATTTTCAGGTTCACAATGGAAATGCACGTTGTAACAAAAAACTCGAAATATGCATCCATGAACGATGCACTCAATCACACGGACGGACTAGCAGTTTTGGCTTTCTTTTATGATGTAAGTACATAGGTACCTACTCAACAGGTGGCCACTATAGTAGCGGCCTACCTCTAACCATGAAAGAAGGGATCCCTTCTTCCTTGACCTCCAACAAAAATGGTTAATTTCCCTCTTTCATTATCAGGTGAGAGAAAGAGATAACCCAGCTCTGAGACCTATAGTCAAAGAAATGAAACTAATTCGCCCCGAAGGCAGCAGAGCCGCAATGCGGCATACATTGACATTAGCGTCTCTTTTGCCAGAAGACAAGGATCTTTTCTACACATATCGAGGCTCACTCACTACACCACCGTGTACTGAAGCAGTCACGTGGATATTGTTCCCAGACCCGATGCCTATATCTTATAGTCAGGTAAGATCACGGCGAACTAAAAATTTCATTTTATTTTCGTTTTGGTTTATTATTCTTGGAGTGATATACCTACCTATGTAATCGCAAATGAGGTGGAAAATTCAGATCGGCCTCAAAATTTGTATTGACATTATCTGTTTCAAGATGTCTAGATTCTAAAAACGAAATGTCCGTTCACCGTCCGAGCCATTTTTTGCAGTAGGATTTTTTTAAATCTGAAAATTTGAAGGAAAAAAAAATACCTGGTTTACCATCTAGTTGTGCCCGCAAGGGTTTCAGCCCGATCGTCCCATCCCGCGAGGCGCTATGGAGGGGTTTTTGAAGGTTTTCGGCGAGAGCAGGGGTTCCCAAACTTTTTTATACCGTGCCCCCTTGTGGTAAAATGAAAGCCTCCCACGCCCCCCTTACATAACTAATGAATTGATGTGAAAAAATGCAAGTTTTACAATGAACACAATTTTTTATTTACTATTTATACAAAACACGATTTGATAACACGTAGCTTTTATGAAGTAGCCTTTAAGATAAAAATAAGTTACTCTTAATGAGATGGATGGGCTTGCATTTTCTTTACTAGCGCGGGTATTCTTGGTGAAGTTTTGGCAAGGGCACAACGTAAGTCACTAGCAACATCAAGTTTGTTCCGATTCTTCGTTTTTAGCGCAACCTTTTCCCAAAAAACGCTGCAAATTTTACACAAGGGTTTATTATTCTTTTATATACGTTACTTGTGCAGAAATTTAATTCTGTCAATGAAAAAATTAAAAAAACATTTTTTTGGATTTTTATCTCAAAAAAATTTTTTTTTTTCGATTTTTTGTTCAAAAATGTGTCTTTTTCAAAAATGCTGTATTTTTTACTCGAAAAATATTTAACATCCTGGGATCCTTGAAAAATCCCATTTTTAGCCCCACGAATGCCCTAAAGATCGCCCCAGTTAAATCGGAGCGTTCCGGGACCCCAAAAAATGGATTCTACGTCCAAAAATACTTCGAAAACGACACCTAACTCGATCCCATAGCTAAAAGCCTTCAAAAACCCAGTCCCGTAGCCCCCTTATAGCCCCATAGCGCCCCACGGGTTTGAGCGATCGGACTGAAAACCTTGCGGGCACAACTAGATGGTAAACCAAGTATTTTGCCGAAATTTCAGATTTTTCAAAAAATTCCTACTGCCCAAAACGGCCTGGACGGCGGACGGCGTACGGCGTACGGCGGACGGCGGACGGCGGACGGCGGACGGACATTTCGGATTTAGAATGTAGACCTCTTGAAACGGATAATGTCAAATTTTGAGCCCGATCGGAGTCGTCGACCCCCGTCGCGAAAACATAGGTGTATTATTCCAAGAATAATAAACCAAAATGGAAAGGTGCGCTCACCTCTTCGACGTTTTTTGGTTTATTATTCTTGGAATAATACACCTATGTTTTCGCGACGGGGTTCGACGACTCCGATCGGGCTCAAAATTTGACATTATCCGTTTCAATAGGTCTACATTCTAAATCCGAAATGTCCGTCCGCCGTCCGGGCCGTTTTGGGCAGTAGGAATTTTTTTTAAAAGCTGAAATTTTGGCAAAATACTTGGTTTACCGTCTAGTTGTGCCCGCAAGGTTTTCAGTCAGATCGCCCAAACCCGTGGGGCGCTATGGGGCTATAATGGGGCTACGGGAGGGGTTTTTTGAAGGCTTTTAGCTATGGGATCGAGTTAGGTGTCGTTTTCGAAGTATTTTTGGACGTAGAATCCATTTTTTGGGGTCCCGGAACGATCCGATTTCAATGGGGCGATGTTTAGGGCATTCGTGGGGCTAAAAATGGGATTTTTGAAGGATCCCAGGATGTTAAATATTTTTCGAGTAAAAAATAAAGAATTTTTGAAAAAACACATTTTTGAACAAAAAAATCAAAAAAAAAATTTTTTTGAGATAAAAATCAAAAAAAATTTTTTTTTTAAATTTTTTCATTGACAGAATTAAATTTCTGCACAAGTAACGTATATCAATGAATAATAAACCCTTGTGTAAAATTTGCAGCGTTTTTTGTTCGTTTGTTTGTTTGTTTGTGTGTCACGGCATCAGGCCCGAGCGGCTCAACAGATTTTTTTATTGATGTATACGAGTGTTGAGAATGCTTTTTCACACTACCTAGTAGGTAGGTGGTTGAAAAAGGCAAAAATAACCGAAGAGCTTCTTTTTTATGTATTTCACTATTATTAGGTGTAACGAGAAACCATCAAAACCAAAATTTGGTTCCATCAAAACCATTTAATGGTTCCGCTAGATGGAGTTGACCCCGTCCTCAGTTTGGGGCAAAAACGAGCTCCTTCCTGGAGTTGTCTCGATGTTGCCCCAAAGAATGGTCGAATGGTCTCACGCCCCCCCTGACCCGTCTTCACGCCCCACAGGGGGGGCGCGACCCCCAGTTTGGGAATCCATGGGCTAGAGGATCGAATTAAATTCTATGGCACGACGTTCACGACGTGACAAATTTTTTCACGTCGTGAACGTCGTGCCATATGGGGTAATCACACTGTCGGAAACTCCCCGCCGACCGACGAGTGGCGATTTACATTGAAATCATGGTCATAGACCGGCGGGGGGGGAGGGCCGAGCCGCCGGGTAGACGACACCCTCTCCTTCCCTCAGCTATGAACGCCGCACAGTGGTCCAGAACCTCCGAAAACGTGATCGAAACTCCTAGCGACTTTAATTTTGGTTTATTATTCTTGGAATAATACACCTATGTTTTCGCGACGCGGGTCGACGACTCCGATCGGCCTCAAAATTTGACATTATCCGTTTCAAGAGGTCTACATTCAAAATCCGAAATGTCCGTCCGCCGTCCGCCGTACGCCGTCCGCCGTACGCCGTCCGCCGTCCGCCGTCCGCCGTCCGGGCCGTTTTGGGTAGTAGGAATTTTTAAAAAAATCTGAAATTTTGGCAAAATACTTGGTTTACCATCTAGTTGTGCCCGCAAGGTTTTCAGTCCGATCGCCCAAACCCGTGGGGCGCTATGGGGCTAAAATGGGGCTACGGGAGGGGTGTTTTGAAGGCTTTTAGCTATGGGATCGAGTTAGGTGTCGTTTTCGAAGTATTTTTGGACGTAGAATCCATTTTTGGGGGTCCCGGAACGATCCGATTTCACTGTGGCGTTCTATAGGGCTTTCATGGGGCTAAAAATGGGATTTTTGAAGGATCCCAAGAAGTTCAATATTTTTCGAGTAAAAATTAAAGAATTTTTGAAAAAACACATTTTTGAAAAAAAAATCCCCCCAAAAAAGTTTTTTTGAAATATAAAAATCCAAAAAAAAATTTTTTAATTTTTTTTATTGACAGAATTAAATGTCTATACAAGTAACCTATATCACAGAATAATAAACCCTTGTGTAAAATTTGCAGCGTTTTTGGTTTATTATTCTTGGAATAATACACCTATGTTTTCGCGACGCGGGTCGACGACTCCGATCGGCCTCAAAATTTGACATTATCCGTTTCAAGAGGTCTACATTCAAAATCCGAAATGTCCGTCCGCCGTACACCGTCCGCCGTACGCCGTCCGCCGTCCGGGCCGTTTTGGGCAGTAGGAATTTTTTAAAAAATCTGAAATTTTGGCAAAATACTTGGTTTACCATCTAGTTGGGCCCGCAAGGTTTTCAGTCCGATCGCCCAAACCCGTGGGGCGCTATGGGGCTAAAATGGGGCTACAGGAGGGGTGTTTTGAAGGCTTTTAGCTATGGGATCGAGTTAGGTGTCGTTTTCGAAGTATTTTTGGACGTAGAATCCATTTTTGGGGGTCCCGGAACGAACCGATTTCACTGTGGCGTTCTATAGGGCTTTCATGGGGCTAAAAATGGGATTTTTGAAGGATCCCAAGAAGTTAAATATTTTTCGAGTAAAAATTAAAGAATTTTTGAAAAAAACACATTTTTGAAAAGAAAAAATCCCCCCAAAAAATTTTTTTTGAAATATAAAAATCCAAAAAAAAAATTTTTTTAATTTTTTTTATTGACAGAATTAAATGTCTGTACAAGTAACCTATATCACAGAATAATAAACCCTTGTGTAAAATTTGCAGCGTTTTTTACTTTTGCTTTCAAAATGAGTAGATCTTATGTTTTTGAGTGCGTAGATTCCAAAAATCATGTTTTTATTAACTTTTGAGACCCAGAAATGGTCAAAAAGTGACATTTTTCGGCTTTTTCGTTGATTACCTGAACTTTTCATGTCAGACCCTAGTGTATAATACAATAATAATTATTGGTTATCTCAACGGTTCCATTAAAATTAACAAATTACTGAAGTTGAATCGAAAATATTGGATAAAATAGAAAAAAATGTCCAAATTCATTAAATGAATTTGTTGTTGTGTGCGAACCTCTCTTTGCTTTACTTAGTATGTGAGTGAGCTGTGCGGGTTAGCACCCCCCTCGCCGTGTCTCGCGCTCGCGGTTATCTATTACTCATTTTGCTCTGATTGTACCGTACCGACACAAATTCTTTTAATATAGTGCCGTCACACTTATCCGGTGTCTTTATTGCCCCCAGTTCATCAGGTTATGGCCCTTAACGTTTCCGTGCGCTGAAATCGGAAGCTTGTTTGCCGCGATCGTTCTGTGCGGACTGAAAATGTGAAGTTCATTTTCGCCGGTTTCGGTCCACGTTGTTCTCATAGACCAACGTCGCATTTTCCGTTTCGTGCGTGATAAAATCAATCATTTTATCATGTCGGGTGCGTCGGGTTCGTCGGCGACAAGTCAGGTCGAGAAGTTGATGGGCAGTGAAAACTGGACTTCTTGGAAGTTTTCTATGAAACATGCCCTCATCGCCGACGAGCTTTGGGGAGCGATTGACGGGACAACTTCGGACAAGGCGAAGATCAATAAAGCCCTTGCTCGCATTGTTTTGGCCGTCGACAAATCGAATCATTCGCATATCAGAAATGCCGCGACGGCGAAAGAGGCTTGGGATGCACTCAAAGGCTTTTGAAGACTCAGGACTCTCGAGGAAAATCACGCTGCTACGATCCCTCACCGGAGCTCGTCTTATAGATTTTCCGTCAATGGGCAAGTATTGCGATCATATTCTGACTGCCGCCCAAAATTTGAGAGAAATTGGCTTTGACGTTCCTGATGAATGGATTGGAGCTATTCTTTTAGCTGGCCTTCCTGATAGTTTTAAGCCTATGATTATGGGACTTGAATCGTCCAACGCAAAAATCACAGGTGACAGCATCAAGGTCAGGTTGCTCCAGGAACCTATGCCTGCCAATACAGGTGAGTCTGCCTTTATGTCACGACGCAATAAACCCCCCAGGTGTGGAAAATGTCATAAAATTGGTCATTTCGCCAGAAAATGTCATTTAAATAAAAATGATAGCGAAAAAGACCAAAGCAAAGGAAAGGAGCATTACAAGGATACATCGCCTAAGGGTTCCCACAAACCCAGCAGTGGCGGCAACGGTAAAAAGGCCTGGATTGCATGCTGTTCTATAAACCCCAACAATCCTAGTTCTAGCAGCCAGTTTTACTTGGATAGCTGTGCTTCAGCGCACATCACAAATGGCTCTTGCAAAAAATTTGTGCGAAAGGGGGCCGACGGTACCAAAGTCACGTCAGTAGATAACACTGTGTTGACAGCACAGTCGATCGGCACCACGAGGATGAATGTTTTCAACGGCACGGACACGGCCGAAATCGATGTCAAGAATGTTTTGTACATTCCTCAAGCGGCTACAAACATTTTGTCTGTCAGCAAAATTGCCGATGCTGGTTTTACCATTGTGTTCAATAAACATGGAGGCGAAATCTATGATGAATCCGGAGAGCTGTTTGCTCTGGCGTCTGTTGAAGGCGGTATCTATCGTCTCATCACGGCCGACGACCGCTCTGACACCTGTTTGTTTTCTGGAGAGCCAAGCGACCTGTGGCATCGCCGAATGGCACACCTGAATATCAAGGGGCTCGAAATTCTGTCAAACAATTCAGTTGGCATGAAGGGGAATTTTAAGTTCAGCCACCCTTGCGAGTCATGTTCCCTCGGGAAGCAGTGTCGACTACCAGCGCCATCTAGGGGTCGAAAAACTTCCGAAATTCTCACGCTAATACACGCCGATGTGTGCGGCCCATTCTCAACCGCCCTCTATAGGCGGAAGTAGTTTTTTCTTGACTCTGGTCGAGGATTTTTCTAGATGGGTCCATGTTTTCATCCTCAAATCCAAGGATCAAGTGGCCTCATGTATCGAGGAATACATCGCCAGTGTGGAATGTCAAAAGCGTAAGAAGGTCCAGAAATTCAGAACAGACCGGAGAACAGAATTCTTGAACACCAGGTTGGAAACCCTTTTCAGAAAGAAGGGGATTCAGCACCAGAAAACAGTGCGACATTCTAGCTTCCAAAATGGCGTCGCTGAACGGTTCAACCGTTGCAGGAAAAGGCCCGCTGCATGATGGCAGATGCAGGTTTGGGATCAGAGTATTGGGCTGAATCGGTGCTCACTGCGGCGTATCTG
This sequence comes from Pilophorus perplexus, assembly GCA_955831195.1. Classification (NCBI taxonomy): domain Eukaryota; kingdom Metazoa; phylum Arthropoda; class Insecta; order Hemiptera; family Miridae; genus Pilophorus; species Pilophorus perplexus. The sequence goes on from OY037016.1 coordinate 29,702,642, forward strand.
ATTAACCGATCGCCCGCTCGTATTCTTGGAGGTGTCACCCCGTATGAGTTGTGGGAAGGACGGAAACCAGATTTGGACCACTTAAGAGTTTTTGGTTCGCCCGCTATGGTTCACATACCAGATAAGCTAAGAAAGAAGTGGGACCAGAAAGCGGAAAAGCTTTTGTTCATCGGGTACGATCCCGATACAAAAGGGTACAGGTTAATTGATCCGGACACCAAGACGGTCACAATTGGTCGCGATGTCGTATTTTTTGAGTCTGCCAACCGCAAGACTACTGATGTTGCCGACAAATCTAAACCTGAAACCTTTGAATTGCTACCGTTTTCGTCATCCACCGACAACCACGATTCCAGAGATTCCTCATCAAATGAAGATGGTGAAGACGACAGTACCGAATTCAAAACATCGCCGAACGGGACTACTGCCCAGACACCCTCCACCAATTCAGAAGGAAATGTAGACACTGATGACGAATATGAAGATTCTGTCAGCTTTGAACCTCATTCAGATCCAACCGATCCGGACTACATTCCTGAACCAGATGAAGTTCGTCGTTCGTCGCGTGCTCCGAAACCCAAGGTTTTCTCAGACCATGTCACCTATCTGGCAACTGAAGGCTGCGACATCGAGGAGCCGTTCACATACAAACAGGCCATGGAAAGCGACCATGCGGCCGAATGGAAGATCGCGATGGATGAAGAGTTTTCGTCTTTGAAGAAAACGGGCACTTTTTCGGTTTTGGATCTACCAGAAGGAAAGCGTGCACTCACTTCACGATGGGTTTATCGTGTGAAAGGCGACGGCAATCACAAGAAATTTAAAGCGCGCCTGGTCGTGCGTGGTTGCTCACAAATTATGGGTTTGGACTACCAGGAAACCTACTCGCCAGTTGTCAAGTACTCTTCACTTCGCTACCTACTGTCCATCGCAGTTGAAAAAAACCTTTTGGTCACCCACGCCGACGTCAAGACAGCATACCTACATGGGGATCTTGAAGAAGAAACCTACGTTGTGCCGCCACCCGAACTCCTGAAGCCAGCCGAGAAAGGGAAAGTTTGGCGCCTACACAAGGCAATGTATGGCCTACGCCAATCGGGCCGTTGCTGGTATTCCAAGATCGATGCATCACTTAGGAAACTTCAACTCAAGCCCTGTGCCGCCGATCCATGCATCTACTATCGAATACACGGATCCAGTATCGTCATCTTGGCGCTCTTCGTTGACGATCTCGTTCTGATGACGTCCAGTGCTGCCCTGAAGAAGGAAATTATCTCCAAGCTTGAAGAAGAGTTCGAGATGAAGGACTTAGGCCCTATCCGCCACTGTCTAGGAATGGACATCACCCGAAACCAAAAAGCCGGGAAGATGTGGATCAGCCAAGCCGACTACATCGAGAAAGTGCTGCAACGGTTCAACATGCAGGACTGCAAACCTTCGCCCACTCCGATGGAAGCCAACATCGATCATTTGGCTCCCAAGGAAGGTGACAAGCCTTTCTGCGACCAAGTTCCCTATCAAGAAGCTGTTGGATGCCTTTTATACTTGTCTCAGATTTCTCGAGCAGATATAACATACGCTGTAAATGTAGTCAGTCGTTTTTGCAAAAATTTTCAAAAAGTCCATTGGATCGCTGTAAAGAAGATTCTAAGGTATTTAAAAGGTACTAAAAATCTGAAGTTGGAGTTCTCTAGAGGAAATCAGGATATTTGTTGCTATTCAGATGCAGATTGGGGAAACAAGGTTAATGATCGCTATTCAGTTTCTGGAGGCTGTTTAAAAGTTGGAAATTGTTTAGTTTCTTGGTTTTCAAAAAAACAGAAAACTGTTGCTTTGAGCACAGTGGATGCGGAATAATATTATGTACATATTATGTAGCTTTATCAGCTAATGTTCAGGAAGTAGTTTGGTTTAGGCAGTTGGTGAATGAAATTCAGCCTCATCTTGTTTCAAAGCCTACCTTAATTTATTGTGATAACAATGGTGCAATTAAAAATTCCAGTAATAATGCTATAAATGCCAGGACAAAGCATATAGATGTGAAACATCACTTCATTAAAGATCACGTCAAAAATAAGAGTATCCACATAGAGTTTTTGAGTACCGAGCAAATGCTCGCTGATGGTTTAACTAAGCCACTTGGCAGAGTTAAATTGGATTCTACTCTGAACGGTTTTGGTTTGAGCCCTTGATTTGTACATTTTGTGTGTAGATTTGATATTTTCGAGTCTGTGATATTTCTTGGCACTTGTGAAATGTTTTTGTTGTAGTCTTACTACTACCTACCGTTCTTTTTTTGTATCGGTTTTATAGATTGCAAATATCTTTCGATGCGTTTCGTCGTTCAGTTCGAGGGGTCGTGTTGGTGTGTGCGAACCTCTCTTTGCTTTACTTAGTATGTGAGTGAGTTGTGCGGGTTAGCACCCCCCTCGCCGTGTCTCGCGCTCGCGGTTATCTATTACTCATTTTGCTCTGATTGTACCGTACCGACACAAATTCTTTTAATATAGTGCCGTCACACTTATCCGGTGTCTTTATTGCCCCAGTTCATCAGAATTAATATATTCAAATAAATTTTATTTGAATATATTAATCGGAAAAATATAAATTAAATTAAATAATATCGGGTTGGGAGAGGGCACACGAAACCGATGGAAGGGTACTCCACTTCCGTCTCTGGACATTGATCTTGACGTGGACGAAAAGTATCCCTGGTTTATGAGCAGAGATACGGACTTTGGATCAGAAAACACAGGCCACAGAAAACACCTACAGGCCAAGGTAGCAACTAGTAGCACCTGGAATTGGATCGAAAACTTTCTTTAGACCTTTCTCGACAATCTGAGACCAATTTTTGCGCGTACATATTTTTACGATTTTTTCTACCTAATTTCGAAAAATATTCATGCAAATTGTACTTTAGAGATAATTTACTCATCTTCGGATCTACTTGTTGGCTGTGATTAACAAAACAAAACAAAAGCAAAGCTCTCCAAATTTTGGAAATAAGAAAAAAATAAATACAAATCGCTACATTAACAAAAAAATCGCTAGCATCGGTCTACTTTAAACATTTCGAATTTCCTGCAAACTTTTCTAGGCAGTTTTCGGGAAAGCCTTGGCAGGCTTGGGTGTTTCAAGAACTGTAGAATGAAGGATACAATTTTCAAATCTGTAGAAAAATATGAAAAAATTGAGTTTCGATCACGTTTTCGGGGGTTCTGGACTGTGCGCCGGACGTCGGGCACCACGTCGTGCAGTATGAACTGCTCTCACGGCCCGACGGTCCGTCGGCGACGGATCGCGAGACGTCTGGCGTTCATAGCTGAGGGAAGGAGAAGGTGTCGTCTACCCGGCGGCTCGGCCCTCCCCCCCGCCGGTCTTTGCCTATGATTTCAACGTAAATCGCCACTCGTCGGCCGTCGGGGAGTTTCTGACAGTGTGATAACCCCAATAGACGTTGCGTGCGAATTTCTGGGGGCCCACCTCAGGATGGGAAGTGAGTGATACGAGGGGGCCAGTTAGTAGACCTCCCATCGTCTGATATAACGTGTCGCGCTGTTTTTTAAACAAGTCCTAGAATGGATTCGGTGGGTCAAAATGACACCATTCACCACTTTCCGCAGTGTCCCCACCCTCCCTGGTGGATGGGGGTCTCCCCCTCGCAGGTGTCCTTCCACTAGACTGTCCTCTCGGTGAACTGCCACATGGCCGCCATCTTGGAGCCCGTCCGTCTTTGCAATTAGGTAAATACTAACCACCTATGTGTCAAAATGACACCCGAAAGCAATAACGTAGGTATAGCGTAGTACCTATTTTTGACACCAGTGTCATGGCCACGACTCCATTGCACGCTATACTGTGTTTCCAAATTGACACCACGAAGGCATGGCATGCCCCTCATTGTTCTGCCAAATTAGACTTCTAGAAATAATAATTCCAGTAAAAAAAAAATATATATAATAACAATATAAAAACTGATTTTTTCCCATTTTCCATTCATTTTGGTTTGTGTAACTTAAAAAAATTTATTGTCAGACTACCTAGATAAAGGATTTCATAAATTATTTATTTATTTTTTCAGAAATGAGTGGACGGAAGAAAATAATATTTTCTTCCGTATATTCTACTCTCTCCAGGATTCTGATGAAATTCGGCGTTTGCTTGATTGTCTTGATTGTCTTGCTTGATAGTCTTGGTAGTCTTTATTGTCTTGCTTGATAGGTAATAGGTAATACATTTTATTACCTATTACTTTTTAATAATAATATAATTACATTTTTCACTTGGTCCATGTTGTTTTTATCATTTCTCTGACAAACTCTTGGTAAAAGAAGAGAAAAGTGGGCAATGTTTAGCAATTTGAATGTAAATAAGATGTTGGAAATGCGACATTCCATCCGTTTCAAGGACCTCATATCCCTTATTACGCAGATCCAGAGATTTAGAGACTTGAGATCCGAAAACCACATCCTGGTGGACAATTTCCGCGAGCTGCAGGACGTGGGAAAGCGCAAAGTGTTTGTCAGACGGTCCCCCCAGGAAGTGGAAGATGGTCCTGGTGGTTTCCTCAACTACTCGTCGCCGGACTTCTGGGAGTGAGCCGAACTCCACTACATTCTGCCCCAAAAAAGAAAAAAACAAAATGGAATCTACAACGACGGAACTAGAGACATGTCAATTGTACATATAAAAAATAGATGCTAGGTAATTAAACTTAAACTATATGTAACAAATTATTTAGTGTTTTATTTGCCTTTTTTGAAACTCGACAACGCTGAAATTCCAAGGTTGTCTATTGAAAGGGGTTATGTGGCGGGCGTACAAGCCAGGCGAGGGGAAAACCGCGAAGTTGTACAAATAGATTTCACCTTCCAAATGAAGGGGCGCGGGGAAGAACGATCAATGTCAATTTTCTCAAATTCTGGGAATTTCATGTTGAAAGTTGGATAATGAACGTTCTTTGCCGTCACACGTTATCTTCTTTCTTCCTTCAAGCGTATACAATGATCTTTTTTCCCGGCTTCGACTCAGGGTGCGATAGGTACCCAAACAAGCTACAAGATAGCACCACAAACTCGTTTTCTCAAAAAATTGACATTGATCGTTCTTCCCCGCACCCCTTCAAATGAATTCTTCATCCCTCATCCTGTATTTCTTTCAGAATTAGAAAGAAAACTATTCACTATTAAAAAGCTACAAGAAGGGGTTTGAAGCCAGGTGGGAGTGGTCGGGGGTTGGCTGGTGTTGGACCCTGACTCCAGTAGTCAAGCGATACAAGATGTTTGATGAGCTTGACAACCCAAAATTATTGACGCCTATTAAAATGTTCACTGTTCTGCCTGCCATTGATTGCAAGGGCGGATCCAGGATTTTTCTGAGGGGGGGCGGAAAATGATTGAATGATAGATATAGTATAAAAAGGGGGGGGAAGGGTAGTACTGTGATGAAAAGGGGAATTTTCGGGGTCCCCCGAAGGCCTTTGGGCCTCGGGGGAACAGGTAGCGAAAAAGGGGAACATTCCCCATTCGGGGTAGCTGTGGCAACACTGCTCGAAAGTAGAAACAAGATGGCTACTTGACAGGTTACTGCAAGTTGCGCCTCCGTCCCGCTGGCGCTGCCGCTGCCTCGCGCTGCCAACTGCCATCCCCCCTCCAATCACCCAATATTCTATAGTCCATAGATTCACTATACCCCTGTCGCTTGTCGTCCTGACACCTTCTCGGCACTGTGATGAACGCAGCGCAGCCACCACAACACACAGACATTTAATCAAATTTATGTTGAGTAGGTACTTCTCTTCAAATTTAGGCGATTATAAAATTTTAAATCTCATATTTTCTCGTTGGGGGGGGGGGGGGGGGCACTGATTGATTGAGTTATTTCATCTGGCGACGAGTAATTTTGAAATAGTTATGTCGACAAGGAGGAAGCAAAGAAGAGAAGCCACGCCGCCTGGGCAGCGAGATGGGGCTGGCCAGGATATAACGAAGCTGAGGATTCGGCAATTCGACCCCGACGCGGAAGGCTGGGAATATTATTTCCAGTATTTCGAACTGGAACTCAAGACGGCCTAGGTACCTAGTTGAAGAAGAAGATACCTAAACGTGATGCCCTGCTCACGAAGGTCGGTTCGCAGACTACACACAGACTTCACACAGCGGACGCACGGGATTAAGCAAAGGCCCCACGTTGAAGGGTGCCAGCTTTTGTGACGAGAACTCACACTATTCCTAGCTTTTAAGATGAGAACTCACACCATTTCCCTCCCGACAGCTCAGTCTGGGTCCGAACCTTTAGCTTACCCTCTGTGCGTCAAAAATAAGAAAATAAAAAAAAGTAAATACAATAAAATAATAAAGAAATTAAAATAAGTAACTAGATGGGCGCCACTACTCTTAGGGCGGAATTCATAGACGTTCCTCAAGGTAAGAAATGTCTCATCTTAGTTGAGAATTTCCTCATGTCAAAGTAAGGTGTCGTTATTCATAGAGAAATTTGTTCCTGCTGAGGTCGACCTCAGCTCAAACACACTTGAGGAGACCGTTGAGTCAGGATTGGCAGGCCTGGGGGTATAATGTCACAACAGTCCTGTACTGTTATAATAGTCGCGTCGGTTTCAGCCGACCGGTTTGCTCTCTGTTACTCTGTGGTTTCAGCTGATCGCAGGCGCATTTTGCGGCAACGTTTTCGGTGCAGTAGTGGTAGAGTTTTGTATTGTTTTGTTTTCCTCTGCACGAATTCGTGTTGACATGGGTGAGAAACCCAAAAGAGTTTTCTTCACGGAGGAAGAGAGAAGTTACGTGAGGACTTTGGTCCTCGCAAATAAAATGTGCTGGAAAACAAGCGGAACGACGCCGTCACCGTCTTGGAAAAAAAGCAGTGCTGGGATGAAATCGCCGAAATGTTCAACAGCTCGGGGAATTTTACAGTGGTTTATTTACCTTGTATCGCCGGAAGGCTTTTACAAAATTTGTAATTTAATAAACCTTCTCATTCTAATTCATTCTCATTCAGTGGTTTATTTTTCTTGGAATAATACAGTGTACACCTATGTGATTGCGACGGAAGTCGAAGACTCGGATCGGCCTCAAAATTTGACATTATCCGTTTCAAGAGGTCTTGATTCAAAACTGAAATGCCCGTCCACCGTCCGGGCCGTTTTGGGCAGTAGGAATTTTTTTTTAAATCTGGTTTTATGACAAAATACTCGGTTTACCATCTAGTTGTGCCCGCAAGGTTTTCAGCCTGATCGCCCAAACCCGTGGGGCGCTATGGGGCTAACATGGGGCTACGGGAGGCGCTTTTGAAGGCTTTTGGCTATGAGATCGAGTTAGGTGTTTTCGAAATATTTTTGGACTTTGAATCCATTTTTCGGGGTCCCGGAACGATCCGATTTCACTGTGGCGATCCATAGGGCTTTCATGGGGCTACAAATGGGATTTTTGAAAGATCCCAGGAGGTCAAATACTTTTCAAGTGAAACAACAACAGCTGCAGTACGGGGGGTATCGGCTACCCTCGCTTGTCATGGGCAGAACTTCCGGTCTCAGGGAATACTATCGGCAAGAGAACGTCGATAAACGTGGCTTTGTGAAACCTGAATCTCTTCCGAAACTGCACTTCGTCAAAAAATTCAAGAGGGTTTTCACTGTCCCGCAGATACATTTTTGGAACAGGCATTAGTCGCATTCCAACCGTTCCACCGTATCATCAAGATCAATGAAATTAATGAAGTTATCCATGATTACGCGAAGGATCGACTGAAAGTAATAACAAAGGAATGATAGATAACCTCCGCGCCAGTAGAAGCAACAAAAAAAAAAAACTGGCCTTGACTCAAGGCCCTTGAGGTACGTTTTCAGTTACCTTGACTTGAGGTCGCCTTGAAGTTCATCCCAGCTAGGAAAAATCTCAACTCAACTACCAAATCTGTCTATGAATAAGGTCCGAAAAATGAGGCTGAGGTCCTCCTTGAGCAACGGCAACTAGCTTGAGGAGCCTCTGAGGCCTCCTCAAGAGCTTCCTCCACTTGAGGTCACCTCAACTCTCCTAACCTGTCGTCTTATGAATAACGTAAGTTGCTCAAACTCGCTTGAGGCCCCTTTTGAGCAGATCCTCAAGCTTGAGGAACGTCTATGAATTCCGCCCTTAAACTTGTACAACTCTCCTCAAAGAGTAGGAACTGGGAGAAAAAAAAAAGGAAAATCAACACGATCTCAGGTATTAGACTCTATTTAACACCCTATTATAGTTCGCCAACTGCTCGAAATTATGAAAAAAAAACGCTGCAAATTTTACACAAGGGTTTATTATTCTTTTATATACGTTACTTGTGCAGAAATTTAATCCTGTCAATGAAAAAATTAAAAAAAATTTTTTTTTGGATTTTTTTTGTTCAAAAATGTGTTTTTTTCAAAAATTCTGTATTTTTTACTCGAAAAATATTTAACATCCTGGGATCCTTCAAAAATCCCATTTTTAGCCCCACGAATGCCCTAAACATCGCCCCAGTGAAATCGGATCGTTCCGGGACCCCAAAAAATGGATTCTACGTCCAAAAATACTTCGAAAACGACACCTAACTCGATCCCATACCTAAAAGCCTTCAAAAAAACCCTCCCGTAGCCCCATTATAGCCCCATAGCGCCCCACGGGTTTGGGCGATCGGACTGAAAACCTTGCGGGTACAACTAGATGGTAAACCAAGTATTTTGCCGAAATTTCAGATTTTTAAAAAAATTCCTACTGCCCAAAACGGCCTGGACGGCGGACGGACATTTCGGATTTTGAATGTAGACCTCTTGAAACGGATAATGTCAAATTTTCAGGCCGATCGGAGTCGTCGACCCGCGTCGCGAAAACATAGGTGTATTATTCCAAGAATAATAAACCAAAAAATGCCCTTTTAAATTAAATTTTGTTTCGAATGTTTGTGCCAGAAATATCTCGCTGTAACTTATTATTTTTTATACACTGCAAAGACCCTAATAGGGTATATCAGTGGCGGCTCGTGCTACAGGCAAGAAGGGGTTCAACCGTACTTCGACAGCAAAATTAAGAACATGCTTGTATTACCTAGGTAATACACCCCCGAATGTATAGTCGCGTACGTCTGCTGAATGGAAACCTTTAGCGAGAAGTCTCATTTTAGAAGAAAAATACAACCGACTCACTTTCCACGCCCAGGCTTTTCATTTCGTATCTGTAATCCAAGGGTGGAGGGCCGAAGGGAATGCTCTTGCGACGGGTACCTATTCATCTCTCGAAAATCACACACACAATAAACAATAAAAATACGAGAAAATTATTAGACTGACTCGAACGATACAAAAGGAGGCCGAACTCTGAAACTTTGTCCTCTGCCCTGTGTTACCGCGTAGGCCGAATTTGCCAAAACAAATGGGCATGTAAGGAGGGCGCTCAGTAAAAATTCCCTCACATACAATTCCCTTTTCTTTTTCTTCTCTGTTATTTCCAGTTTAGTGTTCAAAAAACCCTACGATTATATCTTAGAGCAATGGTTGCTCTATCTCCAATTTTTTTTTATCCATTTCAGGAGGATTTGGCGATTATAATCCGAATTCACTGGGAATAATATCCGTTTTCCCCTACAAAAAGTCCCCTTCCTTAAAAATGTGTTGTCAACACTGCTGCGCAACTGTTTGTTCTATTTTTCGTACCCGTTCCGAATCTTCGTACCTGAGGAAAATACTCCATGAGCTGCAACTGAAGCCAGCGAGAGACCCTCTTAAAATTTCGCCCAGTCACGTGACCTTTCCCAACCGCCCTCCCACCCTCCTTTCCTCATTCTTTGGTCTGCTTTGGTTCAAAGCTGACATAGAACCCAAGTTCTGACGTCACTCCCCAGCCGAATGGAACTGTTATCAAAAATAGTAAGAACTTGTTATGTACCAACTAGCATCAACAGTGACACTATGGGAAGCTGATTTGATAATAGGTAAATGAAATTTTTCTCTCCTCTCGCTCACTCTAACCTTTCCTCTCACTTTCTTTGGGGGTTCTCTGAACCACTGAACCCCCGCACGAGCCGCCACTGGGGTATATGTATGTTTTCATAGTTTGTTTTCTCGATTTCACTGAACGAGCGCCGTAACTATATATATATCGCAGGTTCTCTGAAAGGTCTGTCTAGGTAACGTCGAGTTTGAAGAATCTTCAAACTCGATCTGATGAGATTTAACGTTATCCAACGGAGGGAATACATATTTTTGAAGTTTGGTACCTATTCAGCGTCTTTTTGGCGAAAAAAGGAATTCTCACAATTTCAAGCATTTACCTTAAAATCTGTAGAAAAAACGCTGCAAATTTTACACAAGGGTTTATTATTCTGTGATATAGGTTACTTGTACAGACATTTGATTCTGTCAATAAAAAAAAAATTAAAAAAAATTTTTTTTGGATTTTTATATTTCAAAAAAAAATTTTTTGGGGGGATTTTTTTTCAAAAATGTGTTTTTTTCAAAAATTCTTTAATTTTTACTCGAAAAATATTTAACTTCTTGGGATCCTTCAAAAATCCCATTTTTAGCCCCATGAAAGCCCTATAGAACGCCACAGTGAAATCGGATCGTTCCGGGACCCCCAAAAATGGATTCTACGTCCAAAAATACTTCGAAAACGACACCTAACTCGATCCCATAGCTAAAAGCCTTCAAAACACCCCTCCCGTAGCCCCATTTTAGCCCCATAGCGCCCCACGGGTTTGGGCGATCGGACTGAAAACCTTGCGGGCACAACTAGATGGTAAACCAAGTATTTTGCCAAAATTTCAGATTTTTTAAAAAATTCCTACTGCCCAAAACGGCCCGGACGGCGGACGGCGTACGGCGGACGGACATTTCGGATTTAGAATGTAGACCTCTTGAAACGGATAATGTCAAATTTTGAGCCCGATCGGAGTCGTCGACCCCCGTCGCGAAAACATAGGTGTATTATTCTAAGAATAATAAACCAAAAGAAAAAAAAAAGAAAGGAATTTCGACAAACAAGAACCTTATTTCAGTTCTTGCTCGATCAGACGAACAATATTTGTCCTTACAAGGGTGCCCCAGCCTCCTCTCCCTACTTGGCGCTATTCTATACTGAACAGGACGTTCCTGCAGAGCTATCTGGAGGGTTAGTCCCAGGTTGTTTCTTACAATGGGACTGCCTCTAGTGAGGTTGCAATTCTCTGTGGTGTCAAGCAGGGGAGTATCCTCGGCCCTTGCCTCTTCCTCATGTATAATATACATGAGGAAGAGGCAAGGGCCGAGGTAGGTCATTAATATTATTAATGACCTACCTAGCCAGTTCGAGGATTCAAACAACATTTTCCTGTTTGCTGACGACTTCACATGCCTAGCATCTGGCTGTTCCCAAGAAGAAATGCAACACAATCTGCAATTTAAGTCTGAGATAGTGGAAAAACGGTGCCAGGCCAATGCTTCCGTATTGAACAAAACTAAAACTCAGACTCTTTTAGTGGGTCTCAACAGATGCTTGGACCAGGCAGTTAATTTCCAGGGTTTGACGGTGGACCGACTTTCCTGGAAGGCCCATGTTGAGGCGTTGTCCCCTGTTGTGGAGACATAGGCATAGACCTACTGGGGGTTCAAGTAACGTTAACGTTTGTGATGTTGTTGGCTGTTTTGATTTTGATTGTGATTACACTGAGCTTTGATGATTTATAGTTGTTCGTTTATTTTCCGAAGATTACTATTTAAAACATGGTGGCAGCGTGAAACCAAAGTGATTAGCGTGTAAGTGACAACCTTGCAGATCGCGTTGGTGGACAATTATGTCGGGACCGTCAAAGGGAATCGACCGTCTCATGCTGGAGGGAGATGCGGCTAAAAATTAGGAGAGTCTGGAGGCCCGCCGGTGATGCCGGTTCCGAGCGCCATCTCCTGTGTTTTGTTGTAACCTTCTCCCGTGTTTTGTGCGCCATCCTCCCAAATCGCAACTACGAATTACGAACTGAAACCGAAACTTGTCAAATTTTGTTGGTAGTTGGCTCTGGTGTAGGTAAAATTGTCGAAAATTGGAATTTTGTTGTTGTTGCAGTGATTTGGTGAAAGTGTCTGTGAGCTTCAAGTACTTACAAATTTTAAAATGAACGTGCTTCATTCATTGTGATTTTTTACGTAGGTACCTACCTACCTTGTGGTTTCATGATTTTGGTTTATTATTCTTGGAATAATACACCTATGTTTTCGCGACGGGGGTCGACGATTCCGATCGGCCTCAAAATTTGACATTATGTATCCATTTCAAGAGGTCTACATTCTAAATCCGAAATGTCCGTCCGCCGTCCAGGCCGTTTTGGGCAGTAGGAATTTTTTTTTAAATCTGAAATTTTGACAAAATACTTGGTTTACCATCTAGTTGTGCCCGCAAGGTTTTCAGTCCGATCGCCCAAACCCGTGGGGCGCTATGGGGCTACGGGAGGGTTTTTTGAAGGCTCTTAGCTATTGGATCGAGTTGTGTCGTTTTCGAAGTATTTTTGGACGTAGAATCCATTTTTTGGGGTCCCGGAACGATCCGATTTCAATAGGGCGATTTTTAGGGCTTTCATGGGGCTAAAAATTGTATTTTTGAAGGATCCCACTGATAACAGCTTCCTTTATCAATAGGTCCCTTTTACTTTAGGAATCCTCGACTACTTCACTTAATCATTCCTTTGGCTGATTTCGAATGCAGAGGTGGTCCTTTAATGCATTTCTTAAGGAATCCTCCAAAATGCCCATACAAATTGACTCCACTAAAAGGAATGTAAAAAGCTGGTCGCGACCAGCTTTTTACGTTCCTCCAACTATAAGGAGCCGAGTTGACTGATTAGTTTTGCTTTGTATCATGATGAATCATCAACTGTTTTTGATTCTCGATGATATTATTTCATCATCGAGAATTTATGCTGGAAATAATGGATTTTGTCGAATGTTCGATACAAAATTTCCAAAAAAACGCTGCGAATTTTACCAAGGTTTTATCATTCTTCGATTAAGGTTAATAATTAACCTATATCAAATTGTGCAAAAATTATTTGTGTGGATAAGAAAAATTTTCTTATTTAATATTTAATATTAAATATTTTCTTAAATATTAAATATTTATAAAATTTTTATCAATTTTATTTAAAAAAATAATAATAATAATAATAATGAAAATTAAAAAATGCAATGTTCGGACAGATGTTGGATTTCAAAAAATGGATTATGCGTCGGAAAACTGACACCTTATTTGACCTCCCTCGAATCCTTCAAAAAATCCCATTTGTAGCCCCATGAAAGCCCTACGGTGAAATCAGATCGTTCTGGGGCTTCCGGAAATGGATTCTACGTTCAAAAATACTTCGAAAACGACACCTAACTCAATCCCATAGCCAAAACCCTTCAAAAACCCTCCCGTAGCCCCATTTTAGCCTCATAGCGCCCCACGGATTTAGCCGATTGTGCTGAAAACCTTGTGGGCACAACTAAATGGTAAACCGATTATTTTGTCAAAATTTAAGATTTTTAATAAAATACCTAGGTAGGTATACCTACCTACTGCCTACCTACTGCCAATAACGGCGAACCGATAAGTCGCCGTCAGATCCAATGTAGCACACCTGTACAGTGTACACAGATAGTAGCGTTGGGTCAACCTCGGTGTCGGCTTTTGTGTGGTGTTAATTTATAGCAACGGCGGAATCAAATCTACGCACCAATTATCAAATAAGTCATCAAAATTGGATTTAATACCAACAACTCTCTCTTTCCTCCAGGCAGTCAGGAAAATGGAAAGCCCAAGGGTTGTGACCCTAAGCATTATTTATTATACAAATAGTGACATTACTGACAGATATTATCAACTATAATACTTATCAATAACTAGTACCGATCGCGGTTCCAAATTGTCTTTGCACGAGAGCGCCGCCGTTGTAGGGATGGCCTGAGTCCCCGTGGTGTCCACACGAAGTCCACGTCTGAATCGTGGAGAAGGCTCGGGAGAGTGTCTCACAGGTCCAGGGGATCCGGGAAACGCTCGCGGAGGTCCAGGAGACCTGGGATCGATTTCGACGGTTGGACTATAATCAGCTTCGACGGGTGATGATCGGTCGATGGACGACAACTATCCGAATGCGGCATGAAGGTAGGCCCTACATTTCTGGGAGGCAGGCGCTGATTCTAACTCGATTTTGCCGACTTTCCGCTGACGTCGGGCCGCCCGACTTCCGACTTGGGGAAATGGTCGGTAGACCGACAGCAAAGCAGACATGCAGAGCGTCGCGACTTCGATCACCCGAGAAAAAGAGAACTGAGGAAGTTGATTTGAGAATATTTTGCGTTTTCCGTAATAACCATAAGCAAAGCACAGCAAAACAACTTTATGGAAAAAACTCATAAATTTTTCAAGTTCCCGGAATCAATCATATGTGTTGGTCACAATTTCTTGTCCCGATGTTTGTCAAGGAGTTCGAAACCACAACATTGGCGCGCAAAAACTCGTTTATTTAACCCGCAATGCACACGAATTTTGTCTGCGTCGAGCTACTGCAGCTATCTTCCCTTAAACGATCCTTTCCTAAAACTCAGTCCTTTCCGGTAAAAGTGGTTCTCTGCATACCGTTTTTAAAAGGGAAGGTCGTTTGAGGATTCTTTTTATTTTAAAGGAAGCCTAAAGGGTTGAGGATTCCTTTTAAAACCTGCCCGACTCTGCATATGGGCCTAAATAATTTTAAATAGGTAAGTACTTACCTACCTAAATCTTTCTGAAGCTGTCGTCAGTCATACATTCCCCCCTTTTCAGTGATTTACCATAGTTTGTTAGTGGGTCAATAAATCATTGAACATGGATGGGGGGGGGGGGGGAATCAATTACACCTCTCGTTTTATTTGGCTATGCTAACTCAAACAATGGCAATGTCGTAGCTGATTTTTGAGTACCTACCTAGCGTTTAAAGAACGTTTCCGATTCTCTCTTAGCTATACTGTTGAAAAACATGAACTTTCAATTGCCAGGATCCCCCCGCCACCACGTCAATATTTTAGTTACTCTATGCTCCCTTGTGGACCACTGAAACCATTCGGTGCGTACCTATCAGACACAAGGGAAAGCGGGCTGCTTGTGGTTACAACAAAACTCAGGAGATGGCGCTCGGAACCGGCATCACCGGCCGCCCTCTAGACACTCCTCTAAATTGGGTGAAATAGTTCTGTAGGGATGTTGAAAAAGTATCGATACTTAAAAGTATCGATACTTTTCAAAAAAAGTATCGATACATATCGATACTTTTTGTACCCGATACATATCGTAGTATCGATACTTTTTTTCCGGTATCGGCGCCGATACTTTTTTTTTATCCTTCACATTTCATCAGATTCAAAACTTACGCCACAGGTAATTGACAGTACCTCTAACTTGACCAGCAATTGAAGAAAGTTGATGTAGGTACCTACCACCACCTCCTGGAGCTGCACCAGCTCTCATATCAGAAGAATCAGCCGTCCTCGATCAAGGGCGGACCACCAAAATGTTGGCCCAACCAACCAACCCAACTCACTCATCACAGTAGAAATTAGTGTGGCCACAGCTACACCAAACGAGGGAATGTTCCCCTTTTATTGCTGCTTGTACCTACCCCCCGAGGCTTGGAGCAAGGTTTTCAGTCCGATCGTCCAAACCCGTGGGGCGCTATGGGGCTAAAATGGGGCAATTGAATGTTTTTTTAAAGGCGTTTGGCTATGGGATCGAGTTGGGTGTCGTTTTCGAAGTATTTTTGGACGTAGAGTATATTTTTAGGGGTCCCAGAAGGAACCAATTTCACTGTGGGGATGTAATGGGCTTTCAGGGGGCTACAAAAGGGATTTTTGAAGGATCTCAGGAGGTCAAATATTTTCTGAGTAAAAAAATAAAAAATATAAAAAGAAGAACCTTTTTTCAAAAATTTTTCATTGAGACAGAATTAATTTTTGCACAAGTAACCCATATCAAAGAATAATAAACCCTGACTAAAAATTTGCAGGCGTTTTTGAAAAGTATCGATACTTCGATACCGATACTTTATTGAAAGTATCGTATCGATACTTTTAGATACTGTCTGGATGTATCGATACTTTAGAAGTATCCAACATCCCTATAGTTCTGTCTTAATATCGATAGCCTATCGATAGTATCGATAGTCCGAGGCTGTCGATATACCATCGATAGTTTTTTCAAACTATCGATAGTTTTGCTTTTTGGCGGTAAAAAATTAAATTAAACCCTCCAAAAATTGGGTTTTACTGCCCGCCATCTCTTGATTACCTACACTTAAAAAGTATAAATTATTATCTCATGATGATCACCGATTGGTTGATCCTCTGTTCTGCTCATCCTCACAAAACTAGGTAGGTACCTAGTCAAATTGATCGACCTTTCAAGAGTTTCAACCATCCACGTCTACTCATAAAGGAGGAAGCAGACTGTTCGTGGTTCTTGAAAAGAGGAAGTTGGAAGAAAAGGCGAGCAGAACGACCAAAGTCGACGCAATTTTGTTGCTGAAAGATTATTTCCAGATTCACCCAGTATCCAACAGTGAGGAAAATGATCCGGTAAGGTACTGGGCACAGGAATCAACTGTCCAGAAATTCCATCCAATGAATCTTTTGGCCAACAAGTATTTTTCTATCCCAGCCACCTCCGTGCCATCTGAGAGGGCATTTTCTACAGCCAGATTAACCATCACGAAGCAGAGAAATGCTTTGTCCGCTGAAAAAGCGAGCATGCAAATATTTTTGAATCAAAATAAAACCACCCTAAAAGAACTTTTGAAAATTGATAAAGTTTAAATCATGACTCCAAGCTCCAACAGTAATGTTTTCTGTAGGTATTTTTTCAATCATGCTTCCATTAATATTCCATTCATTCTTCTATATTTCATAAGAATAAATCCTTTTAAAAATGACAACTGATAATAATGTTTAAATCTACCTTAGTACCTCCTTTTCCCTGACACCTGAACTATTAGTTGACCGGGAAAAATGTTGGAATTATCATTGTCAAACCCAATTTTCCCTTATGATATCGAAAAATAGCCATAGCCACGGGACAGTTTTGGGGAAAAGATGAAAAAATATCGAGTTTTGGAAGAAAAAATATAGAGAACTATCGATAGTTTTAGGGAAAATCCAAACTCTGAAACTATCGATAAATATCGATATTTTCCCCCGATAGTATCGAAACTATCGATAGTCGTGACTATCGATATTAAGACAGCACTAGGGTGAAATTTAAGTGCGTTCATGAATGGGGCTGGTGCACGAGTGACAACAAATCGGAAGGTTTCACAGGGCCAGGTTAGGTTGCTAGAAATTTCGATCCGAGCGGCAGAAGACCGTTGTTTTGAATAGCGTACGGTGTTCTTTTCTCTTCTCTCCCTCCAAGACTATTTCTCCGACCGAAATTTCATTGCACCCACGCTTTTTAAAATTTAATCAGCTTTCACCTTAAAAGAAGAAAAGTAAGATCGGACCAACCGTTCCCGCGTTATAGGCTAAAATGTGCAAAGAAACACGGTTTGTTCGAAATTCGCCACTTGTTTGCCGCGCCTGCCACTCCCTTATCAACGCTCAAATCAAAATTTCATACAGAAGAGCTGCGACGGGAAATTTATTTAGCTTTCACGAGGAAAAAAGAAATTTGGAATCGGACCAATAGTTCTTGAGATACAGCCGAAAACGTTCTGAAAAACGTGCTTCCGCTGTCTTCAGGTCATCAACTAAAATGTTCACATTTTGGAAAAAATGGCCTATTTTCAAAGTGCCGTAACTCTGAAACTAATTGACCTACATAGCTCCGGTTGTGCTTAAATTGTCACACATTTAATGCCGTCTAATGCTTTGATAAAATACTTTGAAAACGACACCTAACTCGATCCCATAGCTAAAAGCCTTCAAAAAAAACCCTCCCATAGCCCCATTTTAGCCCCATAGCGCCCCACGGGTTTGGGCGATCGGACTGAAAACCTTGCGGGCACAACCAGATGGTAAACCGAGTATTTTGTCAAAATTTCAGATTTAAAACAAATCCTGCTGCCCAAAACGGCCCGGACGGCTTATAAGGCTTATTACGGCTGACGGACATTTCGGATTTGGAATGTAGACCTCTTGAAACGGGTAATGTCAAATTTTGAAGCCGATCGGAGTCGTCGACCTCCGTCGCGAAAACATAGGTGTACCTACTATTCCAAGAATAATAAACCAAAACGGTTGGTGCTATCACGGAAAATCCGGGCTGATTGATCAGGGCCCACGGCCCTGGTGTTTTTGAGTGCGTTCACACAGAAATAATCATCAACCTAAAATGCATGTTTTCGGGTGGGGACTCGTAAGTTGACTTTACGGTTATCCACAACTGAACCAAAACTCTAATCTTTCCTATCGGCTTTTTACTTGCCGCAATCCCGAAACAACGTGAAGTGCCTCTTCATCACTTCTTCTGACCCTATTACTTGGTCAACTCCAATAAGTTGGATTTGTAAGCAGTAGGTACTTTCTGTTTGCTCTTGTACAGAACCATTTCTCGTAACACTAGCTCACCACGTTCGGCAGATCTAACACGCTTGACGATCTGTGCTACTCATGTTTGGAATGGGCATGATTAATATATGTACCTATATTATAGTGGCGACCAAAATAACATTTCTACTGACCTTCATCCTACTACTTAGCAAAATTTGCTTATTTAATTACGCTTCAGGTACGCACGAGAAGGTAAATAAGGCGAAACATACAAACGATACAATCACTTTGCTTAGTCCATTTCAGTACTCGAATATTTCACAATGAGTAAGGGAATGCTGATATACGGGACAAATAACCGCATCTCAAATAGGGAATCGTCAAGACACGGGACAAATTTTGTTTCATTTAATGAAGAAAGACGGTTGTAGCTATCATGGAAAATCCGGGCCCAGGGCCCTGGTGTTTTTGAGTGCATTCACGCAGAAATAATCATCAATCTAAAATGCATCTTTTCGGATGGGGACTTGTAAGCTGACTTAGGCATTTTCTCGTAGCTCACCACGTTCGGCAGATCTAACACATTTCAGTACATAACCCAATAACTAAATACATTTCAAGCAATAACAACACTTACAGCTCACTGATGGCTGCTCCTGGAGCATAGGAGAATAACACGAATACACAAACTACACTGGACAGTACCCGAATTTTCTTTTTAACACTTCCTGATGTCTATACGGCCGAAATAACCAAACGAATAAGGAAATACTACACGAATTTATCACGTGAAACGGGAACTGAGTTCCTGAGTGCAGGTTTTGCCTTTGATAAACACAGAAGGTTCCGCCATCTTGCACTTTGTTTTGCCGGCCATCTCTTTTGTTTACAAACTGTTTGTTGACATGTTGCTGTTATTACCACTATTTGTATTGTCCCCGGGCACTATCCAGGAGGATGCCAGTGCAAGAAGGGCACATAGACCCATGTGCCCTTTTTGGGGGGAATGCAGAAATCGACTCGCCATCTTGTCTTCCATGTCTGTACCAAGTTTGGTTGAGAAAATCCTGATAGTTTTGTTGGTAGCCGTGTTAGAGTCAGCTGTTGTTATAATATAACAACAGCATATTATGCCCTTTTTGCAGGAAACCAGTTTTTAGCTAAAAAACATTTAGGTAAAACGTGGTTCCTTGCTTCGTATTGTGATTTTTTGACGATTAAATTACATAAATCGGACGTTTTTGGGCTTTTCCCCAAAATGCAGAATTAGATAAAGACTCCGGCGCAAAAGGACGTGTGTACTATCGGTGATAGTCTATCACTATGCCTGCAACCCCATATACGGAAAGGCAGGTACCTACTCTTCACCTGTTTCCTCCGGCAGCGATAGGCCTTTTCATCTGTTATCAGTGATCTTCCAACACTGCGGAACCGGGAACCGGTCTGTCGGACCACTATCAGTTTGTTTATGTCCGTATTCAGTCAGTTTGGTGACCAAACTTTGGTCATAGTGCTTGTCGGTTTTGTCACGTCACTCAGTATTCGTAATAGGGATGGGAAAGTCAACTCTTTTCGAGGTGTCGATTCTCGCGATTCAATTCGTTAAAAAGAGTCGACTTATGAGTCGACTCTTTGCGAGTCGTTAACCCGCCATTTCCCGAAGAATCGTCGGTTCTTTTTTGAATCGCGATTCTTCCTGAGTCGTCAGCTCTTCCGAGTCGTCAACTCGTGATTTCCCGAAGAATCACCGGTTCTTTTTTGAATCGTGACTCTTCCTGAGTCGTCGACTCTTGAGATTTTGATGCGTGAGACGGCTGACGAGACGACTCACGGTCAGAGGGCATGGAAGAAATAGAGCTATTTCCAGCTCTGGAAGAAATTCTTCCTTATTCCATGGTCAGAGGGTTTATTATTATGTACCTACCCATTTAGATGAGCTTATAAATTTTATGAGAAAAACCAATAAATAACTGGGGTATTGAAAGCTAAATTACCTAGCAAAAAATGAACTTCTTTTTGCATTTTGGCTCTGGCATTAGATGTTAAGAAAAAACGCTGCACATTATGTAAAATATTTTCACAAGGGTTTATTATTCTTTGATATAGGTTGTGCGAAAATAAGTTCTGTCAATAAAAAAAATTGTTTTTTGAAACTTTTTTTTTTTTCAAAATAATTTTGAACCACAATTATTGTGGAAGATGATCAGCACACCTACTTAATCCCAAATAATGCTATTTTTTGTCTGCTCATGACAACAACAAACAGGGACTCCCCGTATTCTCTTTTACTCTGTCCTTTCGACTCCCGAAAGGACAGAGTAAAAGAGAATACCTAGAGAAATCAACAACGAAAACAAAAATACGCACGAGTTTGAACCTTGGTACCCTGTACAGAAACCACGGAACCAATCAGAATTGAGGATACCCAACTCTCTTCCACCCCTCCTTCACGATTCTCGATGAGTCGACTCGTATCTTACCAATCAGAATTGAGGATAGACGACTCTCTTCCCCCTCCTTTAGGACACTTCACGATTCGCAATGAGTCGACTCTTTGGAACGCCGCGAGTCGACTCACCCGGTTCATTTGAATGAGTCGATTCATTGAGTCGACTCATTCAAAACTTACCCAACCCTAATTCGTAATGTCTGGAGCAAACAAACATTGTTGTTTCGGGGACTGTAATTCAGTTAGTCGACCAGGAAGACCCGAGTATTCCTCCGAAATCACTTTTTTCTCGTTTCAAAAACCTTGCCTTGACATCCGCCACTCCAGCATTTCAAAATATCAAAATCGTGGGCGCATTCAGTGCGCCGTCTCGGACCCTCGAGCGTACATTAAAAATCATGTTTCCTCTTGCGAGGTGTGTCGGAAGTGTGAGAAGTGGGTGATGAAATGCAAGCGGAATGATGGGAAGTTCGATTCGATTGCCTACATCACAAAGGACACCTATAGGTATCTGTTCAAAGCACTTCCCCGGAAACTTGCAAACGCTCTCCTGGAGAACCAGTAAGTACAATCTGAACTCGTACGTAGGGAGGTACCAATAGTGATGAACATACCAACTTGTAAGTCAAATAAAATATCAACTCCTTGGGATTGTGGCCTATCGCAACACAGAAGCCCTGAGAAAGATCATAATATTATTTTGATGAAATGACAATTCGCTGTGAAATAGATATAAACGAAGATAAATAATAAAGATATAAACGAAGTATTTTTACGAATAGGGGGAGAAGCACCCCGGGAACGCTACTTCCATCCAAGTGGACGGCGTTGTATGGCACTAATCCCGACAGGGATAAGTAGGTGGTACCACCGTGGTACTACCACGGCTGGTTGAATACACGGTAGGGGCCAGGAAACGGAGTCTCCGGGCCACAGAGTACAGTGCTCCGGGCTGTGATGTCACTGAGTCACCACTTCTACAGACGCCCTGCGTTGAGCTAATGCTCGACGGGTTTCAAAACTAAATCGGAGTTCCACACTAATAAAATTAGGATATTAAATATCATATTATGCTCTTTACTTTATCAACAATGATGTTTCTCAAATTGGAGCACTTATATTTCGCGGAATTTGGGTGCAAATATTATGTATTGTCTGTGGAAGTATCCCAATGCTGAACCGTCCGGGCATTGTTCATACGATTTTCTTTGCTTCGTGGAAAACATTGGACGGTGTAATTTTGTTCCTTCATGTGCCTGTCGTGGTTGGAACACCCCACGATCGCGCAACAGACCATTTTTAAGGGAAAATAAATTCAGGAAACTGCTGAGTTACACTCTAAATGCATAGGAATCTCAGACTGTCTGGGGACCCCGAAACGTCACTTCCCTTGGGGATTCCCCGGCGGTCACGCCTCCTGACCATTACAGTGTATTCAACCAGCCGTGGGTAATACACACCGACTTGAAACGAAGGAAAAAGCTCAATGCTCTCGGCCTAATGCTCATGTCATAATATGACAACAAAGGAGGTTGGTCCGACGGTTGATAACACGTGATAACATTGGCATGATAACAAGTAATGGCGCATGCGCAATGCGCGCTGATGAAAAGGTCTATTAAATGACATAAAAATTTTATGTCATTTAATAGACCTTTTAATGGCAATTTTTCTGGCTGATGAAAAGGTCTATTAAATGACATAAAAATTTTATGTCATTTAATAGACCATTTAATGGCAATTTTTCGAATAAATGATTTTGAAGAAAATAAGAAGAAAAAATAGTAATGATCTACGGGTATGAGGTCGTTAGCGTGAGAAATGACCCTAACCACCTCATTGGATTAGACCTCTGCACCGTCGGCAAACACCACACTGTTCTACGGGTATTTTTGTTCATGGTTGCTTCGTTACCATTCGTTTTACAATCAAAATAAGTTCCTAAAAAAAGTGAAGCCCACAATAGGTACTTACCTAACTACATATAAGTTTGGGTTACTAAGTCAATATTTTTCTATTGTCAGAACCTATTTTGTATTTTAACAAGCCATCAATTGAATTGAATAGATGAGCGCAACCTTTTTGTTATTACGAGAGAAACTAAGAAACAGTAGGTATCTAGCAACCAAACTATGCCACACAACACATCATCCACGTGATGCTCATTACGTAAACAACTGCACCCTAACGACCGATGCTTAAGAAAACTTTATGCCGATCAGAGGTAACGAACGGCTCAGGCTGCAAAAATCGTTTTGGAGTCGTTGGAATCAGCCTAAAAAGCTCATTCCATAGACCCTTGTACCAACGAAATCGGACAAAAACTGTCGTCCCCCCAAACTCTCTGTTGAGCCGCTCGGGCGTGATGCTCTGTACACAAACAAAAAAAAAAAAAACATAGGTACATGTCGAGGAGGTGAGCGCACCTTTCCATTTTTTGGAAAAAGGTTGCGCTAAAAACGCTGCAAATTTTACACAAGGGTTCATTATTCTTTGATATAGTTCTTAATTAATGGTAATTAATAGGATTTAATTGTCAATGAAAAAATTTAAAAAAAAAAATCTTTTTTTTGGGTTTTAATCTAAAAAAAATTTTTTAATTTTTTTTTTTCAAAAATGTTTCTTTTTCAAAAATTCTTTATTATTCACTCGAAAAATATTTAACATCCTGGGATCCTTCAAAAATCCCATTTTTAGCCCCATGAAAGCCCCAAAGATCGTCCCAGTGAAATCGGATCGTTCTGGGACCCCAAAAAATGGATTCTACGTCCAAAAATACTTCGAAAACGACACCTAACTCGATCCCATAGCTCAAAGCCTTCAAAACACCCCTCCCTTAGCCCCATTATAGCCCCATAGCGCCCCACGGGTTTGGGCGATCGGACTGAAAACCTTGCGGGCACAACTAGATGGTAAACCAAGTATTTTGTCAAAATTTCAGATTTTTAAAAAAATTCCTACTGCCCAAAACGGCCTGGACGGCGGACGGCGGACGGACATTTCGGATTTAGAATGTAGACCTCTTGAAACGGATAATGTCAAATTTTGAGCCCGATCGGAGTCGTCGACCCGCGTCGCGAAAACATAGGTGTATTATTCCAAGAATAATAAACCAAAATTTGAACTAAGTCAGCATTTTGTATTTCGGAAAATCGAAACTCCCTCGCTTATTTTGGAAAATATGTTTGTAAAGCCCCAAGTTGTTTCAAAATCAAAAAATTTCGTTTTAAAATACATTTAAATGGTTTAATATAGTTTTTCTATTTTTTTATACCTTTTGGTTCCATATGCCCTTCTTGCAGGGAACTAGCGAAGAGTTCATTTTTGCATTCCCTCCAAGAAGGGCATATAACCTACCTTCACATATCGTTATTTTTCTCAGTACCAATAAAATTGATCGCCGTTTGGTGTAGTGGTATTTCAAGTAGGATAATGATGAAGTCTTAGAGAAAAGGATTGGAAAGGATAAAACTTGTAAACACTCCAGGGTGTGTGTTAGAAAACTTTGGAGTCCATTTCCTCAAAACGCAGTTTTGACACGTAGGCCCTTCTTGCACGGACCTCCTCAATTATGTCGCTGGGTACTATCCATCTGCGAGTGCTGAGAGGCGGGTTGCAATGCTACTTCATGAAGCTGGGGTTGAGCTCCAAGACGTCTACGATTCCTTGGATGTGACGCCTGAGGAACTTAAGTGTTTTGGAAAAGTTTGACAGTCACTTTGTTCCAGACACAAATGTGACGTATGAAAGGTTCGTGTTTTTCAGTCGCAAACAGGACGATCATGAAACCTACGAACAGTATATGTGGGTGTTGAGAAATTTGAGCAGTACGTGTGACTTTGGTGCGATTAAAGAGTCATAGGTGAGGGACATATTCGTCTGCGGTATACGGGACAAGGCTCTGCAGAAAGAACTTTTGTGTATAAAGGACCTTGACGAAAAGAAGGCGCTGCAGGTGTGTAGGGCGAGGGCTGCAGTCATTCAACAAGTTGAAGGGATGGCTCTAGATGTCAAACAGGAGCCTCTTGATGATGTAACTGTCTCTGTGCTGAAAAGTGGCAAACACAGGCTTGCCCGTGGAAAAGGAGGGCGCCCTGAGCGTTCAGAAGGTAAGCGGTCTCAAGAAACTGAACGGCGCCGAGTGGAAAATTGTAAATATTGTGGCTACTCACATTTGTATGGTCGTTGCCCCGCATACAACGAGCAGTGCAAGAAATGTGGGGAATTGAATCATTTCGCCAAAGTTTGCCCAAACAAGAAGAAAGCGGACCTTGTGCATGAAGAATTGGAAGACGACAGTAACTCCAACTACGAAGTGGATGAATTATTGGTTGACAAGCTCATCACATCGGGTCAGGAAAAGGAATGGTACACAGTTACGTTCGACGTGAATGGTCATCAGCTGGCAGCTAAGGTAGACACTGGGGCCCAGTGCAACGTCATCAGTGTGAAGCAGTTTGAGGAACTTGGTTTTGTCCACAGTGAGCTTCAGAAGACAAGCTGTATCATTACGTCATATTCGCAGGATACAGTCCCCGTCGAGGGTAAGTGCCTCCTACATTGTAAGTACAAGAACAAAGTTTTCGGTTTGGAATTTCTCGTGGTAAAATATATGATCTTACAAACATTTTGGGATTGCAGTCCTCAGAACGTTTGGGTTTAGTCAAGCGAGTTGATGGAATAGTGAAGAGCATACCATCCTATGTACCCCGTGAACTTGTCGAATTATTTGATGGAAAAGTAGGTTGTATCCCAGAACCTGTCCACCTTCAAGTAGACCCTTTGGTTAAACCAGTGGTGGCGCCGGGACGCAGAATTCCTCACGCGTTGGCTCCTAAAGTAAAACGGGAGCTCGATCGCTTGGTAAAAACGCTGCAAATTTTACACAAGGGTTTATTATTCTGTGATATAGGTTACTTGTACAGACATTTAATTCTGTCAATAAAAAAAATTAAAAAATTTTTTTTTGTGGATTTTTATATTTCAAAAAACATTTGGGGGGGGGGGGGGGGGGGATTTTTTTTTTTCTAAAATCCTTTAATTTTTACTCGAAAAATATTTAACTTCTTGGGATCCTTCAAAAATCCAATTTTTAGCCCCATGAAAGCCCTATAGAACGCCACAGTGAAATCGGATCGTTCCGGGACCCCCAAAAATGGATTCTACGTCCAAAAATACTTCGAAAACGACACCTAACTCGATCCCATAGCTAAAAGCCTTCAAAACACCCCTCCTGTAGCTCCATTTTAGCCCCATAGCGCCCCACGGGTTTGGGCGATCGGACTGAAAACCTTGCGGGCACAACTAGATGGTAAACCAAGTATTTTGTCAAAATTTAAGATTTAAAAAAAAAATTCCTACTGCCCAAAACGGCCCGGACGGCGGACGGCGTACGGCGGACGGACATTTCGGATTTTGAATTTAGACCTCTTGATACGGATAATGTCAAATTTTGAGGCCGATCGGAGTCGTCGACCCGTGTCGCGAAAACATAGGTGTATTATTCCAAGAATAATAAACCAAAATGAAAATAATTGAACCATGGTTCTGCAGTTACAGTGCCCACTGACTGGGTCAGTCAGATGGTGGTTGTGGTGAAGAAAAACGGATCCCTTAGAATATGCCTGGACCCCCGATCTCTGAATTTGGCTATAAAGAGAGTTCATTATCAGTTTCCCACTTTGGAAGATATTTCGGGAAAACTGAAGAAAGCAAAGTATTTTTGTAAATTAGATGCCCAATCGGGGTTCTGGATGCTCCCGCTTGATCCTGACAGTTCCCGTCTATGCACATTTCAGACTCCATGGGGCAGGTATGCATTCCTGCGTCTTCCCTTTTGGATCAAGTCGTCGCCAGAAATTTTTCACCGAGTGATAGCTGAGACTCTACAACATATTGCGAGTGTTGAGACATTAAATTTTCAAGATGATGTGCTGATCTGGGGTGGGACGAGGGATCAATTGCGGAGAACTCTTCTAGAAGTATTGAAAACAGCAAAACTCAGGGGGATTAAGTTTAATCCCACTAAGTGTGTCTTTGACGCAGAGAGTGTGACTTTTTTGGGTCAAACATTTGGCCCGAATGGCATATCTTGTGACAGGGATAGGGTCAAAGCGATATTGGCCTTAAATCCCCCCTCTGATAGAAAATCACTACAACAGGTATTGGGCATGTTCAATAATTATTATGTGTCCAAGTTTGTCAAAAATTTCTCTGAGATACATAGTGGCACCACTGCGACAGCTGCTGAAAGAAGATGTAGACTTTCAGTGGACTGACTATCAGCAGAAGGCATTTGATTCCTTCAAGACGATCCTATCGTCGGCTCCAGTGCTGGGTTATTATGACCCAAGTTCAGAGTTGGTGCTCAGTGTGGATGCCAGTTCTAAAGCTTTGGGGGCGGCATTAATACAGAATGGAAAGCCAATTGTATGTTGGGAGACAAATTAAATAAGAGCGCCAAGAGTAGGTAGGTAGGAACATTCCCTCCCCCTCGCTTCTCCCAAATACAAGTTCAGTCGTTATCAAGCTACTGCGCCTTACGGGAAGTGCGCCCGCGTGTTTTATTTCATCCCGAAACCAGGATGTAATTAATAATTAATCAGTGGTGTTAGTGGAAATTAGATAAATTTAATAGGTTATCGGCCCCTTGCTTCCGCGATTTATAACTTTCGGTTAATTAATTAAATCGACCCGGCGAATTACCGATCATTAAGATGGCGTACACCGGCGAGTTTCCTTTGTTGGGTCAGGAGAGTTTTAGTCATTGGAAATTCAGAGTTACGACTCTCTTAAAAGAGAAAAAGGCCCACCGAGTTTTGAGCATCGATTGGACGAAAGTCGACCAGGATAAATTAGAAGCCATCGAAGATAAGGATGCGATTGCTCAGTCATTGATCGTCAAATGCATTTCTGGACGCCATTTAGATCTCGTCAAGGGACAGCCGACCGCCAGGGCTATGATGGACAAGCTCGAAGCCGTTTTCGAAAGAAGAAGTACGAACGTTAAGCTTGCCGTGAAAAGTAAATTCTTCGGAATAAAATGTCAGCCCGGCGAATGTCTTGAAGATTTTTTCATGCGTTTCGACGGAGTGGTAAGCGAGGTAGAACAGGTGGACAAAGCAGTTGACGAACTCGATCAAATATGTTTAATATTTAGAGCCCTCCCTCCGAAATTTAAAGTGGTAGTTACAGCTCTTGAGAGCGTAAATACGAAATTGGATCTGGCTTTCGTAAAATCAAGGTTGCTGGACGAAGAAAAAGACCTTGAAAAGGAAAATGTGTGCCAGGAGGATTACGCCCATAAGGCCACCCAGCGTGACGTCACAAGGCAGCCATCACATTTCCGGACGAATGAAAGTCAAGAAACAAATCAAGTCCATTCCGGTTCGAATAATTACCGTCCTAATCATTATCGAGGACGGGGAAATGGACGTAGAGGCCGCTATCGACGAAGGTTCGGTCGTCGAGGAGGAGGAGGGGGTGGTAGAGGTATCCAGAACGCCTACAACGTCAGCAGCGCTCATTCAGGAGACGAAATATGCTTCTCAGCATTAAATGTTTTATCGTCCGAGCTGAGAGGTGACGATGTTTTTATCTTGGACAGCGGTGCAAGTCAGAGCCTTTTCAAGATGTCTCTCAGAAAACATATGGCCAACGTTGAGACCCTCCAAAACCCGGTGTCAGTTTTCATCGCTAACGGGGAAAGGTTGATGGCAAAAGAAAAAGGCAAACTCGTAGTCAGCTGTCAAGGCCACCAAATTTCGATTTCTGGACTAATTCTGCCCGAGCTCCAACACAATCTATTAGCAGTGAGTCAATTAATGAACCACGGACATAAAATAACTTTCGAAAAAGGTTCTGTGGAAGTGGTGTGCAAAAACGGTCGCGTTTTGAAGTGCAGTTCCTCAAATAATATTTATCTGCTGAAAATGACTCCGAGTAATATGCAACCCGAACACTGCAGTCTGGCCAACGGCGAACTCTGGCATAAAAGGATGGGACATTTAAATTATCAAGATATGAAGCAGTTGGGACTACCGGTCAGTAAGGAAAGATGCCCGGTGTGTATTGAAGGTAAAGCGGTTCGTCAACCCTTTAAACCAGTTAAAAGAACGGCGTCACGGATTGGCGATAAAATATTTTCGGACGTCTGCGGGCCAGTGAATCCACCTTCAAAAGAAGGACACCGTTATTTCCAGGTAATTTTGGATTCGTTTAGCCAATTTATGGTAGTAAGGCTTATGAAAACAAAGGATGAAGCCGAGCAAAATTTGAAAGACTACGTAGAAATGATTTTAACCCAACACGGCACTCGGGTGAAAGCGATTATGACCGATAATGGAGGAGAATTTTCTTCGAGAAACTTCCAGAATTTTTGCAAGAGACGAGGAATACATCTTCAACATTCGGCTCCATATTCCCCTCAAAGTTGCGGCCGCGTAGAGCGCGCGAATAGGAGTATTTTAAGTAAAGTCCGCACAAAAATTGTTCAGTCAAAAATCCCCCGCTGGTTGTGGGGCGAAGCCGTATTGTGCTCTGCATACGAGCTGAATAGGTCCCCTTCAAGCGTCCTAGGTGAAGGGACCTCACCTGCGATGAAGTGGTACGGTCAGAACAATTTGACAAAAATGAGAGTCTTCGGATGTCGTGCCTGGGTTGTAAATTTGCCCAAGCGAAATAAATTGGACCCAAGAAGCCGAAAGACTGTTTTCGTGGGGTACGGCGGAGCCGGATATCGTCTTTACGATCCTGAGGAAGAAAAAGTCATAGTCGCCCGTGATGTCACCTTCGAGGAGGATGTTCTAGGATTCGATGGAGTGCAGGAACAAGTAAAGAAAAGAATCTACATCGAAGAAGAAGAAGTCGAAGCTGAGATTTTCGAAAATAGCAGTTCGCGCCCGATTCCCGAAGAAAATTCAGTTCCAGTCGAAAATTCACAGGAAGACGACGCTAGGAGGACAACTTCAGGAAGAAATGTAAAACTTCCTACCCGGCTGCAGGACTACGAGCTCTATTCTGCCTACAGCCTGATGGCCATCGAGCCTGCGAACTTCAAGGAAGCTGCTGAGGACCCACAATGGTTAGATGCTATTAAAAAGGAGCTGAACGCTATGGAAACCTTCGAAACCTGGGAAATTGTGAACAAACCCGAACAGGAAACGATTATTGACACCAAATGGGTTTTTCGCTTAAAGCAGGACGGAACCAGAAAAGCACGTTTGGTCGCCAAGGGTTACCAGGAGGAGCAATCAGAGTGTCACTACTCTCCGGTTGCCAAAATGCCAACAATCCGCCTATTAATGGCACATGCCGTTCAGAATGACCTGGTGGTGAAAAACTATGATGTGCCAAATGCATTTCTTTTCGGCTCAATCTCATCAAACGTCTTCTTAAAAATTCCTGATGGCGTGGAAAAGATACCAGGGAAGTGTCTCAAACTCAAGAAGGCGATTTACGGACTCCGCGAGTCTCCACGCATCTTCTACGACTGCATAAATGACTTCGCAACCAAAAATGGAATGCAGCGATCGAAAAGCGACTCATGCCTATTCTGCGGAGAAGACATCTGGATGTGCGTGTGGGTGGATGATCTGATTTTGACGGGAAAATCTGATCACATCGAGAAAATTGCTGATGCCCTGAAGCAGGTTTTTCGGGCTAAAGATCTTGGAGAAATGACCCAATTTTTGGGCATAAAAATTTCGAGAAATGAAAAATGTCTTACACTCTCACAAGAGGAGTTGATCAGAAAAATGCTCGTCCGCTTCAAGATGGAAGACAGCCACCAACAAAAAACGCCGATGGAAGCGAAATTTCAGGCCAATCCGGCCGAGGAGGAGATGAAAGGTATACCCTATAGAGAAATAGTAGGATGCCTAAATTACATTTCTCTCACCACCCGACCGGACATAGCCTTCCCGACGGCGTACCTTGGCCGTTTCCTTGATCGTCCTACATCAACAGTGTGGAAAGCAGCGAAAAGAATCCTCCGCTATCTCAAAGGCACCATCAACCATGGATTAGTTTTCGTCAAGAACCAGCAGCCAGCCGAACTCGTCGCCTACGCCGATGCTAATTGGGGATCGGACTCGATTGACAGGAAAAGTACCAGTGGTCTCGTCATATACTACCACGGGAACGTCATTTCTTGGGCATCAAAAAAGCAACAGTGCGTCGCCCAGTCATCCGCCGAATCGGAGTACCTAGCAGCAGCACTCTGTGGCACCGAATTGATTTATTTGAAGAACCTGGCGGCGGATTTTCTCAAACAAGATGTACCAGCGACTCTACTCATGGACAACCAAAGTGCAATCGCAATGATGAATAATTATGAGAATACAAAAAGATCGAAGCACATCGACCTGAAGGCGCATTTCCTGAAGGATATTGTTGAAAATAAAATAATAAGCACTACATATGTCAATACTGAAAATAACGTGGCTGATATTTTTACTAAGCCCTTACCAAATGAAAAATTTCAAAAGTTCAAGGATATGTTGTTCGTTTTGCTTATAAGTCTCTTACGTTCCTAATTATGAACTGAAAAGTTATCTTCGATCAATTTATGCTGTACAAAAAATTTAATGAAGTTATATTGGTAAATGCAGATAATATTATATGATATGACACTGAATTATTTTTATATTGTAATGAATCAATTGACAGCTGTGATTTATTGTAAGATCTAAGAATTTGACTTTTTAAATTTATTGGCATTGCCTATTGACTGATTTGGTTATTTTTATATTGATAGATTGATGCGTCTTCTAAATTTGAGCAGGGGTGTTGGGAGACAAATTAAATAAGAGCGCCAAGAGTAGGTAGGTAGGAACATTCCCTCCCCCTCGCTTCTCCCAAATACAAGTTCAGTCGTTATCAAGCTACTGCGCCTTACGGGCAGTGCGCCCGCGTGTTTTATTTCATCCCGAAACCAGGATGTAATTAATAATTAATCAGTGGTGTTAGTGGAAATTAGATAAATTTAATATTGTATACGCTTCAAGGGCCTTAACGTGTACTCAAATTCGGTACAGCCAGATAGAAAGAGAACTTCTGAGTCTCTGTTTTGGCGCTGAAAAATTTAAACACTTCATTTTTGGCCGGGACAGTGTGAAGGTACAGACTGACCACAAGCCTCTATTGGGGGTGTTTAAAAAACCTCTACATAAAGTTCCGGTCCGCCTTCAGCGCATGTTGCTGATGCTTCAGCAACTACTCGTTTCAGTTGGTACATGTACCGGGCAAGTACATGTATGTGGCAGACCTGCTGAGTAGGGACGTTGGGCCTGAAGGGTGGGGCATAGCTACCAGTCTTGATGCCGAGGTCGAACTGCAGGTGGCGCTCCTCATCAATCACCTGCCAGTGACGGATAATTGCCGAAAACTCATTTTTGATGGTGCTTCACAGGATACCGTTTTCCAGGACATCAAGAAATACATTCAAATGGGGTGGCCTTCATATTCTGATCTCAGGGATGCTGTCAGGCCATTTTTTGAGTTGAGGTAGAGTCTTAGCTGTGACAAAGGGATGGTATTTTACGGTGATCGGTTGCTCATCCCCAGCACACTGAAACAGTGCATTTTGGAGAAACTGCATTCTGGTCATCCTGGTATAAATCGCATGATGAGTAGAGCGGAAATGTCGGTGTTTTGGATTGGAATCAATCAAGACATCAAGAAGTATGTAAAATCGTGCCAGACGTGTCTCAAGTACCAGGACAACAAGCAGAAGTTGCCATTGACAAGTAAGCCAGTTCCATCCTTACCCTGGGAGGTCGTTGGCTGTGACGTATGTGAAATGCATGGCAAGCATATGCTTGTAATGTTTGATGCCTTGAGCAACTACATAGAGGTTGCTGAGTTGCCTTCGTTGAAGAGCCCGGTGATCATCCAAAACATGAAATCGATTTTTGCTCGCCACGGGGTTCCAATAACTCTGTTTACGGATTGTCGAGATCGATCCTGGACAGCGGTCCGGTTAACCAGTAGCCGGATACGTGACGTTCATCACAATTAGAGATGCCTCCAAACGGAGGCCAGGCCAAGGCCGGCTTGACCGGAGGCGGAGCACGTATGTCACGTTCAGGTAAGCATATAGGGACGGTAGAGACGCAACGTCGATTATTGTTGTCACGTCAGTCACCGTACGAAGTACTGCTCGTCGAAGACCCGTCCGAGACTCACCAGGACTCCCTTGGACTCACGTAAGCTCATCAGCCAGCCCAAGTACCTACTCCCCGAGCACCCTACAACACGATGAAGCTCCTGATCCACGCTATGATCCTCGCTGTGAGTAATTTGGACTAACGTACTTCCTCTCAGAAAGACATTCCGCGGCGCGATTCGGGATAGCTTTGGAAACTACTTAGTAATATGTATGGTAATTAATGTACAATAAAATACGCTTAGGGTCACAACCCTTTTGGATCTGATTCCACCCGTTTGCCTGGGAGAGAGAGGTCATGGTATTTTATATTCTCAGTTTCAATAATTCAAGAGCGGGAGGTTTACTATAATCCTTCCCGACATGGTGGAGGCGCCGGGTAAGGCGGCGTCTGTGGACGCATTAGACGTACTGCCGTCGACGCTTGCGGGGAAACGCACGCGCCCGGGCTTCTGCGAGGCTGATTGTTTTGTGTCTTAGGTTATCTTTTAAGTCTAAAACGACCTTCTTAATGAATTTTGAAGTTTTAATATTGAATTACCCGCAAACGCGCGCGCGGCCAACAGGATATTCCGTTGGTTTTTTTTTTTTTTCTTAAGCTTCTCCATCGATGGCATATCGATGAATTAATGAGAGAATTAATAAATAAAGGAATATAGAGAAGCTAATTAATGAAATTATAAGGAAAAATAATGAGTGAAATATGATAAAGAATGAAAATAATGAGACACTCTTGCGGGAATGTACGAAAATTAATAAATAAATGAACTGTTTAGCATTAAGTCTTTGATCAATCCAGACCTGGCCCGTCTGAGTTCATTGAATGAATTTCTCGCTGCCACCGCCGGTTGGGCGTGTGGGCGAGTTGGCTGCGGAACCTTTCGCTGGGTTTCGTAGGCTTTTAGATAACATTCCCTCTAGTCTAACCCGTATACTGGTCACTTAGGGTTCTAGGGGATGGGGTATTTGTCCAGCAGTCATGACAGTACTCTTATCAACCAATATGGTTTTACTTAAGTCTCCTGTGTGTATCGCAGTATGTATCATGTTATGTATTATGTTATTTCTTATGCCTCTTTGTTCATTTTCGTTCTCGCAGTCATGTTAAAGTTACATACTACTCTTTGTTGAATTTTTTTTGTTAAAGTAACACATATTATTTGTTGTCGCATCAAGAATCGTGCATGTAAAGATATTTGTGACCCTTTTTAACGTTTTTTTTTGTTATCACGATTAATCAATTTTTTTTAATATCACGATTATATAGCTCACTCGTTTTTACTACTTGGATGTTTTGTATATTTTCTCCTGTGACCACTGTTCACTGTACATATAGTTTCCTCATTTTAGTCAAATGTTGTTTGTATATTCTCTCCAGTGGTCACTGTTCCTTGTACATATAGTTCATTCCTTTCGTTAGTATGTTGTGTGTATATTGTACATATAGTTCGCTCTATTGATTAGTATGTTGTAAGTTTTCTTTCTCTCTCTTCTCTCCTCGAGAACATTGTCAGTTTCACATACGTTTTTTCTCTTGATAGGTCCTTTATGTCTTTACTTCTTAGTTTGTGTTCTATTGCTCAGTTTTTTTTTTTCTCATTAGGATGTCATGCGCTTTCGTCCGTTCCGCTCACGTTTCGTTGTTTGTTTAAGTCACTCCCGTGCGGTCGTCGCTTCCCCTCATCGGATGACTTCTGGTGGACGAGCATCTACGGTCTCCCCCTCTACCCCCTGAACGTGCGCCCCTGTCCAGCACTCGTCCGACACGATCCTGCACGCCTCTGGTGATGCCTGTTCTCGCGCCTTGGGCTTCGAGCAGCTTTGGATGATGTCGCCTGGCGGCCACATCACAAAACCATGGGGCAGGTGTCGAGATCGATCCTGGACAGCGGTCCGGTTAACCAGTAGCCGGATACGTGACGTTCATCACAATTAGAGATGCCTCCAAACGGAGGCCAGGCCAAGGCCGGCTTGACCGGAGGCGGAGCACGTATGTCACGTTCAGGTAAGCATATAGGGACGGTAGAGACGCAACGTCGATTATTGTTGTCACGTCAGTCACCGTACGAAGTACTGCTCGTCGAAGACCCGTCCGAGACTCACCAGGACTCCCTTGGACTCACGTAAGCTCATCAGCCAGCCTAAGTACCTGCTCCCCGAGCACCCTACAACACGATGAAGCTCCTGATCCACGCTATGATCCTCGCTGTGAGTAATTTGGACTAACGTACTTCCTCTCAGAAAGACATTCCGCGGCGCGATTCGGGATAGCTTTGGAAACTACTTAGTAATATGTATGGTAATTAATGTACAATAAAATACGCTTAGGGTCACAACCCTTTTGGATCTGATTCCACCCGTTTGCCTGGGAGAGAGAGGTCATGGTATTTTATATTCTCAGTTTCAATAATTCAAGAGCGGGAGGTTTACTATAATCCTTCCCGACACGGATGGTGCTCTATATTTCGACAGCGCGCAGTTCAAGCAATTTGGGTTGACGTGGGGCTTCAATCATGTAATGACAAGTCCGCACTATCCCCGGTCAAATGGGAAAGCTTTTACAAAATCCCTCCATGCCAATGAGGATCCATATTTGGCATTACTGAACCATCGAAACACCCCTAGGGGTAAAATCCATTCACGGGCCTCCAATTTGATGGGTAGATCATTGCGCACAAACATTCCATGTTCATTGCCTTCATTGGTGCCTAAGTTGACTTATGAGTCAGATCGAAAACTCATGACTGCACTGAAGAAGACAACAAAGGAGCATCATGATAAGACGGCCCAAGAAAGACCTCCCTTCAGGATAGGCGACAAGGTCATGTTCAAGAAGCTGCCCTCAGCGACCTGGCATCCTGGAGCGATAGTCGACCATGCAGGACCTAGCTCCTACCTCTCGTCCGGGGCGAGGAAGGGGTATGTTGTGCCTGTGTTACCGCGTAAGTTACTTCGCTCTACAGTGCTTATGCCTCCGTGTGTGACAGCCGCTCGGAGCTTCGATGGCTTTCGCCTCTCGAATAGCCAATGGCCGAGACCCCTCGTTCTCGATGGCCTAGGCCCCTCGCAAGCCGATGGTCGAAATCGCTCGAACCACTGATGGCTTTCGCCTCTCAGATGGTCGATGGTCAGGACCTCTCGGATTACGATGGCCGTTCTCCACGATCCTCTCAGTAATTCGATGGCCCTGAGGCCGCTCGATTTATTGAGGGATTGATGAGCTGAATTTAATACGAGAAGGAGAAAGAAAACATAAGTTTAAAATTGGACAGAGCACCGGCAGAGGTTCACCCTTCGTGAGAGAGAAATTAAAATGGAATGAAGGCGGAGGCGGCGGCCGACGGCCTTTTATACCCGCCTCAGCTCGTGCGGAGCTGCTCGGTCAGCTGGTTGCTATGAGACGTGGAGTGTCCCGTCTGCCAGCTCTTTTATATTTCTTGAGTTTTATAAAGTGAGGGTGGAATCCTCACAGGGCATTTAGAAGAAACGAGATCCACATTTCACCAAGGGAGACTCGGGGTCTGTCAGCATCATTGACCACATCAGCAAGTGCCGCCTCATCCCAGCCCTCAGAGGATGCTTTGGACAGAACAACGTCAACCGAATATAGAAGAAACGAGATCCACGTTTCACCAAGGGAGACTCGGGGTCTGTCAACATCATTGACCACGTCCGCCAGTGCCGCCTCATCCCAGCCCTCAGAGGATGCGTTGGACAGAGCAACGTCAGCCCCAACTTCAGGGACACCTGTCAAGCATACCAGGTTTCGCAGAGTGACCAGGCCACCGGTTCGCATGGAGGACTATGTGTAGGGATCTATGTTTGAGGGGAAGGTGTTGTGGAGACATAGGCATAGACCTACTGGGGGTTCAAGTAACGTTAACGTTTGTGATGTTGTTGGCTGTTCTGATTTTGATTGTGATTTTGATGATTTATAGTTGTTCGTTTATTTTCCGAAGATTACTATTTAAAACAATCATCTTCTATTTTTATGCTTAGAAGGTTGAAGAGCGTCGTTTCTGATGAGGTCCTGCGTTCTGTTTACCATGCTTGCTTTGCCAGCAGAGCAACTTATTGCATCGTAGCATGGGGAAACAGTAGTCATGCAATTGACATATTTAAACAACAAAAACGTGCCATCAGAATCTTGGCCAAACTCTCATGGAATGAGAGTTGTAGGGGTTCGTATTTGAGAAAAATTAGTGCAGAAGTTTCATCTCTCCTTCCGTCAAAATTCGAAACGTCAACCATACGAATGAACGACGCCCCTCTTCACGTTTTAGCTGAGTCACTCCGTCAGGGGGATCTCCCGGATTTTATTGTACTATCGGCGGGATCAATTGAGGTGGCGTATAATGAGTTGTCTTCTTTCAAGAGAACGCTGCTGAGCCTGTGTAGGATGGTTAATAATATTTCCAAGATCATAATTTTCAAGACCCCGTTCAATTATCTTCTCCCTCCATGGTCGATTGTAAATGCAGAAATTCGCCGTCTGAATAAATTCCTTTTGCTCCTATCAAGGAAATTCAAGTTCGTTAGTGTAATTGATCTGGACTTGATTGATGAATCCATGATCGTATCCAAACGATCTGATCCTTACTATAGCTCAATCGGGAGGCAAATTCTGAGCAGGAGGGTAAAGCAAGCTATCGTGGATGGGAACTTGAGCACGGATGCACCAATAATTCCACTACCCCCTATCATCCACCTCGCGGGGGAAACAATCTGACAATCAGCAACCTCTGACAACACTCACCACGGGGGTGTGAAGGAAGGCAGTGTAAATAGAGAGGAGTGGATTCTTTTATACCAGGCGAACGTTCAGGGCATTAGGTCAAAGTTACATGAAATCAATTTTAGTTTACAGAGGCGTCTAGATATTAACGTCATAGGTTTTACTGAACATTGGTGCCGAGAAGGTGAACTCCAGTTTTATGTGCCAGACGGTTACTATCTCTCTTCTTCTTTTAGCCGGAAGTCAAGGAGGGGAGGTGGCTCCTCCCTTCTTGTAAGACAGGATATTGAGGCCACTGAAATTCATTCTATCAAGGAGCGGTCAGTGGAGTCTGTTTTTGAGGTTGCAGCTATCAGTCAGGATTGCCAGAACTTGGTCATTTGCTGTGTGTATAGGCCCCCAAATCACTCTAGTTTTATTGAATTTATTGATTGTATGGACGGTATGCTGCATGAGATTTTTCAGCAAAGTAATAAGATGTTGGTAATAATGGGTGATTTGAACGTCCATTTTGAGGCTACCTCCAATACAGAATTCCTCCGCCAAAGAAAATCTCTAGAGGTTCTGCTTAAATCTTATGGACTGCATGTTGCACTGCGTGAGGTTACCAGAAGACCGTACCCAGGGCAGAGTGGCGTGCCTTCATGCCTTGACGTCATGATTACCAACTTTGAGTCCGGTTGGTATACACCATCAGTGAGTGATATAGGGTTTTCTGATCACCTAGGCATCGAGTTCTTGCTCTATAAAACTATTATCCCTCAACGAAAAGTGATCCAATATAGAGTAAGCAAGCCATCTAACATGCAGGTTTTAAGGTCGGTGCTATCTTCTGTTAGTTGGTTTCCAGTGTACCAGGCTGACAACCTAGAGCTAGCGACCTTCGAGTTTTTGAACATTTTTATGTCAGTTTTGGAGTATGCCTGCCCCATGTGGACAAAAAAAGTGAGGGATACTGCCAAACCAAGAAAACTTCCCTTTGACCATAGTCTTAATCAGCTACGGAAACAGTATCAAGACTCAAGAGACACGGCCCAATTTACCAATCATGTGGATGACAAGAACCGGGCAAGGCATTGTAGGAACTTGTATCGTCAAGCAATCGAAAAACAAAGGCGCCAGCACAATGACGTGACAATTAGGGCGGCAGGAAACAAGATGAAGGCATCGTGGGAGGTTGTAGCCGAGGAACTCAATTCCAGGTCCCGCAGTGTTTCCGGTACCGCAGGCTTGAGTGCTAGTGGATTTGCTAGTACATTTGCAGAGGTGTTTGAAAAACGTTTGCCCAGGTACCCATCGGAGATATTTTATGATTACTTATCCTGCGCACCGAGGATGAGCAGTGATTTTGCTCTGCGGGAGGTTTCTGTTGAGAGAGTTCATTCAGCGATAGTATCACTCAAATCCAGCAAATCATTGGATTATTTCGGTGTGAACACAGTAATGCTAAAAAATGTAGCTGATTTGGTCATTGAACCGTTGACGTACATTATTAATCTGTGCTTCAAACAAGGTGAATTTCCAAGCTGCCTCAAGGTGTCTGCCATCACACCTATTCCAAAGAAAGGGAAGCCCACCAGGTATGATGAGTTTAGGCCTGTCTCAAAGCTTCCAGTTTTTGCAAAAGTACTGGAAAAGGTGGTTTTGGGGGACTTGATTGCATACATCGAGGGGAAGGAATTGTTGCATGGCCGCCAACATGGGTTCCAAAAGGGCAAAAATACTTGTTCTGCCGCTTGTTCAGTGCTTGTGGAGGCACTTGATTCCCTTGAAGGCAAGATGCTCACGGGTTTGCGGCTGTTTGACCTGTCTAAAGCTTTTGATTTGGTTCCCTTCAATTTATTGACTGAAAAGCTTGCACATTATGGCATCTCTCCAGTTAGCCTTTCTTTCTTTGAGAGTTATCTCATGGGCTGGAAGCAGGTAGTTTTCTTTAATGGTGAACAGTCCGAAGAAATAGGTATTCCATGTGGTATCAAGCAAGGATCTGGACTAGGCCCTTGCCTCTTCATAATATATATAAACGATCTAGTATACCAATGCCAGGACACGTTCTTCCTCTCCCTTTTTGCGGATGACATAACAGCTGTGGTGCAAGGGAGTTCAGTTGAGGGTTTGGAAAGTAACATGACTGCACTTTCAGAGTTGATCGAGTCATGGTGTGATGTAAATGGCCTTCGCCTCAACTCTGATAAGACCCAGAGCTTAACCTTCCAGCTGAATGGCCCTCTCACCCGTTCAGTGAATCTGCTGGGTGTAGAGGTTGATAATAGAATTTCGTGGGCTCAACACGTCGACAAGCTGACATCAAAACTCGCCTCCTGCAATTTCATGTTGCGCCGATTGTCACGATGTGTGTCCCCTGAGATCCTCAGATCAGTGTATTTTGCCTGCTTCCATAGCCGTTTGAGTTATTGCGTGCAGCTGTGGGGGAACTCTCCACACAGCCACCGTGTGTTCGTCCTGCAGAAGAGGGCTCTCCGAATACTGAAGCACCTTGGATGGAATGAGAGTTGCCGAGGGCATTTTAACAGCTTGGGAATCCTCACCTTGCCGAGTCTGTACATTCACTCAGTTTTGATGTTTGTGCGACAAAATGTTAACACGTTGCAGAGGGGCAGTAACTGCCATCATTACTCCACAAGGCAATGCGAGGACCTTACCATTCCCACGGTCCGTCTGACAGCCTCGCTGCGGACAGACCCAACTCAGAACGGCTCTCGTCTGTTTAATCGGCTACCAGAGAGGCTGCAGAGCTTGCCCATCCCCGCTTTCAGGCGAGCCCTGAAGGATATTCTGATCGAGGCGGAATTGTACAGTGTTGATGAGTTTTATAATATCTCATTCGCCTCAAGCCCATGAGTTCGCCTGGGTAGCTCCATTCTCATGTTGTCAGGGTTTGTTTGTGAACTGTACGATGGGGCCCAAATTGTTGCTGTTTTGATGCTTGTGTTTTTTTCATTACCAATGTAATCTTGTAATCTTGACGTTTGCATTGTCATATGCATATCATATATCAAGCCCATAAGTTCGCCCGGGTTGCTCATTTCTCACGTTGTCAGAGTTTGTTTGTGAACTGTACTATGGAGCCCAAATTACTGCTGTTTTCATGCTTGTGTTTCTGTCATTACCTATGTAATCTTGACGTTTGCATTGTCATATACATGGATTTTGCAAATAAAAACCAGTTTGATTTGATTTGATTTGTTTGCTCGCCTTGGTCTCCTTACATTACCTAGTGCATATGCCTTGGCAGTTTTGAATCTGATTAAAGTAAATATATCGCTCCTTGCCGTGGTTTCCGATGTTCGTCGGCACGACTCCCGATCCCGTAGACACCTAGCGATTCCTTTTACTCGCCTAAGTATAGCTCAGAAAAATGACCCAATCCAAGTAGGTTCTCGTCTGTATAATGCCCCACCCCAAAATATTCAAGAGCTGC
This sequence comes from Pilophorus perplexus, assembly GCA_955831195.1. Classification (NCBI taxonomy): domain Eukaryota; kingdom Metazoa; phylum Arthropoda; class Insecta; order Hemiptera; family Miridae; genus Pilophorus; species Pilophorus perplexus. Next base: position 29,743,918 of record OY037016.1, read on the forward strand.
CTATTAAGTCTTTCACTAAGGTCATAAAAGTTCATCTCATTAGGGCAGAGCTGTACCTACTCGCTTGACGAGTTTTTAGCGCAACCTTTTTCCAAAAAATGGAAAGGTGCGCTCACCTCCTCGACATGTATGTTTTTAGCGCAACCTTTTTCCAAAAAATGGAAAGGTGCGCTCACCTCTTCGACATGTATGTTTTTTTTTGTTTTTTTTGTTTTTTTTTTGTTTGTTTGTGTACAGAGCATCACGCCCGAGCGGCTCAACAGATTTTCATGAGGGTGGTCTCATTGTCATCAGCGAGTTCCGGGGGTGGTTATAGGCTACCTTGATTTTTCCTCCCTCATCCCCTTCATCGGTTTTCGGGAGGTCCTTCACGACGAAAGTTGTTTATCTCTGATGTGTAACTAAGGAGGCCTCAAAAGGGGGACGAAAGTTTTTGTCCGATTTCGTTGGTACAAGGGTCTATGGAATGAGCTTTTCAGGCTGATTCCAACGACTCCAAAACGATTTTTGCAGCCTGAGCCGTTCGTTACCTCTGATCGGCATAAGGTTTTATTACGCATCGGTCGTTAGGGTGCAGTTGTTTACGTAATGAGCATCACGTGGATACTTTTGATGTGTTGTGTGGCATAGTTTGGTCGCTAGATACCTACTGTTTCTTAGTTTCTCTCGCTCATTAAATATTAATAACAAAAAGGTTGCGCTCATCTATTCAATTCAATTGATGGCTTGTTTCTTTTTGTTTTTTTGTTTTTTTGTTTTTTGTTTGTTTGTGTACAGAGCATCACGCCCGAGCGGCTCAACAGATTTTCATGAGGGTGGTCTCATTGTCATCAGCGAGTTCGGGGGGTGGTTATAGGCTACCTTGATTTTTCCTCCCTCATTCCCTTCATCGGTTTTCGGGAGGTCCTTCACGACGAAAGTTGTTTATCTCTAATGTGTAACTAGGAGGCCTCAAAAGGGGGACGAAAGTTTTTGTCCGATTTCGTTGGTACAAGGGTCTATGGAATGAGCTTTTTAGGCTGATTCCAACGACTCCAAAACGATTTTTGCAGCCTGAGCCGTTCGTTACCTCTGATCGGCAAAAGGTTTTCTTAAGCATCGGTCGTTAGGGTGCAGTTGTTTACGTAATGAGCATCACGTGGATGATGTGTTGTGTGGCATAGTTTGGTCGCTAGATACCTACTGTTTCTTAGTTTCTCTCGCTCATTAAATATATCGTAATAACAAAAAGGTTGCGCTCATCTATTCAATTCAATTGATGGATTGTTTGGAATTGAGTGGGATTTGCAGTGCCGCGGTCCAGCTTGCGGTGCGGTTTCATTGTGCTGATCTGTTTTTGTTGTTGTTGTTAATTGAAGTGCCGTGTCTCCACGTTTGGACTAATAATTTTTACCTACCTATGTAATGTAATTGAGTATTTACCGTTTCCCGACGTTTGCAATGTCTATACTTAGGCCACTGCAAATAAAAGTTCTTGATTCTTCTTAAAAATTTGATAAATTTAATCTACTATGAAATTCCCCACCCCCGCAAAACATCTTAGAGTGGCAAAGAACACACCACAGCCGAAGATTGGAAAGAACCTCACACCACCAGCATGGATACACCATTACGACTGGGCCAGACTGTAAAAGAGTGGCGGCAGGGCCGGATTAACGGGGGGGCTAGGGGGGCTATAGCCCTGGGGCAACTCATGGAGTCGTCTATGTCTATATAGCTCACGGATTTTCCACACTGATGCGGTGGTTCAGAGTTTGCTAAGCGGGTTGGACTCTGTACTGCATTTGGTTCATAAAAACAAAAATATTTGTTACATTTTTGGTTTATTATTCTTGGAATAATACACCTATGTTTTCGCGACGGAGGTCGATGACTCCGATTGGCCTCAAAATTTGACATTATCTATTTCAAGAGGTCTACATTCCAAAACGAAAATGTCCGTCCGCCATCCGCTGTACAGAGCTTCTTAGGTTGTGTCTAAGGCCATTTCTGGCCCATCACAACCTTTCTCATACCTTCTCCTCTCTTTCTTCCCCCAGAGGAAGTGCACTTATCGTTGCTTAAATCTTCTTTCTTCTACCTTGTTCTTCAGATCTCCCCTAAGGGGAGTACAGTGGGCCCTCCCGTCCCCTCCAGCGATAGCCACACCATTCTGGTGTGCCTGGGTTGGACCAATGTTGAGGCGCCGGGTTTTAAAGGAGGTCGTTGGCTCGAAATTCTTTGGGACAGGAGTCATCGCAGCGGACCTACCTACAATTCCACCTCTTCTTATAACTTGTGGTGTTCGGGTCGTTGGTGGCTGCGGAATGCAGCAGACCGTACCTACTCTTCTACCTCTTCTCGTAACTTGCAGTTTTCGGATCATGGGTGGTTGCTCTCTCCACGTTTACTTGTCTGGTGGAGGGCGAGCACTTCTACAAAATTTCCTCCCCTCCCTAATACTAACACGACCAGCCTGGATAAAAATAAAATCTGAACACACATACAATGACACACACTGAAATTGAACCGGCATACAATGACGTCCACCATCTGCCGTCCAGGCCGTTTTGGGCAGAAAGAATTTTTTTTAAATCTGAAATTTTGACAAAATACTCGGTTTACCATCTAGTTGTGCCCGCAAGGTTTTCAGCCCGATCGCCCAAACCCATGGGGCACTATGGGGCTAAAATGGGGCTGTGGGAGGAGTTTTTTGAAGGCTTTTGGCTATGGGATCGAGTCAGGTGTCGTTTTCGAAGTATTTTTGGACGTAGAATCCATTTTTGGGGGTCCCAGAACGATCCAATTTCACTGTTGCGATCTCTAGGCTTTCATGGGGCTACAAACGGGATTTTTGAAGGTTCCCAGGAGGTCAAATATTTTTCAAGTAAAACAAAATATTTTCGAAAAAGTTTTTTTTGAAAAATTAAAATTCCCCCCAAACAAATTTTTTTATTTTTTATTTTTCTCAATGACACAGAAATACATTTCTGCACATGTAACCTATATAAAAGAATAATAAACCCTAGTGTTAAATTTGCAGCATTTTTATTTTTGTAAAAAGAAACTAAGTTTCTTCTTCTTAAGAAAAAAGTCTTTTTTCTTAATTGTAAAAATAGATTGCCCTGCATTCAGAGTGCTTTTTGACTGTTTTGACCCAGTTTTAGGTTTTGAAGCGACAGACGCTATTTTCGAGTGTTTTTTACGTGATACTCCTGGCCAGAGGATCCACTTTCATATACAATATATATGTATATGTACATATATAAAGGGGGCCCCTTGTAAGTCTCAGCCCCGGGGCCCGCGAGAGGTTAATCCGGCGCTGAGAGGCGGACTTATGTCTCGAATTACGGCGGACACCACTGAGATTAATCTTGGGGCCCACAGGACATGGGAGCTTCAGGAAGCTTTTAAACAGGATTGGGGTAACAAATGAAGAACCCAGCTGTAGGCTATGCGGATACGAGTGGGAGACAATGAACGTGAGGCCTGAGCGGAAAAGGTATCTTACTTAGGGTTCAGAGGACTGGAGCGAAATACTGGTGCAACAGGACCTTGTAGGGGGTATAATAATATGCATGGGGTATATTATACCCCATGCAATATTATTGCACTTTTCACTGCGACTGATATGGGCTCTGCGACTCACCTAGTGGGCTCAAAGAGTGGGCCCTAGAGGAGGCTGAACTGGCAGGGGTTGGCCCTCTAGTAGAATAACTGGACCCACTAAAACTTTAAACTCCCACAATGATTGAGAGGAGAACACGATTGGGGAAATGGGGGCGAGAGTCCCTATGAAACGCGACACTACTGGGCACATAGAATAGTCATAATTGGGGAAGCGATAAAAGACACAATTAGGCATGGACGTGTTTCTGGATTATTCCTTTTTTAATCAATAGACGGGTTCCAAATACCACCGAAAATGGGGTTAAAGTACAAGATCGTACCAGAACAACTTTAGATTCATATAAAATACCTACCTGCGTGAAAGACATTTTGTCACATTAAATTATGTATTTTCTCTTTTTGACTTCTAACAATATGGCACAGGATGATTTAACCCGAAATTAGGGTGCACGTCCATTCCTAATTGAAGACAGAAGCCTCGTTGTACGTTTCACTATCGAAAGAGGTAAGTTGCAGAGCTGTTTGCAAAGGAAAGCCTCCGATGATGTGTCCACGAAACCGAACAAACTTATTCCAACTAAGCTTGAAAAAAAAAACCTGTCTCACACTTGGAACATAGCGACATGAGACCATCCAGCTTCCAACCTGCACAGTTGCTGATAAACGCTAAGCATGTTAGCAAACATTTTTGCGGTCGGAACGTTCTCTCGAGCCCCCGAATTTTTTTAATCGACCTAGACAGCATTGTAGATTGTAGATTGTAAAGGGATTGCTGCTGCGGAGGGGGGTTGGGAAGGCCCCCATCGCGGAAGCCTGTGGGCTTTTTGTGCTTTGCCTGAGCGCCCTGGTTCTAGTCCAGGATATCTATTCCCCTAGACAGCATACCGTAGTATGTAAAAAATACGTCGTCTCTAATAACAGCTAGGTACTTATCATTTTTCTCCTTTAAAGAGTGTTCCCCAATCGTGACTACTTCACAATTGCACCTGTCCCCATTAGTGCTTTTCCAGTTCCCCAATAGTGGTGGCAGACCGTTACCCAATAGTTACTGAATTTCCCAATCGTGATTCCCCCATGGTTGATACCTTACAATTGATACATGATAATTGATGAGGGACTAGTTCCCAAAAACCACCTACTGGAAAATAGGGGAAAAGGCACACTTTGGGGGTTACCAATCGGAAGATCTAAGAAGATTCGCTAGATTTATACGGGCTCAAAAATATTTATACGATTTAAATTTGATCGATGGTGTCAAGCGATTATTGTATCAATCAAGCAGTTGTCGATTGTGTTATTTTTTCTATTTTGATTATTATTTTTTCAAACAATTAAATGCGCAACAAAACCGCAGCGAAATCGATCAGTGAATGCGCGTTCAGACCTTGCCGTAGATGCGTTTGGCAAGCCAATCAGATCGAAAAATGCAACCTTGCGTCAGTTAAACCTCAGTCATTACACAGTCCGGCGTTCATAGTACCTACACCAAAGCCAGCCATAATCTGTTTCAAGACCGTACACGACAATTATAACTTCTTAATATTAACACTCAGCACCTAATATGTTGGGTTGATAAACGATGTTGAACAAACATTGGATGCAGCTGCAGTATGAATATAATATATTCATACTGCAGCTGCATCCAATGTTTGTATTATTATTATATTCTTATTATATTATATTATTATATTCTTAAGCATCCATTAAAACAATTATTGTTCACCACTCTTACCCGACTGACAATCCGAAACCCCTTACAACCCAAAACAAAGAGCGTTATTTAGCCTTTTTCGCCGCGGTTTTGCTGGCTTCGGCTCCGGGTGGCTTGTCGGCTTCGGCAGATTTCAGCCTTTTGAGGAACGTCAGAGTTAACGCGATGCAGCAGAAGATGGACACCAGTTTCCACACCCAAGAGTTTTCTCGAAGGTAGTCCGCGATCATTTGGGTGAAGTCGTCGCTGAAACAAGAGATTGATTAGGATTGCACGGTCGCTGATTCACATTGTGACCAGTTACCGCTAAACAGTAGAGAAGCGATACTTACAACGGAGATTTGGGGACAGGAACCTTCTCAGATTTAGCATTTCTAAAGAAGTCTGACGCGAAAGTAACAAAGGATCCAATGTCATATCGAGGAATGTTGTAGAAGTACATTTTTCCGAGTCGGAAGCTGAAAAACGTAACGTTTACTATAATAAATAACGTGAAAAAAAAAAAAAACCAAAGAAGCGTCCACACTATGTCACGCGGCACGAATTGGTTTAGGCTGACCAGCATTTTTAGCATTTGGGTTATTCCACTGAATGTGGCGAATTCCAGACCAGCAAAATTTTCTGTAGTGTCTTTCACAACTTATTGAATGTTTCCCGACGGTTAAGTGCCCTTTCCCCATGTAATAATGAAACCTGTATAGTATACAGGTATACAGTGTATACCAGCAGTACAGTTTACACTCAATTTTCCCTGGTACACCAAACGAGCGGCCTATCCAGGGGAATGACAAACCAAACCACGTGGTTTGAGCCACGCGTCAATTGGTGCTACTAGGGCTCGGATTCGAGCATATTAGCATATTTTTTTCCTGTCTAGTAAATATTGAAGGAAGCCTTTTGGTAGTATTTTCACCTCTCCAAGACCAACAGAATTTAAATTTATCTCTCTCTCTCTCCAATTAAGGAGATTTTAATACGGATATGCTCATAGATAACGCATATAGCCGCCAATTTAGGGCGCTCTTAGAATCCCACAATTTACAATACTTACCCTTCTCTGCGACACACCAATCAGCTTTCTCTAGCTCCCTTCTTGACCTAATTTTAGTTAATGATTTGGAAATTGTAAAGAAGTTTGGGCAAACACCAGCCCCAGGTTTTTCCAATCATGACTTAGTTTTTTGCTCACTTAATTTTAGGTCACTGAAAATGGATAAACAACAAGTGAAGGTGCGAAACATGAAAATATTCGATAGGACTAAATTTGTTAATGAAGCAAAAGAATTAAGTTGGGAATGTATATATACAGAAACTGATATTAATAGGAAAGTAGAAATAGTTAATGAAAAAATAGTGGCATTATACGATAAACATTGTCCTTACATTATAGTTAAGCCTAAACATGAACCAGCGCCATGGATTACGGATAATATAAAAAAGATGATGTCTGAAAGAGATAGGATATATAGGCAATACCAGGGGTTGAAATTGAGTGATTTTTATTTTTGGGAATCGCTCAAAATCAAAATTTGAGTTTTATTTTTCACTCAGAAAATAATGATTATTTTTTGAGTTTTATTTTTCTGCTCAGAAAATAATGATTATTTTTTGAGCGATATTTTTTCGCTCAAAAATAAAACTCAAAACGCTCTAGCTCCTAGGCTATTGCACCTACAGATCTGCGGTTGGTCTCATTCGATTCAGCGTCAAAAATACTATAAGAAACCACCTTGATCACTTCAAAAACAATATTATGGTGGCTTTGCTCTCTCCAAATATACGAAATATGGGTCGAATCCGGGGATTTCGCTCAAAAATAAAACTCAAAACGCTCTAGCTCCTAGGCTATTGAACCTACAGATCTGCGGTTGGTCTCATTCGATTCAGCGTTAAAAATACTATAAGAAACCACCTTGATCACTTGAAAAACAATATTACGGTGGCTTTGCTCCCACCAAATATGCGAAATATATGTCGAATCCGAGGATTTCGCTCAAAAATAAAACTCAAAACGCTCTAGCTCCGAGGCTATTGCACCTACAGATCTGCGGTTGGTCTCATTCGATTCAGCGTTAAAAATACTATAAGAAACCACCTTGATCACTTCAGAAAAAGTATTATGGTGGCTTTGCTCTCTCCAAATAT
>OY037016.1:29751582-29829047 GCA_955831195.1 Pilophorus perplexus
GGGCAGGTGGCAGAGAGGGACTTATGGCCCTAACCTGCCCTGATCGCAAAATAAAGAATCAATCAATCAATCAATCAACTTCCCACATCGTCATTTTTGAAGTTTTTCAGGAGAGCCCGAAACCACAAAAGCAATACCCCACAACTAATTCCGACACTCGCTGAGCGAGTAGTAAACAAAGGACTTGACATGACAATGAGGGATATTACTTTGACAAGACGATGTGGGGGTATTCACATAGCAATGAATACCATGCTCCCTATCGATATTCTATTAAACCATCAAGTTTGATCGATTCGCCATGAGAAGACGCGTCGAGTGGTATGCAAAACTCATTTTCGCCAAAAATGACGATGTGGGGTGTTGCCAGGAGACCCTCGACATCGATGAATAATAAACCCGGGTGTACAATAATAATTATTGTACACCCGGGTTTATTATTGTTTGCAGCGTTTTACTTACAATAAGAACGTCGGTTCTTCAGTGATATGGAACCGTCGAGAAGTGACACGGCCCGCCGTTTTTCTATTAACCCGGGCGACGTTCATTCGGGTCTTCAGTTTCGCTCCGACTGTCTCCCACCGAGCCTGAAGCCTCTGACAATCTATGCAGTCATTCGAATAGCTAAAAATCAAGAGCAAAAACGCATACGAATCAGGTAGAAGATGGGACAATGTTTTCTTCACAGCGCAAGCCCTCCCTAAAATTATTCAAAATACAAAATCCTTAAAATAATTTTTCAGATTACAATGGGCTAGGGAACCGATTTTCAACTAGTACTTTTTTCTGAAAGAACTTCATAATTTTTTTATAAGTTTTTCATAAGCTTCTAAAGGGCTCCTAAGGTGTAATACAAATTTCCAGGGCACTTTCGAAAATTTCAACTTTGAATCTGGAGGGAAGAGTGGCGCTTCCAAGAAGTGCTCTCTGGTGGTGAGCCAAAAAACTAAAAGCACGAATTCAGAGAGATTTACGAGATCAGAAAAGGTGAAATCGCAAGGAAAATAGTCGTTTGGATTTGTTCTGACGCTAGCGTGACGGGACAGACCATATTCATGTTCACCAACATAACATAACCGAAAATAAAAAAGATTTTTTGTACACTTTCTACTTTTTGTGCGGGTGCACTCTGGCGGATTAGTTAAAGTGTCACGCGGGAAAATTCAAAACGCCAAATATTCACTAGTGATTTCCTCTGCTCAGACGCCTAATTTCTCAGTGCTGAGTGTACTGAATACTTTGTTCATTATTAGTTTAACTATGTTCGGCCGAATTTCCCCATTTCTCTGACATTGTTCACTAGCCCATTATTGTGCCTCAGGGCGGAACGAGCGGCCCGCCATGGCGCGCCAGGCCGCAACGAACGCCCCACCAGCAGGGAGCCCCCCCCCCCCCCCCTAGTTTTGGTTTATTATTCTTGGAATAATACACCTATGTAATCGCGAAGGAGGTCGTCGGCACCGATCGGCCTCAAAATTTGACACACATGAATCATGTGTGTCAAATTTTGAGGCCGATCGGTCATGATGACCGATGTGCCATGATTACGAAACCGTGCGCGGTACGGTGTAGGTACGCCGTACGCCGTTCGATTTGGGTAGTAGCATTTTTTTTTTTTTTAATCTGAAATTTTGACGAAATATTTGGTTTACCATCTAGTTGTGCCCACAAGGGTTTCAGCCCACGCTATGGGGATACGTGAGGGGTTTTCTTCAGGCTTTTGTCTATGAGATCGAGTTAGGTGTCAGTGGATGTCACGTTAGTGAATTCGAATCAGCAATCATCGTGTCACGTTTTACTTGACAGTAGTGCTTCTATGAATGTTGTAAGCCCCAATTTAATTTCTGGGTTGCAGTTGTACAGTTTTGAAACGAAGGTAGTAGGTATAGATACTGTGACGGGAAACCGTCACGAACATCCAGCTAGGAGAAGGGGGGTCAGGGTCAAGGCCATAGCTAGGATTTTATTTCGGGGGGGGGGGGGGGTTGCGAAATTTCATTGGATATTAGATAGTATTGGATAGTAACTAGTATGTAAAGTTACCTACTAAGTAAAAGACAGAATTTTTACTTAAGAGAAAGTACCTATTGTATTCGCAAAAAAAAAAAAAAAAAAAATCGAATTTCCAAAATCCCCTGTTATGGTAAATTCTTAAAATGAATGTAGCAGCAAATTGAAAAAACACCCCACTTCACTTTCATGTATATGTGTATTTTTATTTTGAAATACCTAATATTTCAAAATAATGTATTTTTTTCAAAATAATATTTAAAAAGTGTATTTTTAAGTGCAAATAATGTTTTGTATATTATACGAAACATTATTTGCACTTAGCCTACAGTAACAAATTCAATCGCCTCGCTTTTTCTGTCGCGAACAGTTCAATTACCTCCTCTGTCGAAATATTAAATCTACGGTGGATGGTCATTAGTGCTAATCCAGTTAATCTTTCCTGGCCAGTAGAATTTCTTAGATACGTTTTTAGGTGTTTAAGAGTAGAGAAAGTCCTTTCTGGGGTACAAGTGGTTACTGGCAGGGTTGCAAATATTCTAATCAGTTTAAAAATATTTGGAAACAAATGTTTACTACATTCTCCCAGAGCCTCAATCGCGCATGTGGGTCTGTTTGTTTCGTCCCCTCTGGCCTTTTTAGTTTCCACAGATTGAGCTCTGCGTTTAGCATGTCCTCAGAATCTTGCAGATAGATGTTACCAGCATATAGTATGGAGATATAACCCTAACGACCCCGTAGTTTTCTATGAATTAACTACAGTAACCTAAGGTACTCGCCCAGCTCCATGGTTAAGCATGCGCGCTATTCGTGCACTAGTCGGCGACAAAGGTGCAAAATACCCTAACGCAGCAAGGTCTCTTTCCAATTCCATTTACGTTGATGAAGTCATTGATGGACGAGATTCGATTGAGCAGCTGATCCAGTTGAAAACCGAACTTGAGAGTCTTCTAGCTAAAGGTGGGTTCAGCCTAAGTAAATGGGCTTCAAATTATTCTCCTATCTTGAATAAAACCGACCTATCTGAAGATGCCTCACTGTGTAACGACGAGAACTTGACAACCAAAATTTTGGGAATGCACTGGAGCCCCAGAACGGATTGTTTCTCGGACGTTGTAACTCCTACCACTCCAGGTAACTCGAAACGTATCATCTTGTCGACAATTACTAGCTGTATGTTGTGCCAGTGTGAAGGTCTAGAAAAAGTGGTTTTCATCAAGTATCTAGGAGTGTTACTTGATCAGCACCTAAAATGGAAATTTCACATACAAGACCTTGTGAAACGGATAAGAAAATCATTCCATTGTTTTATTGTCCTAAGAAAATGGATGGCACGTGACACTCTTAAAATGATCTACTATGCGTATGTATATAGTCTCCTAATATATGGAATTTTAGTATGGGGAGGGGCGTATCATAGCAATTTCCTATGTCTGGACACGGCAGTCAACACAGTTTTGAAAATAGCTACAAAATCGCGTAGACACACACCCGTTGAGACTCTATACAGAAAGTTAGATGTAATGAAACCTAGAATATCATATGTATATAGAATAGTGCTGTACGTTTATAAAAAAAATTGGCAATTTCGTTAAGCAACCGGACATTAGACCTACTAGGGCAAACTTGACTGCAATAACAGACATTCCACGGCCGTATAATGACTTCTTCACTAGGCAACTACCCTGGCTAGCACCAAAAATTTTTGAACAGCTACCCTACAGAATGAAAATAGCTAAACACTTCGGTACTTTCAAGAATGAAGCTAAGAATTATTTGAAAAACAGTGAAAACGCCAGCACAATTCTGCAAATTTTATTATAAGATTTATTGAGGTAGCACTATGTAAAGCTGTTGCTGTACTGCCTAGAAATAATTAACATAACATATATTAAGATAAACGCACATTAATCGGGAGAGAATGAGGCCTGGACAGGTCCCTGACCTGTAGGCCTAGACTTAAGTATTGGGAATGTAATTAAAACAATTTGGAATACGAAAGAATTGTAAATGTATATCTGTAAACATTTGTGAATAAATTGAATTGAATTGCTCGCCTTTTTGACCCATGTGGTCTGATTGGTCCTGTCATATTTCATGCTAAGTGCATCATGCAGGAAACGTGGAAACACAAACTGAACTGGGACGAGGATGTTCCAGACTATATCATAAAGGTCTGGAACACTTTCACCAACGAACTACCAGCTGTATCAAATTTATCAATTAGCAGAGCCATATCTAAAACCGATACATCCTATCAACTTTTACTTTACTGCGACGCCTCGGAGCGAGGCTACTGCACTGTGGCTTATGTGCGATCAACTCAAGGGTCAAAGCTATCCATGACACTTGTCAAATCGAAAAGTCGGTTGGAACCGTTGAAATCAGAAACCATACCGCGGCTTGAACTTTGTGGCGCTGTGCTATTGGCTGAATTACTAAAGTCACTGAACGGCTTCTGTGAAAATTTGGGGCTAACTGAAATATATTGTTTTTCAGATTCTGCTATCGTCTTGGCATGGCTGAGAACGCCTCCACACATGCTACAAATCTACGTTTCACGAAGGGTTCAGAAAGTTCTCGAGTCTACAAAAATCGAATGGTGGCGCCATGTGAAAGGTTGTGAAAATCCTGCTGACGTCGGTTCCCGAGGAACCACTCCTGTCGCCGTGGAAACTCAGCCACTATGGTGGACTAGACCTGAATGGTGCTATCAACCTGTTGAAAACTGGCCGCAATCAGGTGAAATCCAACTTTATGACATCCCAGAGCTTAAGCCAATCAAACTATCACTTGCCACGATTGATGAGTCACCCGAATTTCAGATTTTCGTCTCAAAACACTCATCATGGATTCGATTAGTTCGAGTTGTCGCCTGGCTCAAGAGATTTTTTGCCAACTGTAAGGTACCCAAAATTTTGAGCTCATCTCGACTGAACGGTGCTCTATCAGCCACCGAAATTCAAGATGCAAACTATCATATCATCCGTATCCTACAACGATCAAATTATCCTGAAGTGTTCACTGAACCTTCGTTCAATAACTTACCACTTGAACTACGCCGTCTCAACGTTTTCATTTGACTCCCACGGAGTCATAAGAGTTGGTGGGCGAATTGAAAATGCTCCCATCTCAGAAAATCAAAAACACCCAATCTTGTTACCAGCGCGGTGCCACTTCACCACGATACTCGTAAGATATTTTCACAAAGAAAATAACCAGCCCCTCAACAGTGTACCAGAGATGGACTTCGCTGACGTGCCAGCTAATCGTCTAAACAGATGGCAGCTTGCCCAGGAACGAATTCAGCATTTCCAGCATAGATGGAAGGCGAAGTACTTGAGTAACCTACAACTCCGTGAAATTTGGAATAAGAAGACTGCAAGAGGTATCTACGACCGTCCAGTAGTGAAAGTCAGTGTAAAATCAATTCCGTGTAAAAGAAAAAGAAGGTTTTCCCTCGTGAGTTCCAACCAAGTGTAGTGTTATAGTCTTAAGTATTCTCAATCTTGTTAGCTACAACTATTTTGTTAGGTACTCCCCTTGTATGTTACCTACCGCCCGTCCGATCCCCCTAGTATGTTACCTACCGACCGTCCGATCCCCTAGTAACCGTCCGATCCCCTAGTAACCGTCCGACCCCCTCATAACTACTCGAGCCGCCCTACACCATTCCCCCCTCTTCAAGAAATGGCCTGTAGGGTCCTGTTGAGCCGGTGCAGCTGGGAGGAGAAGGAGAAAGACGTAGAAGAAGGACACTCAACTCCTTGAGCCTCCTATATCGCCACCATCGTTTGATGGCGTTTGGCCATGGCCTCAGCTCTTCGCCTGAACTGTTCTCAGCCATCTCTTCTCCCCATTGGTCCGGCTTCTTCCTCAAGCTCCTGACCTCGTTCGCGTCTCTTCTTTTCTGGTCGTTTGCATATTGGCCTCCTTCAAAAACGACGACCACTTGACGGCCTACGACGAAGACAACGACCACTTGACGATGTCCACGGCGCCTGTTCGAGCGGTATGGCACCCAGTTGTCATGCTCCGAGTCCTGAGGTTCGCCCAACAGATCGTCGCCAAAATCATCCACGCTGGCCTCCTTGCAGTTCTCGTCCTTGGAACCGACTGACGTTGACGAGCTGCAGGGACGATGCGTTCAGAGTCGTTTGTCATCTTGGCGGTTGGCTCTTCGCGACCATCGGGTGAGCGGCTTGGCGTCGTCGGACGTTTTTCGCTCAGCGTTCTCTCCCTGAAGATTGGTATGACAAGCGGTGTTGCAGTACGGGTTTCCTCTATCTTCTCTTCCAGTTCGTCTTCTCTCTCAACCGTCTCTGACTCGCCTGCCTCTATCTTCTCTTCCTTCAATTCGTCTTCTCTCTCAACCGTCTCTGAATCGCCTGCCTCATCAGCCTCCTCTGGCAAGGGCTCTTCGTTGCTGACTTCTATGGCGTCCAAGTCAATTTCTTCGTCCTCCTTGTCGTCGTCTTCTCTCTCGACCGTCTTGCCAGCGCGGCCTGCCTCCTCAGCGTCCTCTGGCATGGGCTCTTCGTTGCTGACTTCTATGGGGGCGTCCAAGTAAATTTCTCCGTCCTCCTTGTCGTCGTCTTCTTGGGGGCACTCCCGTGCAAAGTGGCCTAACTCCCCACAGCAGTAGGTAACACCTGGGACCTCGACCTTTGGGTGGTCTCCCTTGCTCCCGCATAATGTGAACCAAACCTCTCGGGAACCAAACCTACGACCTAATGCTGCGGCGACTGCATCTAAAGTCCGGCTGGCAGGAGGCACATTACATACAACCGACAGGGCTAGGCCTCGAACTGCCGTGATAAGCCACTTGACCGCTGTGGCAGGTCCCCACCCATTGGTCTCCATGACCACGCAAAACTGCATCCAGTACTCGTCCCATGAGAAGGACCCATCGTATAGGGCCGGTTTCACGACGTCCCTCTCTACCCCAGGTTGACGGGACCCCGAGCCTGATTCCAGGGCCCTGAGCCGAGCAAGCATGCGGTCCCAGTCCCGACTTGTCACCTCCTCGTCGTCTCCGTTGCACTCTTCACCACCCATCCTTCCCCACCTCAACAGGCCACGGGTCGAACGCGCACTTCTGACACCAGTGTAAGGAATCCGGTACAACTCAACGGCTTTTATCCCCAACTATGTATTTGTAACTCAACACGCACACACTACCATCAATAACTGTCTATAATATGGTCCATATTATGTTACATAACATATTATGTTTCTTCTCGCCCACTCAACAACCCCTCATAACTACTCGAGCCTCCCTAACCATATATTCTTGAAAATCTCGAGAAATTCAAAAATGATGTACGTTCTGAGATAGGTTGAGCGCCCTCAAGGATTTTTTCCGTTTTCCCCTCCTTCAACCCCCTCTCCTTCCCTAAAGAAGGGAAGGAGTGGGGATTTCAGGCAATATTGATTCGATTTTGATGAAATTTTCAGGGATTACGCGGGTTGTGCCGTAGATGATTACCCAGGCTTAAATTCGGATTCAGCACTGTTCAAAAGAGGGGGGTTATGAGGGTGGGGGGTAAGAGGAAAATTGCGATTAACGTTACTTCCTGTCGACAGATTTCAATGAAATTTGTGATGTAGGTCAGATAATAATATTATCATATTATAGATATATCTGATCTGTGATGAACTTGTCTATTAATGAATAACTTTAAATTGCCGTGAAATGTAAATACTCTAAATACTGCAAATAAATATATATATAAGTTTACTCCGTCGGAGTTGCTACTCCGACTCATCCTCAAACCCCCCCAACCAACTAATCCCCACGAATTTCCTTCCCCACCCCCTATGCCTTTCTTCAGGGAGTGATCCTCGAACAATCGGAGATCTTCAGTCTGTTGATAACGCGCAACGCGAAACGTCCAGAGGCAAGTTATTAGTGTCGTGTTTGTCACCCATCTCAGTATAGTTATATATAAGTTTAAATATACCTACCAATCCGAAAAACATGTACCATGTTTCCTTGCTATGATCCTTGATCAAAACTTAGATAATCCGGGGGTCTGGGGGTGTCCCATAGGTAAGTCATAAGACAATACATGTACCATGATCTACAAAAATCACAAGCGGCAATACACCCACAGGCGGCAATATTTTTTTTTAATTCATGAAATATTGTGAATAATAAAATATATTTTTTTCAAAAAATTAAAAAAAAAGTAACTCGAGGAGAACTTCCCCAGGAGGAGGAGAAATCCATCCCCTTAATGCGTCAAGAGCTACGGATCCGGTGCAGGTTGGCTTGAGGTTGTTTAACATGCTCCCGAAGTCGCTGCAAGAGTTACTGGAGACTTCTTTCAGAATGACCTTCAAGAAAAGCCTGACAACAGCTGAACTTTATCATATCGATGATTTTTTCCAAATTCAGCTTTCCCCAATCGACCCATATGACCAATATTCATTAATAATTATTAGTATTCATTCTGTATTTTTTATTTTTTTATTATTATTATAATTTTTCTCGATTCTAATTGTTTTTTTGACGATTGTAATGCCTCAAGGAACCCCTACAATAAAAAATTTACCTATTGATTTGATTTGATTGCCAATTCCCTGCCTAATTTTTCGTTTCTTAATATTAAGCACAGGTCAGGGAAAAGTCTTTTGATCAGACTAGCTAGGTAGGCCTACTTCATGAGCCGATCTCCCCCCTCCACGCACGCCAACTCTGGATTTGTACGAGATCCAAGACTCGGAATATTTTCCGTTTCCGGAGGACGAGGAAGTGGTCTCGGAGCGCGTTACGGAGCAGGACCTTCTTAGGGACAACGCTCGTGCAAGAGCAGCTTAAACCTATCATATTTTTATCCAAGATATTGGTCATAGAATTACTTTTTTGCAACATTTATGCAAAATATTGATAAAACGTCGAGTAAAATTTGCATCGTTTTGATCCTGTGATAAAGCTATTCATAGCAAATAGCTTTTGAGGAACTTACAACATGACGAACCAATCGCCAGTCGTCGCTCCGGAAGAAGCTTGCGTCAAGTGTTCAAACGTTTCGTCCGTTAATTCCTTCACGACCGGCTCTTTGTTGTCTGAGAAGAAGTGCGATACGGAATCTTCGTCATTGTCACCTGCAAACCGAAATTGTACGTTCATGCAGGGTTTCAACTGCCTGACTTCTCTTGGCAAAGGTAACGTTGCATCTGTCTTACCATCGTACAACAAAGGAACCCCATGTCTGAAGAACACTATGGCCGGCTCCTTGGATGGGCTGTAGAGTTTGACGAGAGGGCTACCGTTGGCTTTGACCACCCAGGCATTCGTCGTTTCTACCAAATCCTCTCGGATGTTCATCAACAATGTTTCCAGTTTGTCGCATTGTGGGCAGTTGTCCTTGGCTACAACAAGCGAAAAACAAACATGAAGAAACGCTGCAAATTTTACACAAGGGTTTATTATTCATTGATGTAGGTTACTTGTGCAAAAATGTAATTCTGTCAACAAGAAAAAATTTTTGAAACAATTTTTTTGTTTTTTTTTTTTTCAAAATTTTTTTGTTACGTAGGTACCTATTTCATTTGAAGAATATTTGACCTCCTGGGATCCTTCAAAAATCCCATTTGTAGCCACATGAAAGCCCCATAGATCGCCACAGTGAAATCGGATCGTTCCGGGTCCCACAATAATGGATTCTACGTCCAAAAATACTTCGAAAACGACACCTAACTCGATACCCAATTTTGCAATTTCCCCAAAGCTGTGCTTCACGCGTAGCACACGAAAAACCGCGATTTTTTCAGCCTTAACTCAGTTTTTGCTCTATAGCTAATAAACTATGCATTGTCCGACGAAAAGTACTAGATGAGTTTTTAAATAGCGTTAAATGTGTGCTCATTTAAGCCCAACCGGAGCTGTGTAGGTAAATTAGTTTCAGAGTTATGGCAATTTGAAAATAGGCCATTTTTTTCAAAATGTGAACATTTTAGTTGAAGACCTTCCTTAGACCAAAGTTGCGGGTAAATCATTACTATAAAACTCATGGAACAGACATTGTAGGCAATCTAATTAGTAGGGCTCGGATCGATATGCTCTATAAAATCCCCGAATATGCCCTGAAAACCACCCCGATATGCCCGTAAACATGCACGAAAAACCCATAGATATGCCCTTGAAAATTTAATGTATGCTGAAAAAACTAGCTTTTTATTTTAACTAGCATTTTTCAAAGTGCAATTACGTCACCGACTCAACAAAACATGGGTAACTCACTCATATGTACACTTTATTTTATGTACCTTATATTACTATTTTATTTTGGATTTACATTCTTAGCGCGTAGGCACATAATATCAGTCAGTAGGTAAATACCTACATTAGCTTGTAAAACTAAAATTTAATGTTTTTCAAAATTCTCAGGCTTGAATGATTTTCTTAAGTCACGTGAGAAAGACTGCTCTACATCTACGGAAACGAGTGGTAAATACTTGCAAGATGCAATATCTGTAGGGGTGAATTCGGCGAGTGCTTCAGATGAGTTGCCGTTCAACACGTTTGCCAGCTCGACTGCAGTTGACCAGCCAGGGTTCCGAAAAAGAACGAACTCGAATTTTTTGCGGACGACTTCTCCTGTCTCCACCGGATAGGAAGAGGCTTCTTTCTGAAACTTCTCGATGACGCGTACTGCTTCCGTCAGCTCCTTCCCCGCGGACTCTTAACTCCAGTATTAGCTGGGGGATTGTCAAAAAGTGAGCCTTAACGAAGGCCAGCTCTTTCATGTACTTCTTAGATTTTGCTATGTATTGGGAATCTTTTTCGTCAAATGTATCGATCACTTGGAAAAAGTAAGGAAAATGACGCATTAATGCATAGTTGGTCCAGACTCAAGAAGGTATAAACGAAGCACTTGCCTTCTAATCCAATGAGCAGAGGATGAATAAAACAAACTCGAGTAGAATGAGGGAAAACAGCAATAGGTTGCTTTGGACACTCACTTTTTTACTGCTTGCAGGTGGTCAGCTTAGTATAATGCCGCAGAAATCCATGTTCCCCATCTAGTCGGGTCCCAGGAAACTGCCCGAATCGCCCTACCAGGAAATTCGGGGAGATCGGTGCCTCGTCTCAAATCTGTCCGAAAATCTGATCCTAAAAACTCCCCGAAAAGGTGGGACGAGGATTCTGCCAGAAAACTGAAAACACGCATGTGAATAAGGGGTACTGCCCGAATCTATCCGAACTGGAAACTCACCGAAAGTCGTAAACCCCTTTCAGGTACCTGCTTCCGAGGACCTTCGTCCTCGGAAAGCGAACGTAAGTAATTACGTCATGAGGGACTCCCAAGTTCACTGCCAACAACAGAAGGCCAGTAATATTTGCACCATCTATTTAGGCACAGGTGGGACGGGAAAATACCTCATTATAATTAGGTATAATTAAACGACATGTGGCTTTGTCATTGGCTCTGGTCCCCCCCCCCCCCCCCCCCGCCTGTTCCTTTTCCGGGCCGGCTCCTCCATTCCTCTATGTATCGAATAGAAATTCTCTTCAGGAAAAAGTTGATATATTAACTTTTTCCTGAAGAGAATTTGAACTATTCACTACTGATCGAATAGGTATTTCTCCGAATCACGAAAAATTTGATCATAATATGATCTTATCATATTATGACTTGGAGTCATAACAACAAACACCAGCAGAAATTGGGTCCGGCCACCTAAAATTTCCTTCTAAAAAGCCGATATTTCCTGGGTTTACCTTCAGGTGCAATTTGCATTAAATGCATTAAATGCACGACAAGAAATTTTCTTGTCAATGTTATTAATCATGAGGTTCAATGTGGTTTGCACCTAGTCCAATTCAAACATTCGCCGTCAATAAATGTTTATTGATTAAAATTAAAGTATTCATGGTTCACATGTCATAAGTTAGTAAAATGTATTATGTAAGTCTGTATAAAAAGGAGGAGGAGGTATGGATAATCAAAATAGCCTAACGAAGCAACTTACAAGGGCACGGCACTGAGCACAGGTGATTGGTTTTGGGATGTTGCTGCTCTCATATAGGGATTTTGCTGCAAGGAGGGAGTCAACCACGTTTGTGGAAACAGGTTTTGAAAATATTGATCTTGAGATTTACAAGAGCGGAGCAAACTTGACACTTTTCAATGGCATTCCAGCGTCACTTGCTAGACCTGTAGACGAAAAATATACTAATAAATAATACACAATAGGTACATAATATCACAAAAGAAGAAACTGTAAATCTGGCTCTCAACCTAGTGGGTTAAATGCGTCGAAAAATGCAAATTTTCAGGAAAGGCAAAAACCTACAAAGTAACTGTCTGGGCGTTTTTGTTTTTTTTCATTGATTAGAGGGAGAAAGAAGGATGACCAGAGTATGAAGCAGGCGCCTTCTGGACTAATTTTTAATAATTACAATTGAAGTTGAAGGATTGTGCAGTATACCATTTCGTTCAGTATATAACGTAGTTTATTTTAAGAAGAAAAACAAAAAAATTTTACGGCGTAAGGAACCAACTGCCCCAAACACCAAGAAATGATGACAATGCGCAATTAATAAAGCTAGTTGTCCTTTCTAAGCCTCGTATTACACTTGTTTCACTTACCTGGCGTTGAATGATCCGTTTTGGCGGTTGTAAGGAACACTGACACCACGAGAAAAATAAAATTTTCTGAACTCATTATCACCTTCACTGCGTTTTAAACCTCGAGAACGTTACGCTTTGTTCTCTACCCGCTCAGAATGTGTTGATTTTCGACCATCTTCAGATGTCCAGGAATTCGGGTGTTCTGCCCCACAGTGCGCCCGCATGAACAAATTTAGGCTACATTATTTCTAGTCTCATTGCACACTTTCTACAGGTAAATTGCAAGAATTTTCCTAAAGAGTTGATTATTTCCTCGTCTGTCGTATCGGGATTTGGGTCAAACGAATTTCACCACTCTTTCGCCGAGCTTTCGAAAATTATATTTTCTTCTTAAAGGCCTACAAAATATTATAGCATTAGAGCAGTAAAAGCTATATAATTTATTATATTACGCGAATCCCGAAAAGGCGACTTACTCAGAGGGAGGTTATCGTGTGGATCTCACAACGATGTCAAACATGAGTAGGTATGAACCGGGAAACACTGTAGAACGTTGATATTTCGTTCACTTGGTCGTAGTCAAAAATACTCCCAAAAAGAGGAAGTCGACAAGGTCCGAGAGAATTTTAGTCGTGGATGCTCCCATTGAACTGACCAGAGTTAGTCGCCGATACTCCGTACCTTTTCAGTACATTTCAAACGCTGCAAAATCTGAGTAACATTTAATGTTACTCAAGGGTTCATTAAATTCTTCACAATTTATGCCAAAGAGGCTTAGGGGTTTTTTTTTTTTGTTTTTTTGTTTGTGTGTGTGTGTGAAGATTTGGGCTGTGATATCGAGTGGGGAGTCGTTTTCGAAGTATCGAAGCTCTTCCGGTTATCGAGTCAACACGCCTGCGTTTCTCCCCCTTCACGATAGGTCAACGAGCGTAGGTAAATACAGTTTTCAAATAATTTCATTAATTTCAGTAATAAATAGTTTTCAAGCCTCAACAATTTTCGCTTCCTTTGAGTAAAACCGACACCGCCCTTGGATAAACCCCAGAGGAAAAGGTACAAAGGAGACCCAATTAGGGGCCCCTGCCGTCTCAACACTAATCCTCTTAGGTACCTGAAGCTCGTCACAGACCCACTCGAGGGTTCAGAAATTCTGACAGTTTTCAAAGCCGAAACGGGGGTCTTTCATTCTGCCAGAATATTTTCGGACAGTTGCCAGATTTATGTTTTCCGACAGTTTCCTGGCCATACTTTCGGGGACTTTTTCGCCAACGCCCCAAACTCCCCGAATCGGTTTCTGGGCAGAAATTCGGACAGTATCCTGGTCTGGCAGTTTCCAAGTTCCCATCTAGTCCGGCAGAGGGATATTCTCTTGCTTGAAGGCCCTCACTCGGCTAGGTGCCTTGACGAAAATTCTTTTAACTGACGAAATTAGGCTGTTCACTCCCGGGGATTGATCTCTCAGCGCTTCTGATACTCGATGAAGAGCGTGGGCCAAACAAGTGACATGATACATTGTATCATCTTTGAGTACAGCACCTGGAGGTGTTTCCCTGCCTTCAAAAAATAGACTTTTTGCCAAAAACACCCCAAATATGCTCTTAAAAAATAAAGTGCCGAAATATGCATTTATATGCTCTATAAATTTAAATTTGGAACACCAAATTCGCTTCAAAAAGGTGTATTTGGGATATTTGTAGCTTGGGCATATCGCCAACATAATATGCAAATATGCCCTGATCCGAGCCCTACTAATTAGTATCAAATTAAGCGCAGAGCGTGGTCAGTAGGCCCTCTAGTTCTTTCAAAATCTCAAAAATCGATATATGTAACGTAAAATTGCATTTTTCCAGAAATGTTCCAAAACCATTTATTTGCCATCTTTTGAAAACTGTAGGAACGATTTCCGTCCTACAGATCAAGTTGCGGTAAATCAACGGCACGTGGGAACAAAGGAAAGAGGATTGCGACGCTACACCATCCGCTCGCAACCTGAGATCTCCAAGGCTACGCGACACGACATCAGCAGGTCTTGGAGCATCAACTTGTTCCCACGGATTTTCCGCTGCGTCGCCGGATCGGACAAAGGCGAGACCGGCCGAACTCCAGGATTCAGCAAAATTGGAGTCGGCCAATAGAAACAACATCTAATCCCACCTTCTCGACATCCGCCAATGAGATGTCGAAGGAGGTGGAACTGCGGCAAATCAACATCAAGAAAAATCCTCGGTTTTTCCCCCCCACACAACATCAGAGTGGGGAAACCGAGGAATTATAAGGGACTACGACAGCAAAATCGTGGTCACTTATTCTCCACTCGAAAAGTCTCTAACAGCAACAACAACAGCAAACTCCCGCATCGTGGTGCCGCCACCAGTCGAACTTAGCCAAGTTCCAAGCCACAAGTGCAATCATATAGTTTCGGGCCTAGCTCCCCCGAAACTGAACGTTACCGCGCGCGTGTGCTACGGAAAACGAATCGCGACGCGAGTGACGGTGCGCGATCGCGGAAAGACCAAAGGATATACAAAAGGGGACAATAAGGTAACGACACTAGATAGTTAAATAAATAAGCATTATTGGTCCACCTATACTTAGTGTACATCCATACATAAATACGGTGATATAAGTTAATATTAAATGGTATGGATTCGATCTTTGTTTACTCTATTATCCTAGGACCTCAACGGTGAAAAGGAACAGGTAAATAGGTACCAGTGTTAGGTTTTTCAGAGATCTTTCTAGTCGAACAAAACATAGCGACCAGATCGAGGAAAAACCGGCACGACAAAAACCTTATTAAATACCTATATTTTTTTGTGTGTATGGAAATGACAAAGAAGGCATGCTACCGTCGACAATTTTCAGGTTAGCATGTCGCAAAACCACCGTAATTCCACCGTAATGCCCGCTATGGCAGCTAATCTGAAAACTAGGATGATCAACTTACCTATGTAAAATTTCATGATCAGATCATGAAAGTAGATTCTACAACTTTCATTCAATGCATTTTTTTTTTTTTTTTTTTTTTTTTTTTACTAGGACTAACCATTTCAACGTTACTTATAACTGCTGGAAGAGCACTTTGAAAATTTTGCGGGGAATCGACAATTTTACCTGTTTTCCTGAGGTCTCCGAAAATCATAATATCAGTTCTGAAAGGAAATTTAATCAGCTTCGCGTGGGGGCAATGGAATTTAGATCGGAGACATAGTCTTGGAGGGAGAGAAGAAAATCTTCCGAAAAACGTGGTCGCAGAGGGTCAAATATCTTGTTTCCACCCTTTCCGACGAATACGAATGGCGCTTTTGTTGTTCAATGTGCCGAACCCTCTATAAAATTTAATCAGCTTTAACCTAAAAAGAAGAAAAGTAAGATCGAACCAAACCGTTCCCGCGTGACAGGCAAAAAAGTGCAAAGAAACAGGTTTTTTCGGAAATTACCACTTCGTTGCAGAGCCCTCCCCTCCTTTATCAAAGCTTAAATCAAAATTTCACACGGAATAGCTGCGATGGGGGATTTATTTAACTTTCACGTGAAAAAAAGAAATTTGGAATCGGACCAATAGTTTTTGAGCTACAGCCGAAAACGTTCTGAAAAACGTGCTTCCGCTGTCTTCAGGTCTTCAACTAAAATGTTCACATTTTGAAAAAATGGCCTATTTTCAAATTGCCATAACTCTGAAACTAATTTACCTACACAGCTCCGGTTGGGCACACATTTAATGCTATTTGAAAACTCATAGTAGTTTTCGTCGGACAATGCATATTTTATTAGATATAGAGCAAAAACTGAAAGAAGTGATAGAATGCATATTCTATCATGATACCCCTTCTTTCGGGTAATGTTGATCGTCCTTACAAATACCGAAGCAACAATGGTGTAATGAATACGTATTCCCCCGTTAGTTAAGGTGAATAACCACGCACTCAATTAATACTGCAAATAAGTTTAATAATTCCTTTGGTAAAATATGCGTCACCGCTAACCACACCCGTCCCTGGAACTCAACCGAATGGGGGCTCGGGGGGAGGGGGCTCTCCGCCGGTCACGTAGCTGGTGATGACGTTCCCGGGCGGAATGTGCTGATGCAGCAGGAGTCCCGTCGTGGGGCCCTCCTTCTGGCTCCTCGGCGGTATATTTGATTTTACCGCCACAATGGGCCGGCATATCTAACAATGATTTTACAATAAAGAATCGTAAAATCAGTATGTAGGAAAAACTCTAAACAAGCGTACTTTTGGGTAAAAGAAAACTACAAGTACTAAGTAGCCACGATAACCAAGCCTAATGATGACAAAACGGTGTCCGAAAAGGGTAGGCAACACAACAAACGCTGATATCGTACGAGAAATCTGTAGGAAAACCCCTCTGAACCTTGATCTGATGTAAAGCCAGTAGACATCCTACTTTTGTCCCTCATCCTAGGGGTCCCCTAATTCCCCAGGAGTAGTAATTTCATTAAGGAATGACTGAGGAGATTTATGACCTGCTTCCTTATGCAGTGTTTATATTTTTGGGGAGGGGAGGAGTAATTCAATTCAAACTGAAATTGAAATCCAAGTTATGAATTATGAGTTATTTCAAGAAATCAGAAGGGGAAGGCCGAAAAAATGTATTGGGCCCCAGGTGGGACTCGAACCCACAACCTCTGCATTACTAGTGCAACGCTCTACCAACTAAGCCACCAGGGTACTAGCTATGAAAGAGCATTGGAGATTGAACTCCTCCCCTCCCCAAAAATATAAACACTGCATGAGGAAGCAGGTCATAAATCTCCTCACTCAATCCTTAATGAAATTACTGCTCCTGGGGAATTAGGGGACCCCTAGGATGAGGGACAAAAGTAGGATGTCTACTGGCTTTACATCAGATCAAGGTTCAGAGGGGGATAAATAAGCAACAATAAGATAAGGCCGAATCAGTATTGGGGGCAGGGGACAGATTGAGCCTTCAATCTCCAATGCTCTTTCATAGCTAGTGCCCTGGTGGCTTAGTTGGTAGAGCGTTGCACTAGTAATGCAGAGGTTGTGGGTTCAAGTCCCACCTGGGGCCCAATACATTTTTTCGGCCTTCCCCTTCTGATTTCTTGAAATCTAAACCACTAATTCTCACCGTCTGGCTGGGTGTGTGGGTGTGTGTGTGTGTGTGTGTGTCTGTATGTCAATCGCCTACTCTGACTAAACGGTAAGTCGTAAAAATACGCCGTTTTTTTCTATTGGTTCGGGCGACTGTTTAAGTGTCCTTAGGGGGGTTGAGCACTCCCAAAAATGCGCGCAAATCCGCGCAATTGACATCAACTTTCTTATTTCAAATGGGAACCCCTATTTTTTTCACGGGATTCGGATTCCTCGACCAATTTTACGTCCGATAAGCGAGTCGCGCGAATTTTTTGGCGCGCGCGAATTCGCTCAATTAATTTTTTCGATTTATTCCGTCGTTAATAGACGGATTTTTTCCGCGTTTCGTCCGTAGCCTACCTAGAGATCCGAATTTTAATACTTGATATCGACCAAATTCATTTCAAAATCGAGTGAATTTTGAGCGCGAGCTGAGTTTTGCAAAAAATGGGCCGTCGCCACCGACCCGTCGCGTCGGGTGAATTCTGGCTCGGCTTCACTCCCATCGTCTCAACACCCTCTATCCCCCCGCCCTCACTCTTCACTCTGAGCGGGTGGGACATCAGCCTTTAAGGGGCGCTAGCAAGGTCTACGGGATCTAAAGTGAGGTAAATTAAATGAATCGATTATCGAGAAAAGTAGAATCGATTTAAACTGAATCGATTATCGAAAAATTTAATTGAATTTGAAAAAAAAAAAAAAAAAATTAAAATAAAAATAAAATAAAAATTAATTGGCTGGGTGTGTGTGTGTGTGTGTGTGCGCGGATGGTACAGAACCGGGACTTTTCAGTGTATACACACGGAAGAACGGGGACGTTTGGATTTAACCTGGACGTTTCTCGCGTCCCGATTCTAGCAATCGCATTTTTGGCCCAGAAAATGCTCCAAAAAGGTTTTCTTCCAGATATGTTGTGACTAGATGTCTTACCAATGAATGTCCTAGGCAACTGTATTCAAATGAACCCTTAATAATGCATTTTGAGCCGTTTTAAGGCCTGTGAAATGACGTCCCGGTATTGTACCGTACACCAATTATTCAGCTCCAAGCCTATGACAAGTGCTGCCGCCTAGGAAATGAAGGTCAACTATGAGTAACCTCTCCCCCGCCACTCCATCAAGTGCTGTTCTAAAAATAGCTCAGAATGATTGGCAGCTCGGCGCTTGGAGAGTTTGGCTTCGGAAGGAGGAGATTTTCATTTCACCGGCGACCCGAGTGCGGTCCGCTGACGAGGGACGTAGGTACCTAAACGATTAACTTTGGGAACGTATATACCAAAACGAGTTATTTTGGGTCTACTGAAAATATAGGTACGTACCTATGAAAAACCGACTTTGCAAGGAACTAATTAATCTGTGTACTTAGGACTAACCATTTATTTTGGGCCTGCTGACCAGGAACGTAGGTACCTACAACGATTTATTTTGGGTCTACTGAAAATATAGGTACGTACCTATGAAAAACCGACTTTGCAAGGAACTAAGCATTTATTTTGGGCCTGCTGACCAGGAACGTAGGTACCTAAACGATTTACTTTGGGAACGTAGATACCAAAACGATTTATTTTGGGTCTACTGAAAATATAGGTACGTACCCATGAAAAACCGACTTTGCAAGGAACTAACCATTTATTTTGGGCCTGCTGACCAGGAACGTAGGTACCTACACCGATTTATTTTGGGTCTACTGAAAATAATATATTTTCCAAGCATATAAAATAATATATTTTCCAAGCATATGAAGTAATATATTTTCCAAGCATATTATGCTCGGCCGACCACTTCCTTCGAAGGGGGGGTTAGTTAAGAGTAGTGAGGGTCAACTATAATAGTCTAGAAGTCTAATAAGAATAATTCTTATTAGACTTCTAGATCTCTGACTAGAGGCCGAGCTGAGCAAGGCCATTTCATTACCTACGGGGGGGGGGTTGCTTCGCTCGATCAACTATTTCAACGCCCGGGGGGCTCGCTTCGCTCGACCATCCATTTTATCGCCCATGGGGGGCCTCGCTTCGCTCGACCAGCCATTTCTTCATCTAGGGGAGCCTCACTTCGCTCGGCCGACTCACTTTCTGGGGGGGGTTATTATTGCGGGTCAACTTCTAGCTCTCTGACCACGGGGGGCCTCACTTCGCTTGGCCAACCACTTCCTCGGGGGGGGGGGGGGGGGGGGGGTCATTTATGATTGAGGGTCAACTTTTCATATTAGACTTATAGCACTCTGACCAGGGGCCTTGCTTCGCTCGGCCAACCATATCATCACCCAGGGGGGTCTAGCTTCGCTCGGCCAACCATTTCAGGTCAAATAGGGTGTCGTTTTCCAAGTGATTCTGGACGTTTTCTCGAGATTCCACATCTGTCCGAAGGTTGTACAGACTGTCACAGAATTAAGTTTTGCACAATTAACTTAATAAGTTAAGAATAATGAACCCAGAAGAATGAACCCTTACCTTATATTATAATATAATATAAGGTAAGGGTTCATTATTCTTCAATATTATTGAAGAATAATGAACCCTTACCTAAGTAAAATTTGCTACTTTTTTCGTCCAGACTCCATAGATAGGTAAATTTTAATCTTTGAATTCTCGAAAATTCTGAATATCCCCCGATGAGAAATAAGTTCTTGGAAATTATTGAAAAATTGAACGTCAAAGTGTAGGTTTTTTAGGGGGTTGGAACAGGCGACCTGACCGTATCTATCCTATCATTTCCTATATGAAATCCCGCTTGAATTCTTTTTCATGTAAGAGAAAAGTTTTAGGATTAAATCCTAATTTAAATCCTATAAATTTTATAGGAAGCGGAGGAGATTTATAGAAAGACGCGAAATTCCGGATTAGGTACCACAGTTGAAAGATACTTGGTAAATTTTATTTTATAATTCGGGGGTAAAATGCAATGATCTGCTTTATGAAAAACAGCTCAAATACGGTTGAATACCCTTTTAAGCGGGGTTAATTTTCTAGGATAAATTTGAAGTGGTCATGACCAATTTCACCAACTATCTACAGTAGGTAACTCTGCACGTAGGTAAATTTTTATGGTTAAAAGTGGCGAAAATCCTGGATTAAACCTGATGGAAAATACAAGAAAAATGTTGAAAAATTAAGGGAAAATTGCAGGAATTTTTAGATGACTGGAACATTTTCATTTTAAGAAAATACGTGCGCTGACGCTAAATTATCGTGCGGTAACGCGAATTGAATTTCATCATCTGGCGGTAAAATAATATGTTTTGCTACATGAAAAACCGCTTAAATTCTTGCTAAAGTGGGGGACATTTTCTAAGATTTATTTGAGCACATTTTAACTCAGTTTTACCAACTACCCACTCTACAGGAAGGTAGGTAGGTAATTTCTATTGTTGAAAAACGCGAAAATCCTGGATTACCCCTGATGAAAAATACCGGAAAAATATTAACAAATGAAGGTTGTAATGCAAAGTTGGTTTACTCACCTTGGACAGAAACTAAGGATTTTCCTTCACGAAAAATCATGGAAATGATATTGAGGCAGGGATCTAGTGTGACTTTTTAGAGGTGGCAAAACCACTCCTTCGTAACTACCTACCTCCGTGTCTCGCGGAATATTGTTTTATTATTCTTGGAATACTACAACTATGTAGGTAATCGCAACGGAGGTCGGCGACTTGGATCGGCTTCAAAATTTGACATTATCCGTTTCAAGAGGTCTAGATTCCAAAATCGAAATATCCGTCCGCCGTCCGAGCCTTATTGGGCAGTAAGAATTTTTTTTTTTTTTTTTTTTTTTTTTTAAATCTGAAATTTTGCCAAAATACTTGGTTTACCATTTAGTTCTGCCCACAAGGTTTTCAGCCCGATCGCCCGAATCCGTGGGGCGCTATGGGGCTATGAGAGGGTTTTAAAAAAAGGCTTTTGGCTATAGGATCGAGTTAGGGGTCGCTTTCAAAGTTTTTTTGGGCGGAGAATCCATTTTTGGGGATCCCGGATCGATCCGATTTCACTGTGGCGAGCATGGGGCTTTCATGGGGCTACAAATGGGATTTTTGAAGGATCCCAGGAGGTCAAATATTTTTCGAGTAAAATACTAATTTAAAAAAAAAGAAAAAAAAAGAAGAGATTTTGAGCTGATTTCATCTGTTTTTGACCAAGTACCCACTCCGTAGGTAAATTTCTATTTTTGTAAGACGCAAAATTCCGGATTACCACAGTTGAAAGATAGTTGGTAAATTTTATTATATAATTCGGAGGTTAAAATTCAATGATCTGCTTTATGAAAAACAGCTTAAATACGGTTGAAAACCCTTTTAAGCGGGGTTAATTTTCTAGGATAAATTTGAAGTGGTCATGACCAATTTCACCAACTACCTACAGTAGGTAACTCTGCACGTAGGTAAATTGTTATTGTTAAAAGTGGCGAAAATCCTGGATTAACCCTGATGGAAAATACAAGAAAAATGTTGAAAAATTAAGGGAAAATTGCAGGAATTTTTAGATGACTGGAACATTTTCATTTTAAGAAAATACGTGCGCTGACGCTAAATTATCATGTGGTAACGCGAATTGAATTTCATCATCTGGCGGTAAAATAATATGTTTTGCTACATGAAAAACGCTGCAAATTTTACACAAGGGTTTATTATTCTGTGATATAGGTTACTTGTACAGACATTTAATTCTGTCAATAAAAAAAATTAAAAAATTTTTTTTTTTGGATTTTTATATTTAAAAAAAATTTTTTTGGGGGGATTTTTTTTTCAAAAATGTGTTTTTTCAAAAATTCTTTAATTTTTAACTATTTAAATATTTAACTTCTTGGGATCCTTCAAAAATCCCATTTTTAGCCCCATGAAAGCCCTATAGAACGCCACAGTGAAATCGGATCGTTCCGGGACCCCCAAAAATGGATTCTACGTCCAAAAATACTTCGAAAACGACACCTAACTCGATCCCATAGCTAAAAGCCTTCAAAACACCCCTCCTGTAGCCCCATTTTAGCCCCATAGCGCCCCACGGGTTTGGGCGATCGGACTGAAAACCTTGCGGGCACAACTAGATGGTAAACCAAGTATTTTGCCAAAATTTAGGATTTTTAAAAAAATTCCTACTGCCCAAAACGGCCCGGACGGCGGACGGCGTACGGCGGACGGACATTTCGGATTTTGAATGTAGACCTCTTGAAACGGATAATGTCAAATTTTGAGGCCGATCGGAGTCGTCGACCCGCGTCGCGAAAACATAGGTGTATTATTCCAAGAATAATAAACCAAAACCGCTTAAATTCTTGCTAAAGTGGGGGAAATTTTCTAAGATTTATTTGAGCACATTTTAACTCAGTTTTACTAACTACCCACTCTACAGGAAGGTAGGTAGGTAATTTCTATGGTTGAAAAACGCGAAAATCCTGGATTACCCCTGATGAAAAATACTGGAAAAATATTAACAAATGAAGGAAATATTGTAGGATTTTTTACATGGTTTTACATGGAATTTTTAGGGGGGCGGCCCACCGTTCGCAGGGGTTACTTGTACGAAAACTACCTACATCTAACTCAACCCCGAAAACATTTTTTTTTTTACTCATAGCTCCCCCCCTCCCCCACCACCCATAAAACCCCACCGAATACCGAACAGCTCAAATACCGTTGAAAACCGTTTTAAGCGGGGTTCATTTTCTAGAATAAATTTGAAGTGATCATGACCATTTTCACCAATTACCTACCTACTCTGTATGTAGGTAGGTAAATTGTTATTGTTAAAAGTGGCGAAAATCCTGGATTAACCCTGATGGAAAATACAAGAAAAATGTTGAAAAATTAAGGAAAAATTGCAGGAATTTTTAGATGACTGGAACATTTTCATTTTAATAAAATACGTGGGCTAACGCTAAATCATCGTGGCGTAACGCGAATTGAATTTCATCATCTGGCGGTAAAATAATATGTTTTGCTACATGAAAAACCGCTTAAATTCTTGCTAAATTGGGGGAAATTTTCTAAGATTTATTTGAGCACATTTTAACTCAGTTTTACCAACTACCCACTCTACAGGAAGGTAGGTAGGTAATTTCTATTGTTGAAAAACGCGAAAATCCTGGATAACCCCTTATGAAAAATACCGGAAAAATATTAACAAATGAAGGAAAAATTGGAGGATTTTTTACATGGTTTTACATGGAATTTTTAGAGGGGGGGGGGAGGGGGCAGGGGTTACTTGTACGAAAACTACCTACACCTAACTCGACCCCGAAAACATTTTTGAATTTTTACTCATAGCCCCCCTCCCCCCTCATAACACCCCATGAGTTTGGGCGATCGGGCTGAAAACCTTGCGGGCAGGAGGTATGTAAGCCGAGTATTTTGTCGAAATTTCCTATTTTTCAAAAAAAAAAAAATCCTGCTGGTTAAAACAGCTTGGACGGCGCGGCGGGCGGACATTTGTTTTTAAAATCTTGACCTCATGAAATGGATGATGTCAAATTTTGAGGCCTATCAGATCTTACACAAGGGTTTATTATTCTTTGATATAGGTTACTTGTGCGAAAAATAATTCTGTGACAATAGAAAAAAATTTTTTACTAGGAAAATATTTGACCTCCTGAGATCCTTCAAAAATCCCATTTGTAGCCCCATGAAAGCCCTATTGATCCCCCCCCCCCCCCCCCCCAAGTGAAATCGGATCTCTTCGGGACCCCCAAAAATGAATTCTACGTCCAAAAATACTTCGAAAACGACACCTAACTCGATCCCATAGCCAAAAGCCTTAAAAGACCATCCCGTAGCCCCATAGCGCCCCACGGGTTTGGGCGATCGAGCTGAAAACCTTGCGGGCACTACTAGATGGTAAACCGAGTATTTTGTCAAAATTTCAGATTAAAAAAAAATCCATCAGATTCTGCCCAAAATAGCTCTATGCCGCTTGTAGCCCCATGAAAGCCCCGTAGGTATATCCCCATGGTTAAATCGGATCGTTCTGGAAACCCGAAAATGGATTCTCCGTACTTCGAAACCTATACCTAAATCGACCCCATACCTAGTAAAAAAGCTTCCTGTAGCCCCATTTTAGCCCCATAGCGCCCCACGGGTTTGGGCGATCGGGCTGAAAACCTTGCGGTCACCAGTAGATGGTAAACCGAGTATTTTGTCAAAATTTCAGATTTTTAAAAAAATGCCTACTGCCCAAACCGGCTCGGACGGCCGACGGCAGTATTAAGATTGTACCAAGTTTTTATCCCACAAGTGTAGCATACACGAATTAACCTTACACACGTCCCATAAAGTAGGTGTGTACCAAAACAACGTCCCGTTTCTTCTGTGTGTATCCACACATGGGTCAAATTCATGGCGTGTGTAAGCGAAATTTTTTGTATCAAAATACTTCATTTTGCTTCCTGAACACGTTTTTGGACGTTTCGGCGACGTCCCGTTTCTGCACCATACACACACACACCGTTTCGCGTCCCGTTTCTGTACCATCTGCGGATAAGGGTGTGTGTGTGTGTGTGTGTCTGTATGTCAATCGCCTACTCTGACTAAACGGTAAGTCGTAAAAATACCCCGATTTTTTCTATACTCTCGGGCGAACGTTTAAGTGTCTCTAGGGGGGGTCGCAGACCCCCC
The DNA here is from genome assembly GCA_955831195.1 of Pilophorus perplexus. Lineage (NCBI taxonomy): Eukaryota > Metazoa > Arthropoda > Insecta > Hemiptera > Miridae > Pilophorus > Pilophorus perplexus. Next base: position 29,776,895 of record OY037016.1, read on the forward strand.
CGGCCGACCGAAAATTGGCAAGGTCAAATTGCCCCAAATATGGCCATCTTCGTTATTAATGGTCGGATCGAAACGGGGTTTCGACCGTATCCTACCTAGAGATGCGAATTTTAATAGAAAATTGTCAACGAGCGATTTCCGACGACGAGCGATTTCTGACGGCGAGTTTAAAATTTTAGATTTCCTGAGATCCCGGCGCGTTTGGGTCTTCAAACCCGGCCGCTGTCAAGGAAGTCGGAAAGACGTACTCAGGGACCTTACAACGGTGGAGGAGGCGGGGAAATTTTTTTTTTTTTTTTTTTTTTTTGTAGGTGGGGGAACGAATAGGGGGGGTCGCAGACCCCCCCGGCCGAGCGGAGCGAGGCCTCATGTCTGCTTAAGCGGTCGGCCGAGCGAAGCGAGGCCTTATGTCTGAGTAGGGGTTTGAACACACCCCCCGGCCGAGCGAAGCGAGGCCCCCCTGTCCGAATAAGCGATCGGCCTCGCGAAGCGAGGCCCACGGGGGGTCTGGGGGGCGGAGCCCCCCAGCTGGGTGCGTAGGCGAGCAAAGCGAGCCGGAGCATCTAGTCTAAATCACTAATTCTCACCGTGTCTGTATGTGGCTGGCTGAGTATGTCAATCGCCTACTCTGACTAAACTATAAGTCGTAAAAATACGCCGATTTTTTCTATACTCTCGGTCGACCATTTAAGAGTCACTAGGGGGGTCGAGATTTTTCAAAAATGCGCTCAAATCCGCGCAATTGACATCAACTTTCTTATTTCAAATGGGAACCCCTATTTTTTTCACCGGATTCGGATTCCTCGACCAATTTTACGTCCGATAAGCGAATTGCGCGAATTTTTTGGCGCGCGCGAAATCGCTGAATTAATTTTTTCGATTTATTCCTCCTTTAATAGACGGATTTTTTCCGCGTTTCGTCCTACGCCTACCTAGAGATCCGAATTTTAATACTTGATATCGACCAAATTCATTTCGAAATCGAGTGAATTTTGAGCGCGAGTTGAGTTTTGAAAAAACTGGGCCGTCGCCACCGACCCGTCGCGTCAGGTGAATTCTGGCTCGGCTTCACTCCCATCCTCTCAACACCCTCTATCCCCCCGCCCACAATCTTCACTCTGAGCGGGTGGGACATCAGCCTTTAAGGGGCGCTTGCAATGTCTACGAGATCTCTCCTGGACGGACGTAAATTAAATGAATCGATTTAAATTGAATCGATTATCGAGAAAATTAGAATCGATTTAAACTGAATCGATTATCAAAAAATTGAATTTAATTGAATTTAAAAAATAAAAATAAAAATAAAATAAAAATTCAAAAATGCCCCCCCTGTCCGAATCTGAGTAGGGGTTTGAACCCACCCCCCGGCCGAGCGAAGCGAGGCCCCCCTGTCCGAATAAGCGCTCGGCCGAGCGGAGCGAGGCCTTATGTCTGCGTAAGCTGTCGGCCGAGCGAAGCAGAGGTTGTGGGTTCGAGTCCCACCTGGGGCCCAATACATTTTTTCGGCCTTCCCCTTCTGATTTCTTGAAATAACTTATAAATTCATAACTTGGATTTCAATTTCAGTTTGAATTTAGTAACTCCTCCCCTCCCCAAAAATGAAAATTTTGGAACCTGGTCTGCGTCAATCTTCCCTAAGGATAAGAAGCCCATAGGAACACGTTGGCTTTTCACCAGAAAATCGGATGGATCGGCCAAGGCAAGATTGGTGGCAAAAGGGTTTCAAGAGCAACAATCTGACAACAATAACTACGCGCCAGTAGCCCGTCAGTGCACAGTTCGCAGCTTTCTAAGCGCGGCGTTAAGCAGGAACTGGAAGGTATCCTACTTTGATGTCCCAACGGCATTCCTGCAATCACGGCTTGACAACCCAGTATTCATCTATCCACCAGAGGGTGTGACTACGACCTCGGAAGTACTCGAGCTCAACCGACCTTTATACGGCTTAAGGGAGAGCCCATCAGCTTGGTCACATACCCTACACACCTTTCTAACCAGATTTGGTCTGAAACGATCAAAACGAGACGTCTGTGTGTACACGAATGACAAGATGGCGTTAGTGGTCTTCGTGGATGATATCCTGACGGCCGGAGACGATCAGGAGTTGGCAGACGCTCTAGTGAAAGAATTTTTGCTAGGAAAATTTCCAAAATCACCGAATTTCTTGGATTCTCACTGCACATCGAGGAGGATCGTATGAGAATCTCTCAGGAGAAAGCCATCCAGAAACTCTCAGAAAAATTCCACATGAGTGACCCAAAGACTGTGAAGACACCGATGGAGTATAAATTTCGAGCAGTGCCTGGTGAAAGAGTCATGAAACCCTTACCGGGAACTAATCGGCAGTTTACTATAATATATATTATATATCTTTGACAAGTAGACCGGACATAACATATTCTGTGGCGTACCTAAGCAGATACCTCGACGCCCCGACAATAGAACTATGGACAGCGGCGAAAAGAGTTCTGAAGTACCTGACTGCGACGAAAAATTTATCCCTCATATACACAAGGAGGAAGCCGGACACCATTCACGTATATTCTGATGCTGACTACGCTGAGGATGTGTCGGATCGCAAGTCAACCAGTGGTTTCGCCATATTTCATGGTGGAAACTTAGTCAACTGGGGTTCCAAGAAACAAACGACAGTCTCGCAGAGTTCTACTGAGGCTGAATATATTGCGGCAGCCCTGGCAGCCACAGAGGCTTCATATATTATATTGAAGGTATTTTACAAGAACTGACCGGCATGAAAGAAATAACTCCTAAATTATTTGTGGATAACCAAAGCGCAATTGCTCTAGCTAAATCGAATGAAAATTCAAAAAGAACGAAGCATATTGATGTGAAAGCACACTATGTTAGGGATTTAGTTGAAAAAAAAAAAAAAAAGAAAATAACCATTCAGTACGTATCTACTAATGAATGTGAGCGACATATTCACGAAAGCGTTAAGTTTCGATAAGTTCGAGAAATTTAGAAAAACCCTGTTGAAATGAATTTTTGTGTGTGTGTGTGTGTGTGTGTGTGTGGGTGTGTGATGACGTGTATTTACGAACGAAATTGTATTTATGTAAATTCGAATTATATAATATAATATTGTTAGGTTGCTAGTGGTGTTCATGGTGGCAGTCTAACAAATATAAGTTATTCATTCGTCTCGAAATTTCACTGAAAGCTACTTGTTTAACATTGGTGTCAGAAGTTGTTGATTTTGAGCCCACACATGTTGACGCGGTCTCGTAGGCGAGCTCCTGCTGCTGAAGGAGCTGTTGTGGAGGCTTCTACTGCTCCCTCCGAACTTCCGGGGCCTCCGTCTGCGAGTCCTTCACGGGAGGCCGACGGGGCACAGGGTACTCCGGAGCGAGGTGAGTCTTTTTCTCGTGCCGAGGTGGAACGATTATGCGAAAACATGGAGGTCCACCTCGAGCAGCGTTTGGCTATAGCGCATGCTGAGATAGACAGTTTACGTACTGAGCTCAACAACGCCAGGAGTGCGTTTGAGAGTGAGTTAGTGTCACTGCAGCAAGAACTAGCTACGTTGCGGCAGAGTCATGAACAAACGAAGGTGCCGAAGTTCAATGGAGCGATTGATTGGCCAGCGTTCCACAAGCAGTTCGAAGGCCTAGCGCGAAAGCACAATTGGTCGGACGCCGTAAAGGCTGACAAGCTGCTTGCCTCACTGACCGGCGAAGCGGTCAAAGTACTCAATCTGGTTAGCGACCCAAATGACTACGGCCAGTTAGTTGCAGCCCTGACTGACAAATTTGGCGATGTTTGTTCCGCCCAGTCTTATGTTGCAGAGCTGAACTCGCGTACACAGCGGTTGAAGGAAGGCATCCGAGAATACCACTACGCCTTAAAGGAGTTGGCTGGCAAGGCGTGGACCGGGGACAGCCGACATATGGGAGGCCAACTGATTTTCCTGTTCGTTAAGGGGCTTCGGGATCCAGACGTTGCCCGTCATGTGCATATCGTCGGTCCCACGACTATGGCCGAAGCGCTTGAACTTGCCTTGAAGGCTGAGAGCGCGCCAAGCAGGGGAAGTGCAGTGGTCAGGCAGGCCACCCCGGTACCAGAGTCTGCTAACACGGCTACTACTTGGGCTACCATGAAACGACCCCTTCCTGGGGAACTGAAAGCCAATCTGCCACCTTTGTTGGGTGCGTTGGCTGGTAGTGCCTGGTTTTCAACCCTGGATCTACAAAGTGGTTATTGGCAAATTGCGATGGAAGACTGCGACAAGGAAAAAACCGCATTTTGCACTCCCCAAGGGCTTTGGCAGTTCCGTGTAATGCCGTTCGGCCTCACAAATGCGCCAGCCACATTTCAGCGGGCAATGAATAGGATGTTGCGGTCAGAGCTGGAGGGCGAGCATCTAAAGGTTTACCTCGATGATGTGCTGGTCCATACTCCTTCAGTAGCTGAGCAAGTCACATGGCTTCGCCGGGTATTTCAGAGATTTTGGGAGGAGAAGGTTAAGCTCAATCCCAAAAAGTGTGAGCTGTTCCGGCAGAGCGTTACATACCTGGGCTACAAGGTTTCGCAAGAGGGGGTAGCAACTGACCCTGACAAGGTGGAAAAAGTCGAGTCGTGGCCAGTACCAAGTAATGTCAAGGAACTCCGGACATTCCTAGGATTTTGCTCTTACTACCGTCAGTTTGTTCCTCACTTCGCAGAGACAGCAGCTACACTGTATCCACTACAGGAGAAAGGACACCCCTACGAGTGGACCCCAGCATGTCAAAACGCCTTTGAAACTCTCAAGAAAGCATTGACGGGAGCCCCACTGCTGGCACACGTTGAACCAAATGCACGTTACATCTTAGACACAGATGCCAGTGAAAAGACCATTGGTGCAGTACTGTCCCAAGTCCAAAGTGGGAAAGAGAGAGTTCTGGCCTATTATAGTAGGTGTTTGCACAAAGCCGAACGGAACTACTGCGTGACGCGTAAAGAGTTATTGGGGTTGGTGGATGCTCTTCGACACTACCGCTCTTTTGGCCTGGATTCAGGGGCAGAATTCACTGTTCGCACTGATCATGCCGCCTTGCAGTGGCTTCAAACATTCAGAGAGCCTGACGGTCAAATGGCAAGGTGGTTGGAACAGCTGCAGGTGTACAACATGAAAGTTGAACACAGGCCTGGTTCAAAGCACTTGAATGCAGACGGAATGTCCAGGCGGCCCTGCTACGATAGTAATTGTCGGTACTGCATCCGTGCTGAAGCAAAAAGAGATGCCCTGTCAAATGACTTGCGCGGGATGAAGCTGGAACCTGACGTAGACTGGCGGGCTAAGCAACTGGAAGATCCTGATTTGGGCCAACTGTACTCATGGGTAGAACGGCGGCAGCGCCCATTGTGGGAGGATATTGCTCACCTTGGACAGGGAATCAAAGCTTATTGGGCAATGTTCAACTGTATAGTTTTGGAAAAAGGTGTTCTGAAGAGGAAATGGGAATCGGACGACCAGAAATCAGTCTTTCTTCAGATTCTGGTGCCACGTGCACAGAGAGCATTGATCCTTGAGCAAGGGCACGGGCTAGGACACTTTGGACATAGGCGCACGATCAACACCCTGCGTACCGCTTTCTACTGGCTAGGAATGCACAAGGATGTTCGGCAATATTGTGAGCGCTGCGCAGTCTGCAGCCAACGCGGGAAGACGAAACCACCAAGGGCACCAATGAAAACTTATACGGTTGGTGTCCCTTTCGAGAGAGTGGGCCTGGACTTCATGGGACCTTTGCCAATGAGCCACTGGGGAAACAAGTACATTGTTGTAATGGTGGATTATTTTACAAAGTGGCCAGAGGCCTTTGCGGTGCCTGACATCAGGGCGGAAACTGTGGCTCGCTGTCTGGTGGATAATGTGATAGCGAGGTTCGGAGTACCCCGAGAGCTGCACACTGACCAAGGGAGGTCGTTCGAGTCCACGATTTTCCGTGAGGTGGTCAGCCTGCTAAACATCCGGAAAACTCGAACCACTCCCATGCGGCCCCAGAGCGATGGTCAGGTCGAGAGGTTCAACCGAACGCTCTGGGACCTGTTATCGAAGCTCACTGAGGGCCGACAAAGGGAATGGGACCAGAAGCTACCGCTAGCGCTGCTGGCCTATCGGGGGACGGAACAGGCAACGATAGGCTTTTCCCCCGCACGCCTGTTGTTCGGTAGAGAGCTCAATCTTCCCGTTCACTTACTCTATGGTAAGCCACCCCACACGGAGAGCAGAACACAATTCGCAAGTGTGTTAGAGGATAACATGATGACAGTCCATGACCTAGCCCGACAAAGACTACTGAATGCAGCCGAAAAAACCAAGAAGAGATACGATGTCAAATGCAGGGATCCTCAGTTCGCTGCTGGAGACAAGGTATGGTGCTACAACCCACGAAGGGCAGTAGGGCGGTGCCCGAAGCTGGAGTCCCCATGGAATGGCCCATGCGAAGTGGTAAAAGCGATCTCCGACGTCGTTTTCCGGGTTAAGATGACGAATGGAAGGTATAGAGTCGTCCATGCAGACCGTCTTCGACTCTTTAAAGGAGGGGAATAGTGTTAGGTTGCTAGTGGTGTTCATGGTGGCAGTCTAACAAATATAAGTTATTCATTCGTCTCGAAATTTCACTGAAAGCTACTTGTTTAACATTGGTGCCACCATTGTGTGCCAACATTGCCACCATTGTGTGCCAACATTGGTGCCACCATGTTCATGGTGGCAGTCTAACAAATATAAGTTATTCATTCGTCTCGAAATTTCACTGAAAGCTACTTGTTTAACAATATATTATTATAATGTGTAATTGGAAAAAAAATTTGGAAGGAAAATGTTAAAAATAAGAATTATGTTTTTGTTTATAATATAAGTACTGATTCTGTGACTATTTTGACTATATTTTGTGAATCTTTTTTATTCTTCAAAATTCAATCCAATTTAAAATAATAAAATATAAATTGAGGAAGGTATTGAAACAGATCGATTACTACAGATACGATTGTACATCACGTATATCGATATTAATTAAACAGTCAGTTCAGTTCCTCCTAATGTCGTGTCATGTCTCTCTCCCAGTTTTCCTGGTTTTATTAATTTAATTATGATGTGGGCGAAGGGTCTCTTTTAATAAATTCTACGTCCGAAACACCCGTCACATTTTGATGAAACTGTGTGGGTTGTGTTTCAAGTCCCGAGTGTCCAATTAGAGTGGGGGTGTCCAGCGAGTATGAATCCCTCATCACCTATATACAATGAAAAGTCGTTTTGAGCTGTCCCAACTCATCTCTGTGACTCGGGGTTGAGTTTAGATAGTGTCCTAAAGTGTCCCGAGTGAGTGAATTCCCCTGAAAAAGATGGGTTACGTATGTAGGAGATTTATCTATTTGGAGCGTGCCCAACTGTGTATCATTGTCTCAACAGTGTCCCAGATCATATTAAGTGTCCCATGTATCCTCAACCATTGGAGATAGTGAGAGGCAGCTTTTGGTTTATTATTCTTGGAATAATACACCTATGTTTTCGCGACGGAGGTAGACGACTCGGATCGGCCTAAAAACTTGACATTATCCGTTTCAAGAGGTCTACAAACAAAATCCGAAATGTCCGTCCGCCTTCCGCCGTACGCCGTCCGCCGTCCGGGCCGTTTTGGGCATTAGGAATTTTTTTTTAAATCTGAAATTTTGGCAAAATACTTGGTTTACCATCTAGTTGTGCCCGCAAGGTTTTCAGTCCGATCGCCCAAACCCGTGGGGCGCTATGGGGCCAAACGCGTGGGGTTAGCCATTCGGGTTTTCAAGGAGGTCTTATAATCATAATAAATTGGCTCGAAATTCTTTGGGACAGGAGTCATCGCAGCGGACCTACCTACTATCCCACCTCTTCTTGTAACATGTGGTGTTCGGGTCGTTGATGGCTTTGGAACGCAGCAGACCGTACCTACTCTTCTGCCTCTTCTTAAAGCTGGCAGTTATCGGATCATGGTTGGCTGCGAAATGCAACAGACCGTACCTACTCTTCTGCCTCTTCTTGTAACTTGCAGTTTTCAGATCATGGGTGGTTGCTCTCTCCACGTTTCCTTGTCTGGTGGACGGCGAGTACTTCTACAAAATGTCCTCCCCTCCCTAAAACTAACACGACTAGCCTAGACAAAAAATAAAAATCTGAACATACATACAATGACGCACTCCAAACTTGAAGACACATACGAGGACACACATATCACAGACATTTTCCCTAATCAATTCCTTTTTGCGCACCTTTCATTCACTTCATTCATTCTATACCAGTGAGACAGGGAAAAACCCACCAGTCCCGCGCCCAACCCTTCATAAAGTGGCCCACCTGGTACCCGGGGGAACGGCCAACTCCTCCGGGATGTACCCCAACTCCTCCGCCGTAATTACTTGTTAACAACTCCTCCGGCTTACGTTTTCTACCTGAAAATGAGATAGTCAACTCCTCCGCAAGGAATACGGGAGAAATAATAATACGTAGAAGATGAAAGGAGATGAAATGTTGCTTGGTTTGTTGGTTGTTTCGTGGTTGCGGATCCATTTAATTAAGGATCCATTTAATCCATTTTATAAGGACAATCGTGTCAGCAAACATATTTTTCAACACGCCCAAAAAAATAAAAATATTGGGGTATGTTGATGAAAATTGGGCATTATATTTTGAATGGAAGGCTTCGCAACTGTTAGTGGTTCGTTGAGATGATACTTCTGCGGCTGCCCACAAATGTGGAGGAAATGCGGCATAAGAATCTATGTAGTTGTCCACTAGATAATCTGCAAAACGTACCACGTTTTCATCAGTGGGCATCGTTGATATCAAGTCCGCAAAACAGTCTCCGACACTTTCTGGCGATACAAATGGAAGCCCAAAAATTAAACGTAACCATTGTCGCACTTTACCTTTTTCCTTGTATTTTGTTGTCAGCCCAACCTGTTGTATTTTACGCCACTATGACTGAGATAGCCATGCCTGGCCTGCTCAACGGACGGAGGAGATGGTCACTTCTCTTATCTCAGTTTGTATCATTCCAGAGGAGTTGACCTCTGAGATTATTTACTATAGTCTGCGCGGTGTAACTTCCGACCTGAAACGACCCCCTCACTGTCACCCCAGCCCCCCAATTTCTAAGACCAGGCCTTCCAACCTAAGGGGACAAACATTCCCACATCCGTTCACCCCTCATTAGCTCAAGCAGTCGCCTCGATGCAACACCTCTCCACTTTCAATATTCGCTCAATTCGCTCTAGTCCCAACTGGCTATCTCGCTGTATTTTTCTTTTCTTTCTTAGTTTTTTAACTTCTTAGAACTATGAAGAAGAATAAACAACTTTATTTATTTATTTTTCTTCTTTTCTTTCTTCAGTGTATTCCAGTGTAGTTATGGAGACTCCAATGCGTACTAATAAAACACTGAACTCTCAGGCGCGCATTATAGTTTTTCGTTTGTCAGAATATTTTCAGAGGGAACTTGAAAATAATGGCCCTCTGAAGGACTTGAACAAAGTCATGGAACGTGTTTCGGATGCAGTTGATGTCCACAGGTCAACAGTCGATTTTCGAAAACGGGACTCCTCCTATTATAGTTTGACTACAATAGTCAAACCCTATTGAGGGTCCATTCACACTGCCCGCGATTTGGGCGTTTTCGAATGGGTGGGTGGGACGGGCGTTCACACCCCGAGCTAGGGTTGCCAACTCCAAAATTCTGTTCGGGAGGACTCTTGGAAAAATTGGGGAGGACACTGTGTAAGAAGGGAGGACATCCACTCCAAGATTGATAATTACAATAATATTGTAATTATCAATATTATTACAATAACATTGTACTTGTATTGTAATTGTATATTACAATAATATTGTAATATATTATATTATTAGTTTTACAAATTCATTATCAAATGAAAATAATTTTACTAACGTACGAAGGGCCGGTATTAAAAATAAAAAATAAAAACTACACAAACAAGACAAAAAAAGTATGTTTGAAAATACAGATTTGTAGGTATTAAACCAAACTAGGTAGGTATTGACTGAGGTAGTACACTCAGGTATTAAGGAACTCAGAAATAATTATGCTCATGAAAAACAAAAAGGAACTAGAATATAATGCATCACTCTACGTAAAATCATTACATAATTTGTATTTTTATAAATGCATGCCTGGATTCAAATATTCCCTTCAATCATATGACGAACGTCTTAATTTAGATATCACCGATGGGATCAGCGTAGAATAATAAATTTGACATTGTAAGTTTAACTTTTCAAAATGGTCCTTTCGCTCTTTTGAGGGGACGTTCAAACACGAACAACGTAGACGAAAAATTTCAAAACACAAACAAAATTTTCAGATATAAAAATGGAATTTTATTTATATAAAATAAAATATAAAACGAGAAAAATTCCATCATCTAACACGAACAAGAAAGGGAATCAAGACCCTCGAAAAATGGATTATATGTCGAAAATTACTCGGAAAATATGTGGCCTCCTGGGATCCCTAAAAAAAATCCCATTTGTAGCCCCTTCAAAGCCCTATAGATCCCCATGGTGAAACCGGATCGTTCTGGGACCCCCAAAACTGGATTCTACGTCGAAACGACACCTAACTCGATCCTATAGCCAAAAGCCTTCATAAAACCCTCCCGGTGTGACACCCCATGATACAATTTTGTCAGCGGCAACGATTTTCTCATTTTCAGGAATGAAAGTCGGTCTGGACATGAAGCATGCCAATGTTTTATTCTGTATGACGGCAGAAGCATTACTTTTATGAGTTTGTTTGGAGGCATGACGTTTCAAAGAGCTTATTCCACCATATTTTATAAAGAACGAGTTCTTGCAAAAGGAACTTTTTTGGGAGTTACCTTATCTACCCGTGCCCTATGATAGGTAATCCTTCTCCCACAACAAGTTGAAAGAACACGCACGTTTAAAAGTCCGAGCCTTCGAACACTTTGGGTCTTCCTCAACATTACTGTTGGTTTCCATGTCCATTTTAGCACAAGCTGTACTTAGGTACTCAACTACAGAAAAAGACAACGTTGATAAAGAAATGTGATCACTCCTTCCTCATCTCATTTCTTCTCGCAGCTGGTTACCGCGATTGTTCTGTTTTAACTGTCTACGTTATTTTAGCTAGGTAGGTAGTTGTTAACGCTATTTTTAGTTACTTAGGTAGGTACTTAGCGCATTGTGAGTGAAGCTATTGTATGTTGAAGAAACATCAATCCACAATCAGAAAAGGGAGGACATTTGAGCGTCCTCCCTAGGTCCCGGGTTTCGGGAGGACAGATGACCAAAGGGGAGGACTGTCCTCCCCGGGGGAGGACGGTTGGCAACCCTACCCCGAGCGGGAGGGAGCGGGTGGAAGAGGTTTGACGCGAGTTGTCTGATGCAATCGCAAGGAACCTTGCGATTTAAAGCGAGTTCAGGGAGAGGACGTGGATTTCGGGCTTTTCGAGTTCGTGAGACGGCAATCATTCGACTGACCTACTCGCCTGTAATCGCTAGCAATGTGAACACTTCATCGCTTCGCTTCGCTTCAGAATTCGCGCCCTCTTTCGCTTCGCTTCGCATCGCGGGCAGTGTGAATCAACACTTAGTATTTTCCTGTAGGTAATGGGCCCCTTATGATTCTATCCCACTCCAGCTTTAATCCGATTGCAGGTATGAATAGAACATGTCAATGGTAAAGCAGTCAAAATCAAGCTACATGCAATCACCTCTCGCGGGTTAATATATTAATTATTAATATATTATTGGAAAATCTGTATCTCCGTGATAAAACTGGTCTCTCCCGTAATAGTTTGGGAAGGAATGATTTATTTGGGTCAAAGTTACCCAAATTAATTTATTATTTTCCAAAAACCGGAGGTCATGGACTAACAGGGCTTCGGGTTCGTAGGGAAGAAATTGTTCCCCACGTTTGGTAACAGCGCGATCTTCTCTCCCAAAAGGGGAGGACTCTTCGCCCTGAAACTGACTTTCACCCGCGTCGGAAGTTACACCGCGCGGACTATAATTGATAACCCGGAGGAGCTGGGAGTGAGCCGGTACCCGTCTTGTAGGGCTTCCCGTTTTGTAGGGTTCTCCAACGCCCAGAAGGGCCGGAGAGCCCCTAAAAATAAACAAAAGGGAAATCAATAGAATGCCAAATAAATAAATCAAACTCAAATTAACCTAACGATATGCTGCCTCACCAACAGATAGGTTCCCCCCTCCATCAACACTTTCCGCCTAGCACACTCCATTCGTTCTATAACATACCTAATATCACAATCACTCCTAACTGACACATAATATGTATATATTATATATCACAGCCAAACATCACAATCGTTCCCTACCCAAATCAATAAATACCTAGCCCTAATATCGCCCAAAATATATCACAGCCTAGCCTTAATCCCTACACATTCACACATCCTTGTGTCGTGTTCTGGGTGGCCTGGGGGTGGATGGTCCTTTGCTGGGATGGTTTTGCGATTACTTGTCTGATCGTGAGCTGACCGTTCAAATTAACGGCTCTCTCTCGCTTTCTTTCGCTGCCTCATCGGGGGTTCCTCAGGGCTTGCACCTTGGCCCGCTACTTTTCAACCTCGTATGAATAGTGTCGGGGCTGCCCTCAGTCAGTGTTCCCACCTTATCTGTGCCGACGACCTCAAGATTTTTTGCCCCATCCGCAACTTGGCTGATTGTTCCCCCCTCCAGGACTGTCTCGACACAATGGCGTGGCCAAAACGCCTAAACCCGTCAGTGTTCAGTACCACCTTCCACCGCACTGTTGAGCCTATCATCTGCAACTATCAACTCGACGGGGCTTCTCTTGTTCGGGGGTCCTCTGTTCGTGACCTTGGGATCTTGCTTGACGCCAAGCTCACCTTCTCCGACCACGTATCCCAGGTCGCCCTGCGTGGTATGCGAGCCCTTGGGTTCCTTAAGCGAAACACGAGGGAATTGACGGAGGCCCCTGCTCTTGTGACTCTCTATCGCTCTCTCGTGCTGCCTGCCCTGGAGTATGGGTCGGGGGTGTGGAGCCCTTTCTACAGTTGCCACATTGAGCAGGTGGAGCGTGTGCATCGGGCGTTCTTGCGGTACCTGGGCTACAAGTTGGGCATTCCTCGCGCTGAGATTGACTACTCTGCTCTCTCAACCCGGTTCCATCTGCTGAGGCCTGTCGACCGCCGCCAGTCGGGTGATTCTGTTTTTCTCCATGCACTTCTGCAGGGTCGCATTAATTCTCCCGAACTTCTCAGGTCAATTGGTCTGCGAGCTCCACGTCCCTCGTCACGTTTTTCCCACCCCATCAATGTCCCCTTCTCGCCAACAAATTACCTTTATCACCGTACGCTTTGTCGCCTCCCCCGTCTGCCAACCTACTCACCTCCTCCCCGCCATATCCCGACTTCTTCTCCTCCTCCACTGCTCACCTCATACGTACGCTCCATGAATTTTTCCTTTCCTCCTGACTCTTCGTATCTGTGTTACCCAATCGCCATAAAGTTCATGTACATACCCATTTATGTACCCATGTAATTTAGGTATCCATTTTGGTTTATTATTCTTGGAATAATACACCTATGTTTTCGCGACGGAGGTCGACGACTCGGATCGGCCTCAACACTTGACATTATCCGTTTCAAGAGGTCTACATTCAAAATCCGAAATGTCCGTCCACCGTACGCCGTCCGGGCCGTTTTGGGCAGTAGGAATTTTTTTTTTAATCTGAAATTTTGGCCAAATACTTGGTTTACCATCTAGTTGTGCCCGCAAGGTTTTCAGTCCGATCGCCCAAACCCGTGGGGCGCTATGGGGCTAAAATGGAGGGCTACAGGAGGGGTGTTTTGAAGGCTTTTAGCTAGGGATCGAGGAATCCCCGTGGGGAGCTATGGGGTCGTAGAATCCATTTTTGGGGGTCCCGGAACGATCCGATTTCACTGTGGCGATCTATAGGGCTTTCATGGGGCTAAAAATGGGATTTTTGAAGGATCCCAAGAAGTTAAATATTTTTCGAGTGAAAATTAAAGAATTTTTGAAAAAACACATTTTTGAAAAAAAAAATCCCCCCAAAAAATGTTTTTCGAAATATAAAAATCCAAAAAAAAAATTTTTTAAATTTTTTTATTGACAGAATTAAATGTCTGTACAAGTAACCTATATCACAGAATAATAAACCCTTGTGTCAAATTTGCAGCGTTTTTATTTGTGAATCTGTCGCAGGCACATAGGTAAATCAGGCATTTACGTAAATGCCTAGGCAGATAGATAAAATTTATCTAATAAACATTTAATGTTTTGGCGAACTCAATGTTTTCCTATCTGCCTAGGCACTTACGTAAATGCCTAGGCATTTACCGAAGTGCCTGGTGGGGTTCAGGCAGATAGATAACTCATAAGTTGAATCTATCAGGAGGACCTTTTTCATGAAGAACCGAACCATGAACTGATCGCAGGAGTAGAAGAAGAACAACGGAATTTTCCCTGCTCATTATGCGGTGTGGAAATTCAAGGAGACTCCATTAAATGACTAAATTTTAGTAGTATCCATAATATGGACATATTATGTAGTTGTGTATTGGCCATTTGTCCATGTTAATTAGTGATTTTTGTATGTTTCTATGCCTACGAGTGTGTTGTATAATTGAGCTCTGCCCGTTTCTCAATAAATAAATAAAGACATTTAAAAAAAATCCACTCTCCCAATAATTTAACATTTTCCAAACATTCGCTCTGGGGAGCCGAAGTACTTTAATCAATTTCCTTCTTTGCTTCCATTGACACAAAACCAAATCCTAGTATAATCATGGTAAACGGATCCCCCCCCCCCCCCCCGGCAAATCCACCCCCTCACGCTTGGCAGTCCAGTTACAGAACTCCTTAAATTGCATACATTTATCCTTTGTCTGCAGTAGAGTGTCGAGTGGGGCTTCAATGGTGGGGGCGCCAAGCAGGTGCTGTCTCAGTCTGATGTACAAAGGACAGGCGCGGATAACATGCTCGGCTAACTCAGACCCTTTACCACAGTGGCACCCAGCGCCATCCCATCTTCTGCCAGCACCTGCAAAGACAGCGTAGAGGTTGTGGAATACGCCCTTGTGATTGCAACCAGCACCGCTCTTTGGGCAGTCAGTATCTTTTGTCGTAGGGCTTTGGTTGGTTTGTCCCACCATGTAGATGCCGCGTACAGCAACGTGGAGAGGAATACCACTTTGTAGTACCTGATACTTTTATGGAATGACGTTCCCCAGCCAGCTCCTGACAGTCCTCTCATCGCAGATGCCATCGGTAGTAGTAGAAGCTCCGCCAAGGATGCCAAATGATTCTCAGGTGAAAGCCGGCCATTGATAATGACTCCCATATACTTGACTTGGCCACTCGCCGTTACCCTAGTCGAGACTGCTATAGGTCTGCCACAGAAAGTTTGCGTCCGTGTGGCGCCCCCCTAGGTGGCGGATCCGCGAACTAACGATCGAGTCTACCTTCCATTGTGAAACCTTGACACGGAAATTGGAGCGGTGAGAAATTTGATGTTCGTGTAGTGGCTGCGCTGTGGACGTGTGCTCTCAAGTTCTTCCTCCTGAGGAGGGAAATCATGTCACTTTTGAGGGAAGAAATTCCCGAAAAATTATCGTATGCAGGGGAATCTGCTTGATGATAAGCGATGATAAGAGATACATAACTAGTTCTATTTTCTCCAAAAGAATGCGCCAAAGGGACGCAAACTTTCTGGTCTGGCGTCTGGCAGACCTATTATAGGAACACGGTCGGGTGTCGTCGATCCCCACCACCCTGGAACACAATTGCCTGAGTCTTTTAAGTGGCGAGTTCAAGTTTTGCCTCCTTACACCATCTCTCCACCAGGGCTGAACAGTTGGACGCTGCCTCCCTCAGGGCTGCCTGCGTACGTGCCTGGACCACTACTGCTAGATAGTCCACAAAGGCAAATGCTTTGAGGTCTTCCTGTTCGAGGACTCTTAGGAGATCATCCAGAGATAGATTCCAAAACCGAAATGTCCGTCCGCAGTCCGGGCCGTTTTGGGCAGAAGGATTTTTTTTTTTTTTTTTTTTAATCTTAAATTTTAACAAAACTACTTGGTTTTCCATCTAGTTGTGCCCGCAAGGTTTGCGGCCCGATCGCCCAAACCTGTGGGGCGCTATGGGGCTAGAATGGGGCTACGAAGGCTATTTGGTTTATTATTCTTGGAATAATACACCAGGTGTCGCGAAAACAGGTCCTGTTTTCGCGACGGGGGTCGACGACTCCGATCGGCCTCAAAATTTGATATTATCCGTTTCAAGAGGTATACATTAGGGTGGTCATTAGCTATAGGGTGAGAAAAATAAAGTCGGAAATTTATCGGTCTTACCCTCTCATATTGTTCCATTCACCTTTAAAAAAATTCCCTCAAAATTTGAGCAAAATCGGACAAGTCTAAGTTGGCCCTCAAAGGACGTACATTTGAGATGTAAGCGGAAAAAACTGTTCCGCTACAGAAAATGTGCATCACTAATTAAATAAATCTGGTAAGTTGTTTTTCTAGCCTCAAGGTGTCTGTTTTTGTAAAATCACGAGATACTGAACGTTTTATGCCAGAATTATTCACTATTTGAATTGTTGCAATAGTTTTAATGAAATCCGTCGATTCCAACAATTGGCGGTTGTTCTTGTCTCGAGTTGGTGGGAAGCAACCGTGCGAAATGTTGGCAGGACTGTCTCGATCCGTGTTTTCCTGTCATCACATCAAGTTCAAAGTCCAATGGTCATTGTAAGTATCTGCTTTTTGGGCGTGTTATTCGAGTTTCCAATTCCTAGTTTGAATTTTCTACCTGAAATGTCTGGTCCTTCCACCTCAGTATCAAGCTCGCGTCGTCTCCGGAGTAATCGCGAATGCACTTTGGTCGGCCCAATTAATCACCAAATTGTTGGAGCGAAACTACCTTCGAATCGACAGGTACTGAGTGTATTTTTCTACAACACGAGAGAGGTGAGAGGAAGGAAAGTGTTAGCCAGTGAGGCTGCGACCCTTGCTATCAAAGAAACACTAATATTTTGGGAAAAAGCAAATATTCCGACCAGAAAAGTTTATAATTGTGAGAAGAAACTTATTGCCCTTCACGCCAAATGGGAGGGCCTCCAAAAAAACCTGAAAAGAACTTCGACCACTGAGATAGAAAAACGAAATAAGTTTATTGATGAACTCGATGACTTGTTCGACGTTGCCGCTGAAAACGCTCTGAGCGTTATGAAAAATGAAGAGGACAAAAAATTTCTAGAAATGCAACGACAAAAAGGTCGTAAAGGATGCATGGCGGGAGTCGATGTCAAGTTTGTACTCGCCGAAGAAAAGAAACTGAAGCGTTCCAACGACGATATTAAACGAAGGAAGCGAACATTTGAAGAAATGGAACAGTATTCGAAGTCAGTGATCTTGGAATCTACCTCCTCTTCATCCCCAAGCTCTCAAGGAAGCAGAGCCACACCAACCGGCTTCGAGGGCAGTCTGCCAGTTGAACATGAGGTGCTTTCTACCGAACCACAGGTAACTCAACCCCTGAGTGGTACCAAACCCAGAAAAAGGGGAAAACTCGATTTCCTGACTCCCCGCCTAGCAGAAGCGTTGGATAGATGCAAAATATCTGATAGGAATGCGATTCATATTCTCATTGCTGCAGCAGAGGCTTTCAAGAGTGATGTTGGGGAGTTAATAATAAATCGCGTATCACTTCTACAGCGCAGGAAACAATTCAGGGAAGTCAGACAAGCAGAAATTAGAAAAGATTTCAAGCTTCGAGATTGTGATGCTTTGGTCCTACATTGGGATGGCAAGCTTCTTCCTGCTGCTTCTGGGATGAAAAAAGTTGATAGACTTCCTATATTAGTTACTGGTGAAGGCAAGGAGCAGTTACTGGGAGTGCCATCTATTCCATCGTCGTCGGGCGAAGATCAGGCACATGCCATTTGTGAGGCATTAGAAAAATGGGAAATCAGCGACCAGATCAAGGCAGTTTGTTGCGATACCACAGCCAGTAATACCGGAAGATTGAGAGGAGCATGCAAAAAACTGGAAACGTTGGTTAACAGGGATCTGCTTTATCTCCCTTGCCGGCATCACATTTATGAATTAGTCCTGAGAATCTGTTTTGATAAGCTGATGGGTGCGACGACAGGGCCTGACATGGCGTTGTTCAAACGATTTCGTGAATTCTGGCCTAACATTGATACCACGAATTATTTTGAACCCGACGAGGTTACGGAAGACGTGCGACAAAGCATGTTGGGATTCTTCGAAGCTCAGGAACATGAAACTCAGCTACGGGAAGATTATCGTGAGTTGCTAGAGTTGGCGATAATTTTTCTGCGCGGTACACCAAAACGAGGGGTGCGCTTCCGGATTCCAGGAGCCATGAGTCACGCTCGTTGGATGGCAAAAGCCCTGTATGCTCTAAAAATATATTTATTCCAGAGCCAATTCCAACTCACCGCAGAGGAACTGAATGCAATCAAGAGAATCTGTCGTTTCCTAATCCAATTGTACCTCAAAGCTTGGTTCCTCTCCCCACTTGCCACAACTGCTCCGTATCATGATTTCATCTTCCTACAGCAGTTAATAAGATATCGAGACATTGACGCAGAATTGAGTGAGGTGACAGCAAAAAAATTTTCTAATCACCTGTGGTATCTGTCTCCAGAGGCCTCGATGTTTTCCCTGTTTGATTCATCACTTCCGTCTGATGTAAAAACCAAAATTGTGGGAGTACTATCAGGCGTGCAAGAAGAAACAGTAACAAACCAAACCAAAAGATACATTATAGATCAAAAGGAGTTTCCTCATTTCTTGGAAATGCAGTTTGAGCAGTTTTTCAATTCTGAATCCCTCCAATTTTTTGAGAGGTTTTCCATCAATTCAAAATTTTTATCCAAACCTCCGTTGACGTGGCCAGAGGACGAAGATTATAAACGCGCCTGTGGAATATTGAGGAACACCTTAGTTGTGAATGATGTAGCAGAGAGAGGGGTGAGGCTCGCCGAAGAATACAATTCGCTCCTAACTAAAAATGAAGAACAGAAACAATATCTACTTCAGATCGTCAAAGAGAATAGAGAGAAGTACCCCGTCGCAACGAAGTATAGATTAATGGAAACGTGAGGTAAATCCAATTCAGGTTTCAAAAAAACTCATTTTGTAAAGACATTAATTTCTTCTTTTCCAACAACGCTTTCTTATCTGGTTTAGATGTGATTTGATTTTTTTTTTTTTTTTTTTTTTTTTCAGAACCACCTAGTCCAGTCTGAACAACCAGAAATGGAGTCTCTGTCCCGGAAAATTCCAATTTCCTTCTTCATTTTGTCATTTTGGAAAAACCAACTATTTTCTTATATTAATTTCTCCAAAAAATGATTCTTAATCTCACAAATATCTTGTTTTCGTATATTACTAAACAAATATATCCTTTTGATGAATTTTTAACAACAATATAACGATTTGACTGGAAAGTTTGAGTTTTATTGAATTATTCGGTCGCGGTCGATTTTTCGTGTATTCCGCTATGATATATGCCCTTTGAGGGCCAACTTGGACTCGTCCGATTTGGCTCAAATTTTGAGGGAATTTTTTTTTCGGCTAATGGAACAATATGAGAGGGTAAGACTTCAACATTTCGAAAGTCGCAAAATAATGACCACCCTAGTATACATTCTAAATCCGAAATGTCCGTCCGCCGTCCGGGCCGTTTGGGGCAGTAGAAATTTTTTTTTAATCTGAAATTTTGACAAAATACTTGGTTTACCATCTATGATAGATGGTAACTAGATCTAGATGGTAACTAGATCTAGTAGTCCGATCGCCCAAACCCGTGGGGCGCTATGGGGCTAAAATGGGGCTATGGGAAGGGGTTTTTTGAAGGCTTTTAGCTGTGGGATCGAGGTAGGTGTCGTTTCGAAGTATTGTTGGATGTAGAATCCATTTTAGGGGGTCCCGAAACGATCCGATTTCACTGAGGCGATCTATAGGGCTTTCATGGGGCTACAAATGGGATTTTTGAAGGATCCCAGGTGGTTAAATATTTTTCGCGACAAAGGTCGATGACTCCGATCGGCCACAAAATTGGGATCGGGATCGAGTTAGGTGTCTTTTTCGAAGTATTTTTGTTCGTAGAATCCATCCACGCGCTACTTTTGGGTCGCATTTTCGTTCCTCGATACCGTTCCCGAAAAACGTGGTACTTTTTGCCAGTTAGGTCAAGGATAAAGCATGTTCCATGCTAAAACCCACAGGCTACTGCTTTGAGCCTTCGACTAAAATTCAAGAAACATGGAACATGCTTTGCGTAGTAACGTTGCCAAGCAAAATTACTATGTACCTAAATTGTAAAAATTTTACAATTAGACTATTTAATAGCTCCTTCAGTATCGTAACCTCCTAATACGAATTGAGAACCACGCGCAACTTTTGGGTCGCATTTTCGTTCCTCGATACCGTTCCTAGACACCGTACGATCCCCTAGATCTCGCGGAAATATAGTTACATTTCCTTCCGCATCAAGCTCACGTAGCGCTCATATCGGCCTAAATCAGCTGTTCCCGCTCTTCCGCCCGGTTCTTTTTTAATCCGGCCCGCTCTTCGTTTGTTGTGATCATTGAAAACAATTTTCTTTTATTAATTATTAAAAGATTGCAACCTAAATTTGTCTCTAAAATTTTTCTTCTATATTTTCTTTCCTTATACTTGTTTATTTATTTATTTATTTAATAAAGTGTCGGTAAAAACAACGCAAATAATTTCACGGGGGGGGGGGGGGGGGGGTTATTATTTTCTCCCCATCTCTTTCCTATCCACGTATGAACCTACGCACAGAGTAACAGAGAGCCTACGTACCTAGGTAACTTTTCCTACTGTTAAGTGTCGGGACTAGGGTTGCCAACCGTCCTCCTCTGGGGAGGACAGTCCTCCCCTTTGGTCATCTGTCCTCCCGAAACCCGGGACCTAGGGAGGACGCTCAAATGTCCTCCCTTTTCTGATTGTGGATTGATGTTTCTTCAACATACAATAGCTTCACTCACAATGCGCTAAGTACCTACCTAAGTAACTAAAAATAGCGTTAACAACTACCTACCTAGCTAAAATAACGTAGACAGTTAAAACAGAACAATCGCGGTAACCAGCTGCGAGAAGAAATGAGATGAGGAAGGAGTGATCACATTTCTTTATCAACGTTGTCTTTTTCTGTAGTTGAGTACCTAAGTACAGCTTGTGCTAAAATGGACATGGAAACCAACAGTAATGTTGAGGAAGACCCAAAGTGTTCGAAGGCTCGGACTTTTAAACGTGCGTGTTCTTTCAACTTGTTGTGGGAGAAGGATTACCTATCATAGGGCACGGGTAGATAAGGTAACTCCCAAAAAAGTTCCTTTTGCAAGAACTCGTTCTTTATAAAATATGGTGGAATAAGCTCTTTGAAACGTCATGCCTCCAAACAAACTCATAAAAGTAATGCTTCTGCCGTCATACAGAATAAAACATTGGCATGCTTCATGTCCAGACCGACTTTCATTCCTGAAAATGAGAAAATCGTTGCCGCTGACAAAATTGTATCATGGGGTGTCACACCGGGAGGGTTTTATGAAGGCTTTTGGCTATAGGATCGAGTTAGGTGTCGTTTCGACGTAGAATCCAGTTTTGGGGGTCCCAGAACGATCCGGTTTCACCATGGGGATCTATAGGGCTTTGAAGGGGCTACAAATGGGATTTTTTTTAGGGATCCCAGGAGGCCACATATTTTCCGAGTAATTTTCGACATATAATCCATTTTTCGAGGGTCTTGATTCCCTTTCTTGTTCGTGTTAGATGATGGAATTTTTCTCGTTTTATATTTTATTTTATATAAATAAAATTCCATTTTTATATCTGAAAATTTTGTTTGTGTTTTGAAATTTTTCGTCTACGTTGTTCGTGTTTGAACGTCCCCTCAAAAGAGCGAAAGGACCATTTTGAAAAGTTAAACTTACAATGTCAAATTTATTATTCTACGCTGATCCCATCGGTGATATCTAAATTAAGACGTTCGTCATATGATTGAAGGGAATATTTGAATCCAGGCATGCATTTATAAAAATACAAATTATGTAATGATTTTACGTAGAGTGATGCATTATATTCTAGTTCCTTTTTGTTTTTCATGAGCATAATTATTTCTGAGTTCCTTAATACCTGAGTGTACTACCTCAGTCAATACCTACCTAGTTTGGTTTAATACCTACAAATCTGTATTTTCAAACATACTTTTTTTGTCTTGTTTGTGTAGTTTTTATTTTTTATTTTTAATACCGGCCCTTCGTACGTTAGTAAAATTATTTTCATTTGATAATGAATTTGTAAAACTAATAATATAACAGGGTGGCCGCCAAGCTAGGAAAAATTAATTCCCTGACTTTTCCCTGACTTTTCCCTGCAAAAATACCTAATTTCCAGACCCGAAATTATTCAAAATCTGAGATTTTAATCATTGAATTATTAATAATAATAATTTAATCTGACATTTTATTAATTCTGATAATTTTAATCGCTTGAATTTTTTTTTTTTTTGTTATTGAAAGTTGATTAGAAAATACATAAATTTTTACACCAAACAATTAAAACCCAGGGAAAGTAGATAAGTAAACTGCGTTTTAAAAACTATTTATTTGACAAAAATAGTAACACTTGAAAAATAAAAACGCAGCAAATTTTACACAAGGGTTTATTATTCTTTGATATACGTTACTTGTGTAGAAATTTAATTCTGTCAATAAAAAAATGTAAAAAAAATTTTTTTTGATTTTTATCTCGAAAAAAATTTTTTTATTTGGATTTTTGTTGTCCAAGAATGTGTTTTTTGCCAAAATTCTGTATTTTTTACTCGAAAAATATTCAACATCCTGGGATCCTTCACAAATCCCATGTTTACCCCAAGAAAGCCCTAAAGATCGCCCCAGTGAAATCGGATCGTTCCGGGGCCCCAAAAAAGGGATTCTACGCCCAAAAATACTTCGAAAACGACACCTAACTCGATATTATAGCTAAAAGCCTTCAAAAAAACGCTGCAAATTTTACACAAGGGTTTATTATTCTTTGATATAGGTTACTTGTGCAGAAATTAAATTCTGCCAATGAAAAAATTTTAAAAAAAAATTTTTTTGGATGTTTATTTCAAAAAAAAAAATTTTTTTTATTTTTTTGTTCAAAAATGTGTTTTTTCAAAAATTCTGTATTTTTCACTCAAAAAATATTTAACATCCTGGGATCCTTCAAAAATTCCATTTTTACCCCCATGAAAGCCATAAAGATCGCCCCAGTGAAATCGGATCGTTCCGGGACCCCAAAAAATGGATTCTACGTCCAAAAATACTTCGAAAACGACACCTAACTCGATCCCATAGCTAAAAGCCTTCAAAAAAACCCTCCCGTAGCCCCATTATAGCCCCAGAGCGCACCACGGGTTTGGGCGATCGGACTGAAAACCTTGCGGGCACAACTAGATGGTAAACCAAGTATTTTGTCAAAATTTCAGATTTTTAAAAAAATTCCTACTGCCCAAAACGGCCCGGACGGCGGACGGACATTTCGGATTTTGAATGTAGACCTCTTGAAACGGATAATGTCAAATTTTGAGGCCGATCGGAGTCGTCGACCCGCGTCGCGAAAACATAGGTGTATTACTGTGTGGTGTTTGCCGACGGTGCAGAGGTCTAATCCAATGAGGTGGTTAGGGTGAAAAAACCCTAACCACCTCATAGGTGTATTATTCCAAGAATAATAAACCAAAACACTCCCGTAGCCCCATTATAGCCCCATAGCGCCCCACGGGTTTGGGCGATCGGACTGAAAACCTTGCGGGCACAACTAGATGGTAAACCAAGTATTTTGTCAAAATTTCAGATTTTTAAAAAAATTCCTACTGCTCAAAACGGCCTGGACGGCGGACGGACATTTCGGATTTAGAATGTAGACCTCTTGAAACGGATAATGTTAAATTTTGAGCCCGATCGGAGACGTCGACCCGCGTCGCGAAAACATAGGTGTATTATTCCAAGAATAATAAACCAAAAACAATAGAATAATTTATACCTTAATTGGAACTTGGTTGTATCCATATGACATGGAATTACTAGGATGGGATCTATTACATCTAGTCACATTTTTGCATATTACAGAGATGAATTAAATATATTTAAAAGACTAGTTAGATGCCTTTAGGTACCTACGGTTTTAGAGAGCCCGACTGCCTAGTCACAACCACAATCAGAGATCAAAATTTTCCCTACTTCCCCATCAGTTTTAACGGATTTCCCGATAATTTCTCCGTACATTTTTTCTAGCTAAAAATAATTTTCGATAAGCCAGATTCTGCGAATAAAAGCAGGGTTCGGGTACGTACCCGAACAGAAAAAAATCTTTTTAATTAACTAGTAATGATTACAAGGACAGAGATCTCGAACCAAAATACCAAGTGAAAGATTGATAGGTTACTTCGTGGGTGAAGTGGAACATTCCATTATGAAGAGAGGGATATTGGTGCATGAAGTGGGACTTTTCATCGTGTGAATGGGGATATTATATCTGTAACGGGAATTCCGCCAATTCATTGAACTTGTGCGGGCAACATGGATGAAGAGTGAGGGGAAAACAAACCCGGCAAAGTTGCTCCCACCAAAATTCAAAAATTATCATCATTTTCGGGACGGAAGAGAGGGGCAAACTTGACACCAAACAAAATTCGTATTTTAATACAATTTTTGATTTTTTTTTTTTTTTTAATCAAAAATTTTTCCCTGACTTGTGACCGATTTCCCTGACTTTTCCCTGACTTTTCCTGAAATTTGTCATTCCCTGACTTTTCCAGGTTTTCCCTGACTTTTCCAGATGGCGGCCACCCTGTATAATATATTACAATATTATTGTAATATACAATTACAATACAAGTACAATGTTATTGTAATAATATTGATAATTACAATATTATTGTAATTATCAATCTTGGAGTGGATGTCCTCCCTTCTTACACAGTGTCCTCCCCAATTTTTCCAAGAGTCCTCCCGAACAGAATTTTGGAGTTGGCAACCCTAGTCGGGACAAGAAGATAAAAAACGCTGCAAATTTTAAGCAAGGGTTTATTATTATTTGATTAAAATTATCCAAAAATAATTATTGGACAATTTAATTTATTATTAGGTTTAAATATGTCAATAACAACTTATTTTCAATGATAAAAATTTAAGAGAAAAACTTGTATTCCTGGACGGTGTTTTGACAGATGACATTGTGGGACTCGAAAAATGGATTCAACGTCCAAAATTACTCGGAAAACGACACCTCATTTGACCTGGCATCCATAAAAAGTCCCATTCTTAGCCACTCTATGAAATCCGATGGTTCTAGGACCCCAAAAAATTGATTCTACGCCCAAAAATACCTAAAAACTAATCCTCACTTGAGAATAATTCCCAAAAATCGTCAAACCCCCTCCCGTAGCCCATTTATTGCCCCACGGGATTGGGTTTAGGGCTGAAAACCTTGCGGGCACAACTAGATGGTAAACCGAGAATTTTGCCAAAATTTCCATTTATAACAAAGTCCTACCCAAATCGGCGCACGGCGGACAGACATGATGTTTGAAATTTACGCGTCATGAAACTAATCATGTCAAATTTTGCGACGAATCAAAATGCCATTTTGGGAAGGAGTTTTTTTTTTTTTTTTTTTTTAATCTGAAATTTCGACAAAATACTCGGTTCGCTTTCAAGTTGTGCCAGCAAGGTTTTCAGCCCGATCGCCCATACCCGTGGGGCGCTATGGGGCTACGGGAGGGGTTTTTGAAGGGTTTCGGGTACGATATCGTGTGGGGGTGTCATATTAGATGTATTTTCGGACGTTTTTTCTGCGATCCCAGAACCCCCAGGATCCCAGGAAGTCGAACGATGCGGCGTTTTTGAGTACCTAATTTTGGACGCACAATCCATTTTTTGGGGGTCCCACATCCGTCGACTAACTTAACAAGATGATTTAAAAAAAGTAAATAATTCAATTAATTTTTTCCCGTTGACAAGATTGATATGCGTACAATTTACATTGAAGAATAATAGATAACCCCTTGTGTAAAATTTTCAGTATTTCTTTGTTGTTAGAAATAGCGCGCACGGACGGACACTCACGAAATATGGAGGTTGAAAAGAAAATTTTCCCCGGAACCGAAAACCGGTGAAGGTGATTAATCAGCTATAAATTCGGGTCAGACTTTAAAAAAAAGCGGGCGGCAGAGCAGGAACAGCTGATTTAGGCCGATATGAGCGCTACGTGAGCTTGATGCGGAAGGAAATGTAAATATATTTCCGCGAGATCAGACGAGTATAATATATTATACACCGTTCCCGAAAAACGTGACACTTTTTGCCAGTTAGGTCAAGGCTAAAGAATGTTCCATGCTAAAAAAATTTTTGTAATTTTTTTTTATTGACAGAATTAAATTTCTGCACAAGTAACCTATATCAAAGAATAATTCTTTTATTTTTTTGGGTCCTGGAAAGATCCGATTTCATTGTTGCGATCTATAGGGCTTTCATGTGGCTACAAATGGGATTTTCGAAAGATCCCAGGAGGTCAAATATTTTTCAAGTAAAAAATAAACCAAAAATTTTTGAAACAAATTTCAAAAAAAAAAAAATCAAAAGGGTCATTCTCGTTAGAATGTTACAATAATTGCTGTCCTCGGGGGTTTTTGACCAATTCTCGTTGAAGAAGAAGGTTGCCAAGACGGCAGATGATGGATCTCGATCCATTCTAGTAGGATCATGTGTTAAACTGCCCAAAATGAAAGGTTTATGGCGGGGTAGGGGTCCATAAATGACCGAAAACTCACGAGTGTTACCTGTCCCCGACCCTAAAATGTGAAATGTAACAGTGAAATACCACATCATAAAACAATTCAGCGATTTTGGGAAAAATACCAGTTACTACACTACCCCGTGGCTGGAGTTTACCGTGGAAAAAGACTTGAAAAAGCGGGCGACCATCAAAACCTCCCCGAGTGGGTGAAAGGTGAGTTTGGAAGTAATCAAAACCTCCCGGTCTAGGGTCCGGCGTGCGCTCGCATACGCATCAAAACCTCCCCGGTTATTTGCCGGTTTGAATCGGGTGAACCTGCGCGCAGTTTGGCCAGTGAATTTAAAATCATTCGTTCAGCGGTTTACGCGATCGTGAAATCGAAAGAACAGGTTGTTAAGCAAACAAAATTCGCAAAAATTCGGAATTTCACGCATCCTGATTTCGACAAGGCACTACTGTCGTGGTTTATTCAACAGCGAGCAATTTTTTTTTTTTTTTCTTTTGAAACTTATTGCACCAAGTAAGCAAACTTATCAGCAATTTACAATTGATGTATACTAAATGACTTACAAGAAGCTATGACACATAACACTGCTTCTATGCGACTTGTTGTTTTGTGCAACTGACGCACTAGTAATTACTCACTGAGCTGATAATTACTTCACAGGGCACCCCACTCCCACAGGTCATGAGGTTTTGTTCTTTTAAGTTTTCTGAGCAGGCCTTCAACGTCGAGGAGCTGGAGAACCTCGCTGTTGATGTGTCCCCGAAGCCTCTGCTGATGGGCTAATGCTTGTTTTTTGATGACTTCTTCGACAGTAGGAATTTGAAGTTCCCGGTGTAGTCTTTCGTTCCTGGTGTAACGATACGCATCTACGCATGCTCGTAGCACGTTATTTTGAAATCGTTGAATGATCAAGCGATTGCTCGGAGCGGTGCATGTTTTATAGTAAGCCTCCTGACAGGACGTTGAAATTGTCTAAAGAAAGGTCAATGTAATGGTTATTTGGAGAGGAACCCAATTTTTGTGAGGGAATAAAGGTTTTTCATCAATTGTACATACACACTAAGTTGTCTTGTGTACATACCTACTTTATTTTCTCGTTCCCAAAATAGGTACATAAATCACTTGTAGGGGACTGTCCACAACAAATGATTCAATCGCCAGTAGTGGACAGTATACTACAAGTGATATATCACTTTAAGTGGAAATCGTTTGTAGTGGACAAAACTGTTCGGTCCCTTGAAGTCCACTATAAACGATTTCGACTATAGTTATAAGCAATATAACACTCAACATCATTCATCATTCCTCGGGTTTCTCTAACGGGGAGGTTTTGATACACGGGGAGATTTCGACGGTTTCCTCAACGGGGAGGTTTTGATACACGGGGAGGTTTTGATGGTTTCTTCTACGGGGAGGTTTTGATGGTTTTTCGGCCGCCTGGGGAGGTTTTGATGAATCCCCGAAAAAGCATAATATAGTCTATATTATAGACTCTAGGTGGCCATGCTTTAAAGTAGTGTCCCCAGGGTTGGGGAGTTTTGCCCTACTCACGAGTGTTACCATCATTATGGACAGTTGGTAGCATTGAGGAAAACGTGGCACAGCTCAAAAAATCCGCTGGGAAGGCTTCAGTCACCAATGGAGTTCCGTAGGTGAATTTCGTGTTGTGTTGTTTCCCAGTAGAAATTTTCTCCCAAAAAATGGTGCGTATATTTAGGACCTCTCACGAGTGTTACCTAATGTTTCTTAATTAATGGTTCATTGATCAACTTCATTTCATCACTGCGTTTTGTGTTATGTGGATCCTGATATCTCGTGCACAACCCCCTCATTGTGCGACGATTTTTGACTTGATGCCACCATGTTCAAGTTAGATTCTCACGAGTGTTACTTCTCACGAGCGTTACCAGCTAACAGCAACATCGTGAGAAGAATTGCAACCCTGGTTAAAAATCAATTTAATTTCCAATCTCTGGTCAAATTCACGCTAAGTCTAATGTCCTTGAGCCCTTAAACAGTGACATTCTTGTCCCCAGGCATTGACTCGAACTATTGTCAGAATGTCCTATTTGTGGCTAGCTCAAGTGCCCTAGTCAACTTTCAGTCAATGTTAATGATTTCAGAGTTTAATGAATCTTGTTCTGAGACACTGTTTTGATTTTTCACCAATTTCCCCTTTTCACTTCACAACTTATTGTCTCATTTTCTTCGGTTCTCATGAGTTTTACTGACGAGGTGTCACTATTTGAGGGTGCAAACCTGCCTGTAAGGACCAGCAACTAGTTGGAAATTGATGCTAGGAACCAGGAACTCTCAGATGCAGGCAAGACAGAAAAATGTCACTTAGAGCTCAATTTACTGCGTAAACGCTAGCGTATAGCGTATTACTGAGAGATAGTATGAATTCAGGGTTGTAAATAGTAACACCCGTGTGGTATAGTCGAAGAAATCATACTACTTAAATTACAGATCTTGGTAAATACACACTTGTGATGGCGTGGATGGGAGGAGTGTTGGGGTGGTTGATGGTGAAGGGGTGGGGGGTAGGTCTAGTCAGATTGGCAAACACTGGCCAGGTCATGTTTGTCATCGAGGGTCTCCCCCGCGGTTGGTTGACAATCTGTCGTCCTCTCCGCCGACCACATCGTCATGGTCCAGGGGCGGATAGGCAGGTCGGGCGATCGGGCGTCGCCCGAAAGGCCGACGGTCCTAAGGGGCCGGTCGAAACTGGAGAAAAATGTATTCCTACAGTACTCGAGACAGAAAAGAAAAACTCAGACGTAAAAGAATCTGGTTGGCTTTGTTCCTCGTAGGGTGGATTGCAAGTTAATTAAATTCGTAATTTTTGCAACAAGATTTTAAAACAGAACAACCTCATGGCCTCATCGTATGCAAGACGTTTTTTTTTTATTTTCAACAAACTTTTGGTAAGGCTTTTCACGACCCAAGTCGAGTGTTGTAGGAGTTTTTCAAAATTTAAAAATATCAAAACAAGGCTGAGGCAAACTCTGAGTGATAACAAGCTGGAGGATCTTATGTTGATGGCTTGCAAGCAGGAGCGTCTGGCCTGAGCACTGAGCCAAGGGGCCTTGCCCATTCTCTGCCCTCCTCGCCATCGCCTACTGCTTGGTGCCTACTCCCTCATCAGCATGCGTTTTGTGTGCGAGCCTTATGTGATCCCGTATTCTTGGAAAAATACATTTTGCTATTTGCAACAGGGGTAAAAAATTTTGATCGTCCTCAAAATTTGTAATTATACCTTTCAAAATGTGTGGATTCCAAAACTGACCGCCTTTAATAAACCCTTGCGTAAAATTTGCAGCGTTTTTTCAGTATGTAGGTAGTCAGTAAACTGTGCCATTTTCCACCTTAGTATCTCGTGAGAGAAATCGTTCCCAACAAAAGGGAAAATCCCACGGAACGCCGGACAATCACACTTCGCCCATACCTACAGGGAAATTGCAACTTACCTAACTGTTCACCCACAGCATCGGACGGCATATTATTTTTTATTATACCTATTAATATATATTTAAATTATTATTTTAATATTATTGAATTCGACCAGCCTGGTTGGCAATTATTCTACACTTACTGAACAAGACGATCACATATTTTTCACTCCTGAACAGAGAGAGAAGATCATCGTCGTCGACCTGCTCCAAAGAGTCTGGTACCCCCGATACGACGACGGCGAGAGCCAAAACAACGCACAACTTACTGAAAAACATAGTCAAGCTCGCCGATTCTATTAACACACAGCACTTCTCACGGTATCGAAACTAACATGACGAGTCTTCATGAAAAATGAGTGAACGATCGGCCTCCTCAATGAGCTAGCGGCTAGCCCGCAGAATGCATCAAAATCAAAATCAGATTCTACCAACTGGACTGAAAACCTACGTGGAGTCTGGCGAAATCCTGGGCAATCTAACGCCAAGTTGGCGTGACAGCAATGGCTTTTCGTCCTGGAAGAGTAGTTGTTCTATACAAGCTTGAAACTGCGAATCAAGCATGACGGACGTAATATTTTCCGTGGGTCAAAACCAGGACACTAGTGGGATTTTGTTGAAAACTTACTATACGGCGTCAACGTTTTAAACGCGATAACAAATAAAACCTACAGTAGGTAGGAAGGTATTCAGTTTCTTTGAAATAAATTGGACTTACGTCCTAAAAAGGAACATAGACACGAAAAACGCTGCAAATTTTAACAAGGGATTATTATTCTTTGATACCTATAGATTTCTTGTGCTAAAATTTAATTCTGTCAATGAAAAAAAAAAAAATTATTTTTTATTTTTATATTTCAAGAAAAAATAAATAAATCTTTTTTTTTTTTTCAAAAACGTTTTTGTTGGATTTTTGGTTTATTATTCTTGGAATAATACACCTATGTTTTCACGAAGGAGGTCAAAATTAGACATTATCCGTTTCATTCTAAATCCGAAATGCCCGTCTGCCGTACCTACGCCGTCCGCCGTCCGGGCCGTTTTGGGCAGTAGGAGTTTTTTTTTTTTTTTTTTTAATCTGAAATTTTTACAAAATACTTGGTTTACCATCTCTTTGTGCCCGCAAGGTTTTCAGTCTGATCGCCAGAACCCGAGGAGCGCTATGGAGCTAAAATGGGGCTATTGGAGGGTTTTTTTGAAGGCTTTGAGCTATGGGATCGAGTTAGGTGTCGTTTTCGAAGTATTTTTGAACGTAGAATCCATTTTCGGGGGTCCCAGGACGATCCGATTTCACAGTGGCGATCTATCGGGCTTTCATGGGGCCAGCCCCGTAGAGGGGGGGGGGGACTGGACCCGTTGCCCCCGGGCCCGGCCTTCGTAGGGGGGGCCGGATTTTCTTGAAAAATTTTTTTTTTTTTTAAGGGGGTAGGAGAGGCAAAATGGGAAAAGGGACAGATCAATAGGAATAGGGAAAATTTTCATACATTTTTTTTTTTTTAAGGGGGCCTGATGGAATTTCATACAACTTTTTTTTTTTCTTTTTTTTTAGGGGCCCGATGAATTTTGCCCCCGGGCCCGGATTTTCTCTCCACGGCCCTGCATGGGGCTAAAAATGGGATTTTTGAAGGATCCCAGGAGGTCAAATATCTTTCAAGAAAAAACAAAACAATTTTTGAAAAAATTTTAAATTTGTTTTTGTGCATACTTATCATAAAAACGCTGCAACTTTTACACAAGGGTTTATTATTCTTTGATATAGGTTACTTCTGCAGAAATTAGATTCTGTCAATGAAAAAAAATAAAAATAAGTCAAAATAAAATTTTTTGGGTAGTTTTATACTTATTTCAAAACATTGTTTTTGATTTTTTTTTTTTTTTAATGTTTTTTTCAAAAATTCTTTATTTTTCACTCGAAAAATACGCTCTTGGGATCCTTCAAAAATCCCATTTTTAGCCCCATAGATCGCCACAGTGAAATCGGATCGTTCCGTGACCCTCGAAACTGGATTCTACGTCCAAAAATACTTCGAAAACGACACCTAACTCGATCCCATAGCTAAAAGCCTTTAAAAAAACCTCCCGTAGCCCCATTAGAGCCCCACGGGTTGGCCCTCGGACATTTTGGTTTTGGAATGTAGACATGTAGAATGTCCCCGGGCATGAACATCAACAGACAGACCCCGCCTATGTCTGACACAGGAGCGATGGTTTTTAACCCTGATGTTAAGTGGTGTCCATGATTTACCTATATAGGTAGTAGGCTGGACAGAGTTTACAATTAATTCTATTTATAGATAACTTTAGAAGTGGTGCATTGTGCGTTGCCAACAACTGGGTAAGTGAATGGGGTGTTAGGCGAGGTGAAGGACTCCTCATTTCCCCTTACTATCTCATTCATCTTGCATCTATTACTTACGCACGGAAACAAACCCGGAGGACCCGACGGGGCAGAGGATGGGGGCCTCTTTCCAGATAGGAGATTGCCCAGGTTCCTGGGTCTTCGGTGCGCAACAGTAAATGGGGTGGGAAAGATACCAGCCGTTTCCGGA
The DNA here is from genome assembly GCA_955831195.1 of Pilophorus perplexus. NCBI lineage: Eukaryota > Metazoa > Arthropoda > Insecta > Hemiptera > Miridae > Pilophorus > Pilophorus perplexus. The sequence continues at coordinate 29,809,774 of OY037016.1, forward strand.
TTGGACAAAAGGATGTCATGGAGTTCCCGCAAAATCCCACAGAGCCTCTCCACACCTGGGAAGTACGTTGTCAACAAGAAAGGAGTCCTTTCAAAGGACCACTCCGTTCAACCCTCCCCTGTGTTGGCTGGTAGGCAACCGACGCGGGCACGATTCTCTGCTGCAAAAGCCGCCCAGGATATCCCCTCTCAGAGAGCCTGGTTCGAAGACCCTCAATGTAGTTCACCAAGTCAGCAGGTTTGCTGCATATCCGATGTCCCCTTATTCACAGCGAGCGAGGGATCGACCTCTTAATGTGTGGTGGATGGCAACTAGTGTAATGAACATAGTTCTGTGCGTTGGATGGTTTCACATGGACATCTGTTGTGATGTGACCATTAGATATAGAGACCTCAACATCAAGAAAAGTCACCCTCTCGGTTGAAGATGAATGCGAAAAGGTCACGGAGAACAACGAGTTCAAGTCATTCATCATCTCCTCCAAGGACTCCAAGTCGTGTGGCCAGACAACAAAAATGTCATCAAGGAAACGTTTCCATAGAAGGGGTTTTAATCCTCTTGAGGAGAGAAAATCCTGCTCCAGGGCCGCCATGAACAAGTTATATAGGTATATTCTTCTTTTGTAGGTATGTACCTACGATGATAATAATAATAATAATAACTTTATTGCGCATAGGATACAAATATCCCTCATGTTGCACATGTGTGAAGCAGCAATAGAACAAAAATTCCAAAAACAACCAGTTAAATAAAATAAGAAATAAATAAATAGTTCAAATACATACATTCAATACAGTGTGGTGTTTGCCGACGGTGCAGAGGTCTAATCCAATGAGGTGGTTAGGGTGAGAAATGACTCCTCTGCTGAGTACTAAATTGTTTATTGGAATAAACAATTGTAGCGTGGGGACCGGTTTCGAGCCTCTAGTTGTTGTTGTTTTGCCTCTAGAATAATCAACAATTCTCATTTCAGTACCTGTAGTATAGCCTAACTGTGTCTTCAAATGGTTCACTGGCCATCAGTCATGGAGCCAATTTTAACAGTGGGTCCATATTCCAAAACTACTATTGTCAAGTTACCACCATTCTGGACCGTTTTCATCAATAATTATTATAATTTCCACTATTTATACCATTGTCATATACCTTCAGTATAATATAACTTTGTTAATTCTATGGTTTTTCTCTGGTGCTAATGACAAATGGTTTTCTTGTCAGGGCTGTAGATGAGCTTAGTTGCTCGAAACCGGTCCCCACGCTACAATTGTTTATTCCAATAAACAATTTAGTACTCAGCAGAGGAGTCATTTCTCACCCTAACCACCTCATTACATTCAATACATTGAATAGGGAAAAATAATAAATAAACAAGTTAAATAAATAAATAATACAATTACGCATTGGACGAATGATAGGGATGAGGCAAAAGAGAGAGGGAAAAAAAAAGCAGGAAAGATAATAGGGTGAGGAGGAAGAGGGGGGAGAAAATGAAAGGAAGTGGAAATGAGAAGTCGGGAATGAAAGGAATTTGAAATGAGTGAAAAAGTGTTAGGGTGCCAGGCTTTCGAAGTGTGCCAGCGCACACCTCTTCAATGACTCGAGGGACTGAAGCGCTCTGGTTCTCCGAGGTAAAGATCTTTACCTCCGAGAACCAGAGCGCTTCAGTCCCTCGACATGTGGAACTCGAGTTCCACATGTTTCCACCCGCAACACGAAATGACACCTTAAAAGACCGGCAAGTGGCTCTAATCAGTCTAACCGTGCGAAGACGAGAAGAAAGTTTTTAAATAGGGAGGCAAGGTAAAGGAGTCCGGATTCAAGAGTTTAAAAATGAGACAAAGGCATCGCACCTGTAAGTACGGCCAGAAACGGCAACCCAATAGATCGGTGGAATGGTTCGAAACATGCGCCCTCGGTTTCAAGTTGTTGACGTATCTTGTGCAACTGTTGAACACGACCTGCAGCTTCCGCTTACAAGCCACATCCAAGGAGAAAACAAACAAATGTTCACCATAAGTAAGCAAAGGAAGAACCAATGATTTTACAAGCTGAGACTTTAAATGGATAGGTGTGAAGAAGGAAAGCTTCCGCAGAGAATGAAGTGCAGCATAGGCTCTCCGGCACAGATAGTCCACGTGAGCCGACCACGACAAATTGTACTCAAGATAGACTCCAAGATTCTTAACTGTGTGGCTGTACGGAACAATCACAGAATCAATATAAATTGGTGGGAGACACGAAATTGTTAACTTGGACTTAGAAAATATTATTGCCTGAGTTTTAGATGGGTTTAACATTAGACCATTAGCAACTGAGTAAGCAGAAATTCTCTGAAGATCAAGATTGACTCGGGCGATCCCCCGATTGAGCTCGTTAGCGGGGCACTTAAGGTAAATCTGAGTGTCGTCAGCGTACTGATGATGTCTGGAATATTGAAGGCACGAAGAAAGGTCATTTACATAGAGTGAGAAAAGCAGAGGCGCCAGTACCGACCCCTGGGGGACACCTGATAGCAACGGCAGCGGAGCGGATGAGTGAGACCCAACTACAACACTCTGCGTTCGCCCAACAAGAAAGGATTCAACAAGGTTAGAAGCTGAAGTAGAAAGATCGTAGAGAGAGGATAACTTATGTCGAAGGGTACCAAAATGCAACGTTCCAAAAGCATTGGAGAAGTCCAGTAAAACCATAATGGTGACACAGTTATCGTTAAAGGATTCCCGAATATCCTCAGTAACCCTCAACAATGCAGTTGAACAGCTATGGTACCTTCTGAAACCAGATTGAAATTCATCGAGGAAATTATTATCATTCAAATACGAAGTGAGCTGATCGTGAATTAAATTTTCAAAGGCCTTAGATATAATGGGAAGCTTGGAAATTGGTCTAAAATCCGCCAAACACTTAGGGTTCGCTATTTTCTTTAGAGGGGTGAAAAGGTGGTTATACAAGTATTAAAAATATGTTTTATGAATGGCAGAATTACCGGCATAAGCATCATGATCACTCCCCATTGCATCAGACTTCAGTGAAGAAAAGGCATCCAGTATGTCAGTGTCATCAACACACCTAAAGGAGAAACCCTCATTGCCCGGGGAAGAGAGCCCAGAAGGAGCAGCCGACGAAGCAACACGAGGTGAAGCAGTAAAATGCCTATTGAAATCGTCAGCCCCAAATAGAGAGGGGGTAGAGTCGGCGGGATTCCTTCCATGCAACCCCAGCCTACGAATGTTGGACCATAAGTCCCGAGGGTGAAGATCCGGACCAAGGTCCGCTAAACAAGAGTCTCTCGAGAGATCTTAGCTCTAAGATCTTAGCCCGACGTATCAAAGACTTTGTCTTATTCCGTTGGAGTCTGAACAATTCAAAATCACTGGAGAGACGAGAAATTTTCCACTTGGCATACAGCGAATCACGATATTTTATCGCTGATCTAATGTCATCAGAAAACCAAGCATTTTCAGGGCGCTTGATCCTAACTCGATGCCTTGGGGCAAAAGTATCAATGAGCAACAACATGAGAGCATTGAAATGGTCAATCATTGCATCAACTCCAGTAAATGAGAATATTATAGCCCATGGGAGACTGGATGCAAACGACAGCAATGCGACCTCATCAATTCGCTTAAAATTACGAATCTCAATAGAATTAGCCTGTGGTTTCAAGCCGGGTACTTTATATTTAACAGCCACACACCTGTGAGCAGAGACACCCGGGACGTCAAACACCCTCACACCTACGACCAGTGAAGGACCCCGAACGATAGCAAGGTCAATGGTGCTCATAGAGTTGCCAGTAAAGTGCGTTGGAGGAGTAGGCAGCACAGTAAGAGAGAAGGGGCCCAACAATGAATGTAGGCGATTATAATTGCACCGATCATAATCAGGATTCGCATTGAAATCCCCCATCATAATGATGTGGTCATAAGAAGAAACAAGAGAACTGAGAGGATCTTCCAAGTCAAGCATGTTAATTCTGGGCTCAGGGGGGCGGTAGACCTCACCAACCAACACCTTCTCTCTGCCAACAACCACCTCAACGAAGATATATTCAACCTCGGAAGCCTGCGACTCCAGGACAAGTGAGCACCGCAACCCCTCGGAAACGTAAACGGCCACACCGCCCCCTCTAACCTTGCGAGAACCAGCTGAATGGCGATCACGACGAAAAATGCGATACCCCGGGATGGAAACTTGCCCATTAGGTACACTCCTCTTTAGCCACGTCTCAGCCACACCAATAATACCAAAGCCACAGCCCGCAACAACCAACCTAAGCTCATCAATATTCCGCACAAGACTACTCGCATTAAAATGGACCGCAGAAAAAGTATGCTTAGACTGAATGTTGACAAAGTTCCTTAACTCATCATTAGTCGAAGGGCCATCTGAGAGAGCTGCCGATCTATCAGAGTCAATAGAGATATCAAACAAACTAGTACGGGTAGAAGGTGGAACCCAACCATTACCTACCCGGGATCATGAATAATAGAACGCTCCCAAGCCCCCAAGTCAACACCGGCAAAAGGGACAAAGCCCGGCACATACAGCATGAAGAATAGAGAGAGGAAGGGGGTACGAAAGAAAAGGTAAAGAAGATATGAGAAAGGAGGAGAAAAGTATAGGAAGGAAAGGTAAAGATGATATGAGAAAGGAGGAGAAAAGTAGGAGAGGGCATTCATCCAGAAAACAACTAGGGTCAAAGGCCCAATCTTAGATACACAAGCAAGAATAAAATCAAGAAAATAATACATGATAGCCATAACACATGAGAATGAGACGTTTTATTCGCTGAATTAGAAGAAAAACAGTATAGCAAAATAGCAGCTAATCATAATTCAAGATACCCTCAAATTTTTCAATATATTAAAAAGAACTTAGAAACGTTGAGAAAAAAGGCTTAAATCATAAGTTCCTAAGCACAAGAGAAAATCGAATAAAATATGTACAATATGTTTAACAGCAAAGCCCACGTTATTATAAGAAACTCGTGATAATTAAATAGCAGACAACATAGAAAGAGAAAAACACCCAGAAGCTAAACATCACAGGTCGGGGAAAGGTCAAGCTTCCCCAACAAATCCTCAAACTCAAAGGACGTGGACACAGTGTACAATCTTTCACGATAAGATGAATCTTAGATGAATCTCACACGGCCATTAGTGGTCCAGACATTTTGGTACGAGAAGCGATCAACAGCTGCTTTATACAAGTTCCTACGAGCTGGAGTCCGATCTTCGGTCACAAGCACCTTCTGAGACTTCAGCAGCCTCTTCGAACGCCAGATCTCGTCCTTGATCCTGAAGTTGACGAAGGTGACAACCACAGGACGAAAGCGTGGTCCCTTTTTTACCTGTCCATCATCTAGGCTGCGAGGGTCGTCCCCACCAGTCCCACACGAAGCGATGCCGACGCCATCCACCGGCTGGGAATGAGAGTCATTAGGGCTCCGTTGTTCACCAGAATGCGCTGGTCTACCGATCCTCCTTGTGCGTGCAACCATCCCTGGACCCAATTCAACCTTCATCTTCTCCCTCACAATCAAACCAATCCTGTCATCATCCGCGATATCGTCACCCTCAGGAATGTTGCGCAGGGATTTGCAGTGGAAAAGAAGTTCGTGAAAACCCGAAAACTTGATATATTTAAATGAATTTAGTCATTACAAAATAGATGAAACGCTGCGGGGTCACCGCTTGATAAACAATAAGATAAGAGGGAGGTGGCGCTTGAGCTGGCAACTCTGAGAAATTCAAATTACGCCCCTCAACACACCCTCCTAATTTTGACATTTCTCCATTAAAATACTTTTATTCTATCCCATTTCTAATTATGACTTTTTAAATTTGTGCTTTACTTAATAAAACGTAGGAAATAATAAAAAATTTGAAAAATGTTGAATACCATTTCGTAGTGGATCGAATCACATCACCATCTTCTTAGAATGCCTTTCAAATTTTTCTCGAGGAAGAGGTTTCGTCAAAAGATCAGCTGTTTGGTCTTCAGTCGGAATATACTTCAGAGTGATGAGGCCTTCTTCAACTTTTTCTTTGATATAGTGAAAGCGCACTTCGATGTGTTTGCTTCGGCGGTTCATTACGCCATTCTTGGCTAAGTTGATGGCGCTTTGATTATCCACAAGGAGCTCCGCTGGAACAGTTCGTTGAGTCATTTCCTCCAGGAAACTCTTCAGGTAGATGAGTGTCTTTGCAGCTTCAGTTGCAGCAGTACTCAGCTTCGCAGGAAGCAGTTGCGACAACTGGTTGGCGTCTGGATGCCCAGCTGATTGGACCACCGTTAAAATATATTATAAAACCACTGGTGCTTCTTGCACTGGTCCTATTATCAGGGGAGTCATTCTTGGAGTCCAACTCTCCTGCATAGTCTGAATCAGCAAATCCCTGCAGGCGGAAATCATTTTCCTTCCTCCAATAAGAAACCCCAAGGTGCTGCGATGCTCTCACATACCTACCTGATAGTCCTCTTCAAGTTGATAACATCGGATTGTGTAGGATTATCGACGTGTCGTCCACAAAGGCCCACTGCTAAGACGATATCAGGTCTTGTTTTGGTAGAGAGGTACAGTAGGCTACCAACAGCTTCTCTGTATGGGAAGGTCACAGTATTTTGGTTCAAGGATGGGTCATGCTTGTTTCCAATGGCAAAAGGCGTCGCCACAGGTTTGGCATCAGCCATGTTGAACTTCTCCGCAATCTGGCGTGCATAGAACTCTTGGGACAACTTCAACTTCCCGTCTTGCTCAGAAAAACGTATTCCAAGATAGATCTTAAGGTTGTCGTCAATGGTAACCTTGAATTCTGATGCAAGGTCCTTCAAGAACATCCTCATCTTTTCAGAGTTTGATCCGGTGAGCAGCCCATCATCAATGTGAATTGCCAACAGCATGGATCTGTCAGAATTTACAAATACACACTGTTCACTTTTGAGTTGCATAAGTCCATATTTCTTCAAAAAATCTTTAAGTCGCTGATTCCACATAGCTGGAGCTTGTTTCAAGCCATATAGGGCTTTCTTAAGCTTGCATACTTTGCCATTTACATTGTAGCCCTCAGGTAGGCTCATATATATATCTTCTTGGATACTTCCATAAAGAAAAGCACTTTTCACGTCAAATTTCATGAACCTGAAATTTTTCATTGCGGCATAAGCTATGAGCGTTCTCAAGGCCTCAGTGCAGACAACGGGGCTGAAAATTTCTTGATAATCAATGCCCTCTCGCTGATGACAACCGCGTACAACAAGGCGCGCCTTGTACCGTCCGTCGTCCTTGATTCTGAAAACCCAGTGGCTTGTGAGAATTTTACCTGTAGTCACCGCTGATTTGTTCACGAGGTCCCAAGTCGAGTTTTCCTCTAATGCTGTCATCTCTTCTTGGATGGCGTCAATCCATTTCTCCTTGTCATCACCTGTGGTTACTTCCTGATATGTGAGGAGGCTTATGTCACTGGATGAAAGGTCATAATCCTGGAGTTTCAAAGGTAGATTCCTCTTGCGACAACCACGTCCAAGTTGTTCAGCTGTATTTTCTTCTTGGTAATTTACAGATGAACCCATTGATGGAGCAACTACAAATTGGCCTCCATCATCACTGCTTCCATCCTGATGATCTGGAGTAGCATCAGTTGTCACGCCACCCTCGCCGTCATGTCCACTTTCGTCGCTAGAAGATTCAGATCCAGAGGCTGGACTTTCAGTACTTTCTTCGCCTTCAGATGAGTCACATCCACCATCTGACAGAAGTAACTTCTTGTCAAACGTCAGCAGCTGATGTGTGTTGCTTTGATTGTCACCCTGTTCGAATGCGTCTGGCAGCTCACTTGCAAAAACCACATCTCGTGAGAAAATCACTTCATGTTTTGACTCATCCCACAATCTGAAGCCGTTCGGTGCATAACCCACGAAGATACATTTAGTTGAGCGCTTGTCCAGCTTCTTCGTGTAGGTTAGTTTCTTGGCGTAGGCAACGGTACCGAAGATTCTAAGAACGGAGAGATCTGGTTTTTTTCCAAACCATTTTTCAGCTGGAGTGCAGTCCTTCAGGGTCCTTGTCGGGCATCGATTCAATAAAAATGTGCTTGCCAGCAGTGCTTCGCCCCACAACTTTTTATCAACTCCACTGTCAAAAAGGAGTGCTCTGGTTTTCTCCATGAGAGATCTATTAAGCCTTTCTGCAGATCCATTTAACTGAGGAGTATAGGGTATGGTCAGGTCCATTTCAATTCCTTTTTCAGCGCACCAATTTTTGAAATGGTTAGAGACATATTCGCCACCATTATCGCATCGGAGTTTGTGGACTTTGACATTCCACTTACCCTCAGCCTTTGCTATGAACTCCTTCAGGGCAGTAGGCGCATCACTCTTCCTGTTCAGCAAGTATACTGTAGTGTAGTGGGTGAAATCATCAAGGCAAGTCACAAAGTAGCGGTAGTTATCCCAAGTTGGAATTTCTACTTCAACAAGATCAGAATGAAAGATTTCTAGAGGCCTGGTGGCACGAGTACGATCATTCTTGAAGGGTTTGCGAGATTGCTTCGCATCTTGACACACTTCACACACATCCAACTTGTTTTTACCGAGGTGGAACCCATCAGCCATTTTTGTCAACTTTTTCATGTTCTTGTGACTTAGATGTCCCAATTTTCTGTGCCAATCACGGACTGAACAAAGCACATTCAGATTAGCAGACTCCTTTTTTAATGGGTTGATGTTCACTAGGTACAGGCCTGAATGGTTCCTTTTTCCACTAAGTATGATGTCATCATTCTTCATCACAGTGACCTTGTCTTCTTCGAAATAGATTTTGCCTCCATTTCGTGTGATCATGTTGGCACTTAGAAGATTTTTGTCTAAACCAGGCAGGTACAAAACGTCATTGAGCGTACACTCGGCAGCTTCAATTTTTCCCACTGCTTTGGCTTTCATACATTGACCCTTTTTGGATGTGTCCACAGTAGCATTGGTGCTCGACGCCTCAGTCAGCAGATCTTCCTCGCGAGACATGTGTGACGTTGATCCTGAGTCCAAAACCCACAAGTTGTCCGATGGTGAAAAGCGAACCTCATTTGCGCAGAAACTGCCTTCTTCTGACGATGTATAAGTCAAAAAAACTTGCACGATTTTGTTGTGACTCAGTCGCAGTCTTCCTGAAGCGGCAGTCTTTCTCCTCATGGTTAGTCCGGCCACAGGACTCACACGGAGGAAACTTTTTGGCTTGAGGACAATTCCGAGCAAAATGGTTACCTTTGCAAGTGAAACATTCAGTCTTTGAGGACCTAACTTGTGCTTTGAACGACACTGCACTTGTTGTCATGGTTGACGCGTAATTTCGTGCATCCTTCATCAGCCTTCTTTTCAAATTTTCGACCGTTTTTTCGGTCGCTGCAGTTGATTCCCAAGCCATGTTGAAATGGGGTTGGAAGCAGCTGGGTAGGATTGAAAGAATTCGCGCCATGTACATGTCATCCCCCACTTTTTTGGGGTTGTCAGTGTCATTTATCCTGCAAATTATGTTTTCAATTTTACTGAGATTGTTTGACATGTCCTCACTGTCATTGTACTGGGACTTGTAAAATTCTTCCATTGCGTTGTTGACAACACTGAGAGAAAAAAGGGGCGCACCATGCCCGATAGGATTGAAATTCCACGAAATGTTAAGACGTCCCGATAAAAAATCTAACGGGAGACCATAAATCCAAACGGGTAGACGTAAAATTAATCGGGTGGACGTAAAAATTAATCGGGTAGGTCTAAAATCAATCGGGAATGGTAAAATCAGCAATCGGGTATGTGTAATAACTATCGGGAGGTCATAAGAGGTCCATCCAATCGGGTACGCTTAAGAGACATCTCTATCGGGAATTTATAAAAGTTAACGGGTAATCACAAATTCCAATCGGGTACTGCTAATATTAGAGCGTCCCGTTCGTGAATTAATCGGGTGTTTGTAAGTAGGCCTATCGGGTGATGGTAGCAAAAGTCAAAACCGTTTGAATATCAATCGGGTGTTGGTTAACTTAAACATTCCTGTTTGATTTTCTATTGGGTAAAGGGGTAGTGACTAATCGGGTGGTAGGAATTCAAAAACACCCGTTTGGATATCAATCGGGCCTATATTAAGTCAAACATGCCCGTTTGATTTATCTATCGAGTAATGCGTAACGACTAATCGGGTCGTATTAGTCTTAAGAAAACCCGTTTGGAAATCAATCGGTTGGAAAATCCTTATCTCACAGGTCTCTTCTCCTGATGAAATCCGATTGATGACCAATCGGGTGACCAGTACGTTGAACAATCCCGATAGAAAATCAATCGGGTCCATTTCTGTGCTTTGCATCGGTTAGGAGTGCCTTGTGAAAACCCGATGAAATAACCTAACGGGTTAATATAAGCTTAAGAAGTGACTAATCGGGTGGTTGGACTACACAAACCCCCGATTGGTTATCAATCGGGCCTAGATTAAGTTAAACATGCCCGTTTGATTTATCTATCGAGTAATGCGTAACGACTAATTGGGTTGTGTCAGTCGTAAGAAAACCCATTAGGAAATCTATCGGGCTGGAAAATCGTGATGTGACAGACTATGGACTTAAACATCCCCGTTTGATTTTCTATCGGGTAAAGATATGACGACTAATCGGGTTGATAGAGTCCTAAAAAACCCGTTTGGAAATTAAGTATCCCGATTGACAAACCAAACGGGTTCAACTCTGCGCTTTCCTTCACGACCGCAGTTATGACTACTTTGTGAAAACCCGTTTAAAACTCCTAACGGGTCGATATCAGCTTACGAACACCCGTTACACTGGGGTTTGAAAAACCGACTATCTTGATGAAAATGAGTTTCAGAGCACCCGATCAAATCCCAACCACCAGCAATTTGTTTAAAAATATGAAATTTTGACAAAATACTCGGTTTACCATCTAGTTGTGCCCGCAAGCTTTTCAGCCCGATCGCCCAAACCCGTGGGGCGCTATGGGGTTAAAATTGGGCTATGGGAGGGGGTTTTTGAAGGCTTTTAGCTGTGGGATCGAGTTAGGTGTCGTTTTCGAAGTCTTTTTGGATGTAGAATCCATTTTTGGGGGTCCCGGAACGATCCGATTTCACTGTGGCGATCTAGGGCTTTCATGGGGCTAAAAATGGGATTTTTGAAGGATCCCAGGAGGTTAAATATTTTTCGAGTAAAAAATAAAGAATTTTTGACAACAAAAATTTTTGAAACAAAAAATCCAAAAAACAAAATTTTTTGGAACAAAAATTTTTAAATTTTTTTCATTGACAGAATTAAATTTCTGCACAAGTAACCTATATCAAAGAATAATAAACCCTTGTGTAGAATTTGCAGCGTTTTTTAACATAGTTCAATATTTTTCTACATTTTTTCGTCAAGTTACCTACGTACCGATGGTTAGCAAGAAACACGTAGGTACTTGGGGCAAATCGTTCTCTCCAATTTGCGCTTGCATTAATAATTTAATCAAAACTTTCCATTAATTTCTCTACATGGTTTCACATTTTGCAATACTCTTCTCGCATTTTTCGTCAAGATATTGACAGCTACCCACCACCGCTACCCACCTATGTGAGGTTAGGACGTATAATAATATTATATTATGTATATACCTATAATATTACATATAATGTAATATAACAGATGACTGATGATTTTTAGAATTTTTTGTGCAGGGAAATATAGGAGGAAAAATTTTAATGACCGTTTAGCGGGAACCATTTTTCAACTTTGCAGAAAGTAAAATGATCAGTTTTGAAATACCCGATTGATTTTCAAACGGGTTGAAACCACAGAGTAAGGTAGTAGTCAACACTCGACGTTCAGTGCATTGGGGCCCGTAGTTCCTCACCGGCCGGCAGTCTGCGCTGATGCCCACGCTTCCAGCTGATGCCAGTCGGCGGGTAATTCAAGTAACGGCGGGTAACTCAAATAACGGCGGGTAGACAAAACGATTTTGGCTTTATTATTCTTGGAATAATACCTACTCTAACGTATTGGCGTCGGTGATCGAAAATTTTGATCGGCCTCAAAATTAGTCCTAGAACGTTTCACGACGTGTGGATTTCAAAAATCAAATGCCCGTCGTTATGAGCAGTTGGAATAATGTTTTAAATCTGAACTTTCTGCATTTTTTTTCTGTGTAGTTTAATCGACCATATCGAAATTTCGAAGTATATTAAATACAACTTAAATATAAATGTGTGTACCACAAATTTTGGACGTGGAATCCATTTTTGGGGGTCCCAGAACGATCGGATTTCACCGTGGGGATCGACGGGGCTTTCATGGGTCTACAAATAGGATTTTTTAAGGATCACAGGAAGTCAAATAATTTCCGAGTAATAATTTAACGCTTAATCAACTTTTTGAATTATCAGTCCGAACATTGTACAGAAAAAACGCTGCAAATTTTACACAAGGGCTTCTTATTTTTTGATATAGATAAGTAGGTTACTTGTGCGAAAATTAATTCGATCTCAATAAAAAATAATATTATGTAGTCTGCTGGTTGGTATTGGCCATGTTCACGTACGTACGTTGAGAGGACTCTCGGGGATTTTTTTTTAAAAAGGCCGCTTTCTTCGTTATCACATTTACTTCAATTCCCGACGTTTCGGATACATAACAGCTTCCATCATCAGGGGTCTAGCAACAAACTACAATAGGAGAATTAGGCTCATCCCATCAAAAACACAAAAACTCCTATCATATGCTCATAGGACTTACATAGTCAAAGAATTCGATACACAAGCATCGTCGTCAGTAAGGAAGCACATCATTATGATCGTTTCCAGCAAAAGCACCGTCGTACCTAATATGTGCAATACAATTATTAGTTTTAGTATATTGATTACACAAAATACATCAGATTGTCAAAAAGTTACATACCAACTTGATTCATATCTATTATGTAGGTACCTACCTATTGGTTTTTGAAAAAAAAAAAATTCTGAACATTGTTCGGACAGATTTGTGACTTCGAAAAAGGGATTATGGTACTTTTCCGTTATACCCCCCCCCCCCCCCTCCCCCCAGGGGTATAAAGGAAAAGTAGCGTGATTATACGTCCAACATTTCTCGGAAAATCCTCCTGGAATCCTTCATAAATCCCATTTGTAGCGCCATGAGAACCCCATAGCCGAAACCCTTCAAATACGCCCTCCTGTATCCCCTTTTTAGCCCCACAGAGCCCCACGGGTTTGGGCGATTGGGCTGAAAACCTTGCGGGCACAACTACATGGTAAACCGAAAATTTCAGATTTAAAAAAATTCCTACTGCCCAAAACAGCTTGGACGGGTTGGATTTTACGTCCAAAATTACTCGGAAAACGAAACCTTACCTATTTGACCACCTGGGATCCTTCAAAAATCGCATTTGTAGCTTCATGAAAGTCCCGTAGATCCCCCCAGTGAAATCCAATCGTTCCGGGACCCCCAAAAATTAATTCTAGCGACACCTAACTCCCACACGTAGCCGAAAACCCCTCCCGTAGCCGCATTTTGCCTTCTTGTACAGGTACAACGTAGGTTAATGTAGGTCTACGTTAACATTACCAACCTACGTTACGTACCTACATAAAAAAAAACATAATCTTATGTGTTTCTTGAAACGTGTGGAATACTATGGAAAGAATTCTCGTTTTTACTTTTTTGTATACTTTCGAACGACAAACGAAAATTTAATTATAATATAATCATATTAAATACAATTATATATATAGTATTATACATACAATTATTTTCATCTGGTTACAACGCACTGATTGCATAATAGTTATTAGCACCTCAACTCAGACTTGGACGGAATACCTACTTTCAAGGAAGTGTGCGACAGAGTGATAAGGCAGATAACAAAATTTGTTTTTATTTAAAGTCAGAAAATTATTTTATGTCAGAAACCCGATGTCAAAAACTCATACCCCAAAAATCCGTGGATCTACGGATTTATCTGTGTGGTTGGCGACCCGCCAGCTGGCATCAGCTGGGAGGGTGGACATCAGCGCAGACTGCTGGCCGGTGAGGAACTACGGGCCCCAATGCACTGAACGTCGAGTGTAGTCAACCAACTGATGCAAAATGGCGTCAGTCGCTTCGTAACGGTCGTGCGTGGTGCGTCGGTATACGCGTTTGTGTTCTATTTCCTTTGTACACGGAATTGTCTGTGCAAATTTCGCTCATCCATTGACAGATTTGAACTTAAAGTTTGTGTTGAATACATTTTTGTCGACCGGGAGGGAGGTGCTGGTCCAGTGCAAATTTCGCGAGAACGTGTTCCGCTCTTTCCAACACCCGTCCGAGGCACCGTCTCTGAAGGAGGAAGGTACAAGTAAGTTACATGCTGCGTTAATTGCGGAGTAAGCCAGCGAAACAGGGAGCTTGTACTAATTCAGAATTAAATGGAAAAGTAGGGGACACGTTTCTCTGAAGACACTTGCAGCTCGCGAGCATCGTCTATTTCAGTTTGTAGGTCGCATGATATGTCTCTCAATGCCCTCAGCTTTCATTTCACTGTTAAAATTACATTTGAATAAAGCCCGGCCAAAGAAGCGGTAGTGGTGCCTTGTCCTTGCAAAAAGTATTTTTGCTGAGACGCAATTGTTTTCGGCTGCTATGTTTGGAAAAATAGGTGAAACCCTCAATTTCAATCCCCTAGAGCACTTTCAATCCATCTAGTCCATGGCGAAGTGGTGTAAAATGGAGTTTTTCTTTGGCTTTGAATCAGGAAATAATTCATTAGTTGGTGAAAGTATTAACAAACGGGTGTTTTCACATGTAACGACCCGATAGAAACTCTAACGGATTTTTTTGCACTTTGCAAGTTTTTCCTCGTGCAGGCAAACGGGTGCTGTGGGGACTTGGAAAAATGTTTCTGTAGAAACCAATCGGGGCTAAAAATGGGATTTTGAAGGATCCCAGGAGGTTAAATATTTTCGAGTAAAACCTAAATAATTTTTGAAAATAAAGAAATCAAAAAATACTTAAAACATTTTTTTTAGATAAAAATTCAAAAAAAAAAAATAATAAAAATAATGTTTTCATTTACAGAATTTAATTTTTGCACAAGTACCTAACCTATATCAAAGAACAATAAACCCTAGTGTAAAATTTGCAGCGTTTGTTCTGTGCAGCTGGGGAAATGGAGGTACATACATAGATGATGTGAAAGACCTGGACCTGGCAAACGTGTGGTCTCTCATCTCCCCTCTCTCAAATGATAATAACAAATGTTTACTGTATGTTTCAGAACGTCGGGAGGAGTTGCTTTCAAAACCGTACATAATGATCCTCAGCTCCTAGGAGTGACCATTGGTTCACATATACAAAATTGTCTCACAGCATAGATGAAGCGCTGAGGAAGACTACCAAAGCAAGACACTGCCAAAGCAACACTTCCTGTGTTCCCATGGCACGAGTTGCGATCCTATGTACTTACACCTCTTCCCGTTCTTGAATACTGCGCATCTGACCAATTTAGTTGTGAGTATTTCATCTTATCACCTTCACTCTTAACGATGTTGCCTCATTTCTCTGTCTATGACATCCCTCACTTTCTTATAATTGCAAATACTCATAAAACAATTGTTTGGTTCCTTCTGTTGCAGATAGCGGTCGATTTTGAAGAAATTTATGGGGTCCCCCCTGGCAGGAAACTGTTGGCGCTGCACCCGGCGATAATCACAGAAGCGAGAGCTTGCCGAGGCGTCAAATGGAGGGAGGCTTTTGACGAATCTATTCTCCGCTTTTACGACTGCACTACTGGTAAGATTGAGTTTCGATTTTTTCAATGTCTCTTCACCCATATATCTTTATCCTCCCACGTTTTGAAAATAAGGTAGTAGTTCTTCTGTACATGATTGTAACATAGAATTTTCTCGTGTTTCAGACGCCGAACGCCGAATAACAGCGCTCGTCCCAATGCCGTACGCGATTGGGACCCAGCGAATCAAGAAAAGAGCGAAGAGAACCCCTACACTAAGTATTTAAGTTCATTCTGTATAATACGCTCCATGTACATATTTAAATTAAACGCTTCATTTAATCTGCACTAACTCTTTCTGACTTCTCACTTGTCCATCATGAATGAATACGAAATACTCAAGTTGAGGAATTTAATTGCTTGATGACTGCGCTTGATAATGGATTACTTTGATTAATAGAAGTAGTATATATGGTGAAATTGTCAAATTTTTGGGTTCATTTCATATATTGATGTTCCGTATGTACACTTACCCTCATCCTCGATTGCTTTCCTCATTTCGACCCTCCTTCATCTCTGCTCAGTTGGCTTCTCTTTCGATCTCCAATTTATTGACTGCTTTTTGGTTGGATTCTCCCATTTGCCCCCACTTCACTCCTGCTCGATGTTGAATCAATTCAGTCCTTTTTCCTCGTCCTATTCGACAGGTTTTCCTCGTCCTCATTTCTGCTTAACCACTTTTGATTTGTGAATGGCCATCCCCGCTATGGCCATTCATAAATTGTATCGGTTGAGCAGGAATAAGGCTGATTGAAAGCCTGTTGGGTAGGGGGAGAAAAAAGGCTGGCTTGAATATCAATCGGGTCGGCGTAAGCGGGAGCGATATGGAGGACCAATTGGGTGGTTATAGGAGCTCGAAAGGGATCCAATCGGGTAGTGGTGAAGCAGGACCCGATAGGGGAAATCCAATCGGGCATGCATAGGGGGGGGTGTACCAGGACCCGTTAGGATATCCTATCGGGTCAACTCGACAATCGGTACCCACGTAGCCCCCCACCCCGTCCGCCAAACAAACCACGCAAACTCAGGGTTGCCAACTCAAAAAACCACTTTTTCCGTAGATCGTTCACATAAATGCAGTAGATTACGCAAAAAGTTGGTAGCTAGACTAGCAATCAAAACTCACTAACAAACGCTGCCAATTTCACACAAGCGTTTATTATTCTTTGATCCAGGTTCAATGGTTGCGTTCAAAGGGAACTTTTCTAGCAACCTGAGCTGGGACCTGTTTTTGTTTTTGTTTTCTTTTGTTGTTATTTTGTTTATCATTATTGTTACTTGTTGTATCATTCCACTTCCGTTATTATGAAATATAATAAATGGGTTGTGTGGCAAAAAAAAAAAAATATAAAGGGGGTTGTGGCACCAAGCGGGGTCCGGAGGCCCTACCCAATAAAACTTTTTAAAAAATTGTCAAATAACCCATTTTAAGCTTTTATTGACAAAAGTTAGAACGACACTAACTTAGTGTCACTAAGTATATAAATAATAACATAAAAATAATTTCCCCTGTTAATTTGGTGACTAGGAAAATGAATAGATAGACAATACAAATAGACTCAACATTGTTTAACATATAAAAACATATTGAACATAGAAAAACAACCTACAGAATATAGTCAGGGATTTGCAAAGTCGAATGGCGGTCATTTTTCGTGCTGCTACCTATCGTAATACATAGCGCCAAACTACATGCTTTACGGCAACTTCCGTAATGGAACGTTTGGGTCTACGCCGTTAGCGGCGGACCGCGTCCATCCACGTACGCGAATGGGTTTGTAAAATTGTAATAAGTACATTAAAATTTAATGTATAAAATTTTTATAAATTATTTACGTATACTTTTAACTAGAAATTGTTTTGTACTCTTCCTTATTTACCTATGAAGATCAATTATAACTTGAGTAAATTTAATTCCTGTGTTTGAAAATGCATATTTTTGGGAAAATTTCGGGGGTTCCAACCCCTCTGACCCCCCCCCCCCCCCCCCCCCCCCCCCCTGGGTACGGCCCTGTTAAATGGTATCGAGAAATTTTCTCGATACCTTTCAAAGGGCGGGTACAAAAAAAAAAGCCAAGATCCTCTTAAGAGGAGTGGAGGGTAGGTATGTAAAATGAGTAGCAGATCGCTTGGGGCTTGCATGTAAAAAAACCCAACTTACACAGGGCGATGTAAAAAAGCCAAAGGACTCGTGGTGATGTAAACGAAAAGCCACAGAAGGAAGTGGTCTATATTGTCAAGAAAAGATCTGATCCTCATGGAGAGTATAACATGGCCGCCGTTCTGTAAACACCTACTTGAGTCGTTCCGCGTTTTTTTAACGTTATAAGGTGGTTTTTCTTGATTTACGAGAGTGAATTTCGGTTTTGGTCCCATGTAATATTTGTTTTTCGGTGTTCGAAATGTCAAGGAGCCCAAATAACTTTGTGAACTCTAAGCCTCGTCGTTTCCGTGACTCGGCTGTGCGGCAAGGGATGAACCATGAGACTCCAAGTAAGCCCAATTTATCGGATGACATCACTAGAGCCGTCAATTGTGCAGTGGATAAATTGAAAGTCGGAGAAATTATCACTGATTCTACGATTGCTTCCCTCAAACAGAATCTAATTTCTGCTTTCTCGGACATTTTGGACAAGGCGGTTGAACGTTTCTCGGGAATAGTTGATGGGCGACTGAAAAGCTATGATCGTCATTTTGATGATATCGACCAGTCGAGCAGGTAAATGAATTTGTGTTTCCATGGTATTCCTTGTTGAGGGGCGTAATTTGAATTTCTCAGAGTTGCCAGCTCAAGCGCCACCTCCCTCTTATCTTAACGAAAAGTGGAACGATCACCAAAAACGCGAATGGGAGCTACGCGACGCCAAAGCTCAGAAATGTATAGTTTTCACGATCGACAAGCGAAATAAAATCCACATTATGAATTGTCAAACTTCAGCCGAAATGTTCGCCAACCTGAAGAAGTTGTTCGACCATGAAGATGCGCAAGTTCACGGAGAGAAAAAACGCTGCAAATTTTACACAAGGGTTTATTATTCTGTGATATAGGTTACTTGTACAGACATTTAATTCTGTCAATAAAAAATAAAAAATTTTTTTTTTGATTTTTATATTTCAAAAAAAATTGGGGGGGGGGGGGGGGGGTTCTTCAAAAATGTGGTTTTTCAAAAATTCTTTAATTTTTACTCGAAAAATATTAAACTTCTTGGGATCCTTCAAAAATCCAATTTTTAGCCCCATGAAAGCCCTATAGAACGCCACAGTGAAATCGGATCGTTCCTGGACCCCCAAAAATGGATTCTAAGTCCAAAAATACTTCGAAAACGACGCCTAACTCGATCCCATAGCTAAAAGCCTTCAAAACACCCCTCCTGTAGCCCCATTTTAGCCCCATAACGCCCCACGGGTTTGGACGATCGGACTGAAAACCTTGCGGGCACAACTAGATGGTAAACCAAGTATTTTGCCAAAATTTCAGATTTTTT
>OY037016.1:29829247-29942600 GCA_955831195.1 Pilophorus perplexus
AAAATTGGGGGGGGGGGGGGGGGTTCTTCAAAAATGTGGTTTTTCAAAAATTCTTTAATTTTTACTCGAAAAATATTAAACTTCTTGGGATCCTTCAAAAATCCAATTTTTAGCCCCATGAAAGCCCTATAGAACGCCACAGTGAAATCGGATCGTTCCTGGACCCCCAAAAATGGATTCTAAGTCCAAAAATACTTCGAAAACGACGCCTAACTCGATCCCATAGCTAAAAGCCTTCAAAACACCCCTCCTGTAGCCCCATTTTAGCCCCATAACGCCCCACGGGTTTGGACGATCGGACTGAAAACCTTGCGGGCACAACTAGATGGTAAACCAAGTATTTTGCCAAAATTTCAGATTTTTTTAAAAATTCCTACTACCCAAAACGGCCCGGACGGCGTACGGCGGACGGCGGACGGACATTTCGGATTTTGAATGTAGACCTCTTGAAACGGATAATGTCAAATTTTGAGGCCGATCGGAGTCGTCGACCAGCGTCGCGAAAACAGGTGTATTATTCCAAGAATAATAAACCAAAAGGGCTTTTTTTACCCGATTGAGAGCCTCGCAATCGGGCAATTTTAGTGTTTTTGCACAAGTACCTAACCTATATCAAAGAACAATAAACCCTAGTGTAAAATTTGCAGCGTTTGTTCTGTGCAGCTGGGGAAATGGAGGTACATACATAGATGATGTGAAAGACCTGGACCTGGCAAACGTGTGGTCTCTCATCTCCCCTCTCTCAAATGATAATAACAAATGTTTACTGTATGTTTCAGAACGTCGGGAGGAGTTGCTTTCAAAACCGTACATAATGATCCTCAGCTCCTAGGAGTGACCATTGGTTCACATATACAAAATTGTCTCACAGCATAGATGAAGCGCTGAGGAAGACTACCAAAGCAAGACACTGCCAAAGCAACACTTCCTGTGTTCCCATGGCACGAGTTGCGATCCTATGTACTTACACCTCTTCCCGTTCTTGAATACTGCGCATCTGACCAATTTAGTTGTGAGTATTTCATCTTATCACCTTCACTCTTAACGATGTTGCCTCATTTCTCTGTCTATGACATCCCTCACTTTCTTATAATTGCAAATACTCATAAAACAATTGTTTGGTTCCTTCTGTTGCAGATAGCGGTCGATTTTGAAGAAATTTATGGGGTCCCCCCTGGCAGGAAACTGTTGGCGCTGCACCCGGCGATAATCACAGAAGCGAGAGCTTGCCGAGGCGTCAAATGGAGGGAGGCTTTTGACGAATCTATTCTCCGCTTTTACGACTGCACTACTGGTAAGATTGAGTTTCGATTTTTTCAATGTCTCTTCACCCATATATCTTTATCCTCCCACGTTTTGAAAATAAGGTAGTAGTTCTTCTGTACATGATTGTAACATAGAATTTTCTCGTGTTTCAGACGCCGAACGCCGAATAACAGCGCTCGTCCCAATGCCGTACGCGATTGGGACTCAGCGAATCAAGAAAAGAGCGAAGAGAACCCCTACACTAAGTATTTAAGTTCATTCTGTATAATACGCTCCATGTACATATTTAAATTAAACGCTTCATTTAATCTGCACTAACTCTTTCTGACTTCTCACTTGTCCATCATGAATGAATACGAAATACTCAAGTTGAAGAATTTAATTGCTTGATGACTGCGCTTGATAATGGATTACTTTGATTAATAGAAGTAGTATATATGGTGAAATTGTCAAATTTTTGGGTTCATTTCATATATTGATGTTCCGTATGTACACTTACCCTCATCCTCGATTGCTTTCCTCATTTCGACCCTCCTTCATCTCTGCTCAGTTGGCTTCTCTTTCGATCTCCAATTTATTGACTGCTTTTTGGTTGGATTCTCCCATTTGCCCCCACTTCACTCCTGCTCGATGTTGAATCAATTCAGTCCTTTTTCCTCGTCCTATTCGACAGGTTTTCCTCGTCCTCATTTCTGCTTAACCACTTTTGATTTGTGAATGGCCATCCCCGCTATGGCCATTCATAAATTGTATCGGTTGAGCAGGAATAAGGCTGATTGAAAGCCTGTTGGGTAGGGGGAGAAAAAAGGCTGGCTTGAATATCAATCGGGTCGGCGTAAGCGGGAGCGATATGGAGGACCAATTGGGTGGTTATAGGAGCTCGAAAGGGATCCAATCGGGTAGTGGTGAAGCAGGACCCGATAGGGGAAATCCAATCGGGCATGCATAGGGGGGGGTGTACCACGACCCGTTAGGATATCCTATCGGGTCAACTCGACAATCGGTACCCACGTAGCCCCCCACCCCGTCCGCCAAACAAACCACGCAAACTCAGGGTTGCCAACTCAAAAAACCACTTTTTCCGTAGATCGTTCACATAAATGCAGTAGATTACGCAAAAAGTTGGTAGCTAGACTAGCAATCAAAACTCACTAACAAACGCTGCCAATTTCACACAAGCGTTTATTATTCTTTGATCCAGGTTCAATGGTTGCGTTCAAAGGGAACTTTTCTAGCAACCTGAGCTGGGACCTGTTTTTTTTTTTAAATAGGAGATGGGATCTATAGGTATCATGTATCCTACATGAGCAACCTCCATTTCGTGTCCAAAATCACATCCACAGAACCATTTTGGGTGGTTGAAGCCGGGCACTGACAATTAATTTACCGTGAGCCTTGAAATTTAGGTGTTTGCGATCGTCATTAAATGAGATTTAATTCAAGGAAATTTTCCAACTCGTGTCTATTGCAGCGATAATTATATGCAACGATAATTAATAATAATTATATTATAATTACATTATTATATTAATTAACCCTTTCTTATACAATACATAATTATACAATTATTTATACCCCCTTACATTATTAATTTACAATTTCTTATACAATAATTATGTGCAACGTTTTTCAGACGAACGTTGCAGGTTTCGTACAACAAACTTTTCGGGACTGGATTCCTCTATTGACCGTTTCCAAGCAATAAATTCCGCTTGTCTTGAAGGTCTTGCGTTCTACTCTTAACTCGAAGTCATTTCTGTTGAAGATGTGTTTCAATATCGTCGTTGCTTAAACTAACACTTTACAAGCCAGGCGTGATTGAGAACCGCTTCTAGACTTTTTAGGAGCATGATGCTTCTCCATCAATGCCACAGAGTAACAGAGAGGATGATCAATGCCGACGGAGGCTAGTCGCAAACTGACATTTTTGGAGATAACGTGAACAAAATGAATAGGAACTGACAAATAAGTGTAAAAGTTTTACCGGCGTTTTATAAAAACTATAGTTACCAATATAATATATTATATTCTTCCTATTAAATAGGTTACCTTTTAAATTAAATTTTAATAGAAATTACTTACTTGGTAACTAAAACGCCGGTAAAAAAGTTGGAAGTTCCACTACGAAGGCACATACAGCGCTGGCAACCCTGAGTTTGCGTGGTTTGATTGGCGGACGGGGTGGGGGGCTACGTGGGTACCGATTGTCGAGTATCGGGTCATTATAAGAGGGCTAATCGGGTGTAGATGATGACCCGATTGGAAAACAAACGGGTTGTGATGAAAACCCGATAGGATTATTATAAAGAACCGATTGAAAAACAAACGGGATCATAGCAAAACCCGATAGGATGGGATCGGGTTTGTTAGGGATTCTTATGACGACCCGATTGAAAAACAATCGGGCTGCTAGATATAACCCGATAGGATGTGATCGGGCTGGCATAGACGCACCAAACGGGTTTTGGGCTAAAACACCTATTGATTCTTATCACCACGGGGTCAATCGGGTCTTTTTACTATGATCACCCGATTGGCCGGGGTAAATATATACATATTTCTCCAGGCGTCCCCTTACGAAGACCCGATTGATTTCAATCCTATCGGGTACCAATAGCGTCCAATCGGGCATTTTCACTAAAATTGCCCGATTGCGAGGCTCTCAATCGGGTAAAAAAAGCCCTTTTGGTTTATTATTCTTGGAATAATACACCTGTTTTCGCGACGCGGGTCGACGACTCCGATCGGCCTCAAAATTTGACATTATCCGTTTCAAGAGGTCTACATTCAAAATCCGAAATGTCCGTCCGCCGTCCGCCGTACGCCGTCCGCCGTCCGGGCCGTTTTGGGTAGTAGGAATTTTTAAAAAAATCTGAAATTTTGGCAAAATACTTGGTTTACCATCTAGTTGTGCCCGCAAGGTTTTCAGTCCGATCGTCCAAACCCGTGGGGCGTTATGGGGCTAAAATGGGGCTACAGGAGGGGTGTTTTGAAGGCTTTTAGCTATGGGATCGAGTTAGGCGTCGTTTTCGAAGTATTTTTGGACGTAGAATCCATTTTTGGGGGTCCAGGAACGATCCGATTTCACTGTGGCGTTCTATAGGGCTTTCATGGGGCTAAAAATTGGATTTTTGAAGGATCCCAAGAAGTTTAATATTTTTCGAGTAAAAATTAAAGAATTTTTGAAAAACCACATTTTTGAAGAACCCCCCCCCCCCCCCCAATTTTTTTTGAAATATAAAAATCAAAAAAAAAATTTTTTATTTTTTATTGACAGAATTAAATGTCTGTACAAGTAACCTATATCACAGAATAATAAACCCTTGTGTAAAATTTGCAGCGTTTTTTCTCTCCGTGAACTTGCGCATCTTCATGGTCGAACAACTTCTTCAGGTTGGCGAACATTTCGGCTGAAGTTTGACAATTCATAATGTGGATTTTATTTCGCTTGTCGATCGTGAAAACTATACATTTCTGAGCTTTGGCGTCGCGTAGCTCCCATTCGCGTTTTTGGTGATCGTTCCACTTTTCGTTAAGATAAGAGGGAGGTGGCGCTTGAGCTGGCAACTCTGAGAAATTCAAATTACGCCCCTCAACAAGGAATACCATGGAAACACAAATTCAATTACCTGCTCGACTGGTCGATATCATCAAAATGACGATCATAGCTTTTCAGTCGCCCATCAACTATTCCCGAGAAACGTTCAACCGCCTTGTCCAAAATGTCCGAGAAAGCAGAAATTAGATTCTGTTTGAGGGAAGCAATCGTAGAATCAGTGATAATTTCTCCGACTTTCAATTTATCCACTGCACAATTGACGGCTCTAGTGATGTCATCCGATAAATTGGGCTTACTTGGAGTCTCATGGTTCATCCCTTGCCGCACAGCCGAGTCACGGAAACGACGAGGCTTAGAGTTCACAAAGTTATTTGGGCTCCTTGACATTTCGAACACCGAAAAACAAATATTACATGGGACCAAAACCGAAATTCACTCTCGTAAATCAAGAAAAACCACCTTATAACGTTAAAAAAACGCGGAACGACTCAAGTAGGTGTTTACAGAACGGCGGCCATGTTATACTCTCCATGAGGATCAGATCTTTTCTTGACAATATAGACCACTTCCTTCTGTGGCTTTTCGTTTACATCACCACGAGTCCTTTGGCTTTTTTACATCGCCCTGTGTAAGTTGGGTTTTTTTACATGCAAGCCCCAAGCGATCTGCTACTCATTTTACATACCTACCCTCCACTCCTCTTAAGAGGATCTTGGCTTTTTTTTTTGTACCCGCCCTTTGAAAGGTATCGAGAAAATTTCTCGATACCATTTAACAGGGCCGTACCCAGGGGGGGGGGGGGGGGGTCAGAGGGGTTGGAACCCCCGAAATTTTCCCAAAAATATGCATTTTCAAACACAGGAATTAAATTTACTCAAGTTATAATTGATCTTCATAGGTAAATAAGGAAGAGTACAAAACAATTTCTAGTTAAAAGTATACGTAAATAATTTATAAAAATTTTATACATTAAATTTTAATGTACTTATTACAATTTTACAAACCCATTCGCGTACGTGGATGGACGCGGTCCGCCGCTAACGGCGTAGACCCAAACGTTCCATTACGGAAGTTGCCGTAAAGCATGTAGTTTGGCGCTATGTATTACGATAGGTAGCAGCACGAAAAATGACCGCCATTCGACTTTGCAAATCCCTGACTATATTCTGTAGGTTGTTTTTCTATGTTCAATATGTTTTTATATGTTAAACAATGTTGAGTCTATTTGTATTGTCTATCTATTCATTTTCCTAGTCACCAAATTAACAGGGGAAATTATTTTTATGTTATTATTTATATACTTAGTGACACTAAGTTAGTGTCGTTCTAACTTTTGTCAATAAAAGCTTAAAATGGGTTATTTGACAATTTTTTAAAAAGTTTTATTGGGTAGGGCCTCCGGACCCCGCTTGGTGCCACAACCCCCTTTATATTTTTTTTTTTTTGCCACACAACCCATTTATTATATTTCATAATAACGGAAGTGGAATGATACAACAAGTAACAATAATGATAAACAAAATAACAACAAAAGAAAACAAAAACAAAAACAGCAAATGGCGGAACACCAAACGAGGGCCATGGGCGCCGTAGACGCTTGAACTACTCGTCCCAGAACTGGAGGCCTGCTCCGTCTTCCAGTCCGAGACACCGGAACTTTCTTCTGGTACCCCGCAGACGGGATGCCACCGCCCGGATGATGGCAAATTGCAGCTTCACTCGAACCCATGCAGCGACTTGCGAAAATGGGCGAGCCCACTTTTCCGCCAGAGTCGAGGCGAGCTGTCGATTGAATCGCTGGAATTCTCTCCCCATGGATCCGTCGCATGCACATACTAGTGGGGAGAATGATGCCCTCAAATCTTCAGCAGCGGTGTCATATTTTGCGTGTTTTGACCCCCTTTATATACTTAGTGTCGTTCTAACTTTTGTCAATGAAAGCTTAAAATGGCCTAAAAATGGGTTACCTATTTGACAATTTTGGTTTTTCTTGGAATAATAGGTACACCTATGTTTTCGCGACGGAGGTCGACGACTCCGATCAGCCTCAAAATTTGACATTATCCATTTCAAGAGGTCTACATTCAAAATCCGAAATGTCCGTCCGCCGTACACCGTCTGGGCCGTTTTGGGCAGTAGGAATTTTTTTTAAAACCTGAAATTTTGACAAAATACTTGGTTTACCTTAGTTGTGCCCGCAAGGTTTTCAGTCCGATCGCCCAAACCCGTGGGGCGCTATGGGGCTAAAATGGGGCTACAGGAGGGGTTTTCTGTAGGCTTTTAGCTATGGGATCGATTTAGGTGTCGTTTTTGAGTATTTTTGGACGTAGAATCCATTTTTGGGGGTCCCGGAACGATCCGATTGCACTGTGGCAATCTATAATATAGAAATATTATTTCTTTCATGGGGCTAAAAATGGGATTTTTGAAGGATCCCAGGAGGTTAAATATTTTTCGAGTAAAAAAATAAAGAATTTTTGAAACAACACATTTTTGAAGAAAAAAATCCCCCCAAAAATTTTTTTGGAATATAAAAATTTTTTTTTCATTGACAGAATTAAATGTCTGTACAAGTAACCTATATCGAAGAATAATAAACCCTTGTGTAAAATTTGCAGCGTTTTTTCTAAAGTTTTATTGGGTAGGGCCTCTAGACCCCGCCTGGTGCCACAAACCCCCCCCGAAAATTTTTCCTGGGTACGGCCTTGCCATTTAATGGTATCGTCTGTGCTACAAGAAAAATGTCACATCTCAAAATGTAATCAAATTTTTGGTGGTGGGGGTTATTAAAATAAATTAACCCCCCCCCCCCCCCCCCCCACCTCATATATTATAAGTTCTCCTGAACAACTCTTCGTCGTCATTCTTGAGGAATTTATGCAGACGTTCGTGTATTTGGAATCGAATTTGGACCAAAATGAAATGGTATTACAGGAAGCTGAAAAAAGGGAATCTTTATTGTGACTCTCATGTAAAATTTAGTTTTTTCGAGTGTCACTTTTCTTGCGAAATGTTGGCCTACTACATTTACCTATTGTTGCACGCTCCAACCCGTTTGCCGCTATCAACAGCCCTCTTCATAATCGTCCCTCCCATTTGAACGGCCGGCACGCGCCCAACGACTCAAAACGGTAACGGTCGCCGGCTGCAGCTGTCAGGGGGAGGAGCCGTCGACGTCAAGGTGACTGCACCCCGCCACAACAACCTCCAGCGTCAAAGAACATTGAATTATTCCGAATTGTATCATTTTGCACATTCTGTGCACCTATGAATTGAAGTTATCAGCTGACTGGGAATCAAGCTCGGAAAACGCCGATTTCATCCAGAAAATTCCATTTTCCGGGACTTAGGTAGTCGCAACGCGGCCTTCAAGCTTTTTCAACGGAAGAAGACTTCCCTCCTGAAAGGAACTTCCCCCACCAACTGAAATGACCCAGCCGGTGTAACCGCTTCCTTTTAAACCGTCAGTTGGCTTTTAAACAGTCGGAACGTGCGTTTGGTGTCAACTTTCAGGACTTGAATCATAAACACTGCCGATAAAAAAAAAAGCCTTAGGTATCTCACGATTGATACGCGGCAGTTATATATTCCCGCATAAATTCAAATCGTTATTTTTTATTTCGAATAGAAGTGCAGAACATATTTCAGTGAATTTCGGTGGACTGGAAGGGGAAAAATACCTACATAATATATTATAGTAACAGAGCACTCGTTCGCCCCCAAAACCTGAATTTAGGAACTAACTATTCAGTGTGTATACAATGAGTTACTAGGGTAGGTACTCATTTTACGGATCTCGAGTGAATTTGATAAGTATATGCACGTGAATTTGAGCAAATTTTCCAAAAATCAGTTATCGGCTGGATCAAAATGTCATCGAAAAGATGCTACAACAACGAGGCTTTTGCTGCGCGGCAAGAGAGCTACGACACGCGTGACAAGCTGAACAGCCGATTGGAATTAGGGTCTTTTCACGCATATAACGAAACGTTCGTCGACGACGAGGGATGCTACGACGATGAGTACGTGGACTTCCAGGAACCCGTCAAGCCTCCAATAAGGTTCGCCAGGTGAGTGAGTGAATGGTCCGTGACAGGGATGTTTCTTACAAATGCTGCAAATTTTGCACTAGTGTTTATTATTCTTTGATATGACCCCCTGACTTGTGCAGAAATTTAATTCTGTCAATGAAAACATTTTAGACGAAATTTTTTTTTGGGGGATTCTTTAAAAAAAGTTTCAAACATTTTTCGTTTTTCTAGAAAAATATTTGACCTCCTCGGATCCTTCAAAAATTCCATTTGCAGCCCCTTGAAAGCCCTATAGATCGCAACAGTGAAATCTGATCGTTCCGGGACCCCAAAAAAGGATTCTCCGTCCAAAAATTCTTTGACAACGACACCTAACTCGATTCCATAGCCAAAAGCCTTCCAAAAACGCTGCAAATTTTACACTATAGTGTACCCTATAGGGTTTATTATTCTTAGATATAGGTTAATTGTGCAGAAATTTAATTCTGTGTCAATAAAGAACATTTCAGAAAAAAAAATTTTTCTTTTTTTTCGAAAAATGTTCGTTTTTTACTTGAAAAATATTAAATATCATATTTTGAACTCCTGGGATTCTTCTATAACCACATACTAACTTTCTTCGGCTACAAAATTTCAGAAGCTAACAAATGAGAGCTGGAGAAGAGTACCTACCTACGATCTTTTATCGGAACCGTGTACCTACCTATTTTGAAAAAAAAGAAGAAATGTAAAAAAAAGGTTTTTCAACAATTTTTTTTTTTTTTCATTCGGAAATTAGGTAGGTATTTGACCTCTTGGCATCCTTCAAAAATCCCGTTTGTAGCCCCATGAAAGCCCTATAGATCGCAACAGTGAAATCGGATCGTTCTGGGACCCCAAAAATGGATTCTACGTCCAAAAATACTTCGAAAACGACATCTGACTCGATCCCATAGCCGAATGCCTTCAAAAAACCACTCCCGTAGCCCCATTTTAGCTCCATAGCGCCCCACGGGTTTGGGCGATCGGGCTGGAAACCTTGCGGGCACAACTAGATGGTAAACCATCTAAAAAAAAAAAAAAAAATTACCAAAACAGTGTCGAGTTGTGTCTGTGATTGATAAACAGAACGATCGTGTCATAATAAATCGCCTCTTGTTTTCCTTGTCAAACCGAAGAAAACAAGCCAAACGGACTACGTGTTGACAAAACCTGCCCGCTACAAACATGCCTTCCAATGGAGCAATACATCGACTAAAGATAAATATAAGTAAATTGGAAGGATTATTGAATGGAAGATAGAGAACTAGATCCTAGTATTTACAATTTGTCCTGACAGGGCTGGGTCCGGACATTATACTTCCGCAGCTGCAAAATATGGAAGGTTTTTCGCTCCGTCCCTGCTGGCGTAAGCACATCCACCAGATATCGCGACCGCGATAACTTCTGATAGACCTCAAAGGGCCCATGCCAGTGATCCCTTGCCAACTTATGGGGATCATTTCCAGACAAAGCTTTCGCGTGTACAAGGACCAAATCTCCTGGCGAAAATTGGACCTTAACCCGCCTTTTATCCAGGCGGCGTTTATCAGCGAGGAAACTGTGACGTAGTCGACCTGGGACGGATTCCCAAAATGAACGAAGGTTCTGGATTCTTCGTTTGTTTCTCGGAGTGTCCTGGTACGAAGTGAGGCCGTCAGGAATGATTGCTTCCCTTCCAAAAAACGCGAAAAAAGGGCTCGTGCCCAGCCCTTTGTGATTACTGACGTTTGCCGCCAGTTGAGCTTGGGCTACGAGTTCATGCAGGTCCCCCTTGAAGCCACTAATGCACTTATTTAGGTAAGAGGACAATTTCAAATTTGAACGCTCTACTAGACCCTGGTCTGTGCTTAAATGTGCGATACCCCATTTCTGGACAATCCTATGTTCTGTCAAAAATGTCTGAAGTTCCCTTGAAACAAAGCATGAGGCCCGGTCACTTGTGACCACTCGTGGATATCCGTAATTACAAAAATGAGCTTTCAAAGAACCTATAACATCGGACGCTGAAGTCGATTTGTCAACATAATACCATGTGTAGCGACTGACTACATCGCAGATCGTTAAAACAAAACATTTCTTATCCTTGAAAGAAAATTGCCCAAAATGATCCATTTGGATTTCAGCATGCGCGTCTAAAGGACTAGGAAATGATCGTTCAAATAGCTCCCCACTACGTTTCACATTTTTCTTTGACCGTGAACACAAATCACACGACTCCACAAACTGCCTTGCATCTCGAGCGAGGTGTTTCCAGTAAAATCTGGCGGAGATCATTTTTGTGAGATTCGTGATACCTTGATGGCCAGTAATGCCTTCGTGGTATCTTTTTAACTCTTCAACACGCTTCACGAACGTAGAGTCGAAAATTGGCACGGTCCAGGTCACTTGGATGCTGTGGGTCCGAAGAAGACTTCCTATTACCTAACGTACCACAGCAGCCCGTCCTGCCCTAACATAAAAAGACGCTTCTGTCGTTGCATGATCTTTGAGCCTTTTTTCTGCCCACTGAGAACCTTTTGGAACTCCACAAAGAAAGGGTCAGAGGTCAAAGCATTTCTAAATTCCGTCACAAATTCCGGACTCAGATTCCACTTCCGCGTAATTGCCCTAACACTTTCATCTAAATGATCCCTAAGAAGGTCCTGCTCCGTAAAACGTTCCGAAATCAAGTCCTCGTCTTCTGGAAATGAAAAATATTCCGAGTCCTGGATCTCGTCCAAATCCATAGTTAATTCATTACAGAATTATTTTCAAAATTTTTTTTTATTGACAGAATTAAATTTCTGCACAAGTAACCTATATCAAAGAATAATAATAATTTTATTTAATTACGCTTAATAATAATAATTTTATTTAATTACGCTTAATTTTATTTAATTACGCGGTTAATTATTAACCCTTGTGTAAAATTTGCAGCGTTTTTCTCATTGACACAGAAATAAATTTCTGCACAAGAACCTACATCAAAGAATGATAAACCCAAGTGTTACATTTGCAGCATTTTTATTTATTGTAAAAATAAACTTTTTTCCTAATAATTGTAAATACAATTATTGTAAAAATAGTTTGTCCTGCATTCGGAGTGTTTTTTGACAGTTTTGACCCAGTTTTTGGTTGTGAAGCGACAGCCGCGATTTTCTAGTAGTTTTTACGTGATACCTACTCCTGGCCAGAGGATCCACTTTCATATATAATATTGTAACGTCTGGAGTCGCCACCTAGAGATGGCGAACTCGTAAAGCAAACTCAGTCGGCAGGATTAATTAATTATTACAAATTTTGTGGGAGCACCTTGAGGGTCCCGTGAGCAAGAGAGCGGTCAATCCCAGGGATGGGAACTTGAATAACCCTGACTCTGAACGAGATACGCAAGATAGTTATGAAGTTTATTATTGTTTATAATTAGGGCTAGGATTTATATGTGTTAAAAAGACTCAAATATGTACATAAAATATGAACTTATTTTTTCAAAATATGTATTTATTTTTCCGTATTACTTATGTAATATAAAAAGCTGCAAATTTTACACAAGGGTTTATTATTCTTTGAGATAGGTTACTTGAGCAAAAATTATTAAATAATTTTATTAACAAATTTTGTTGATGGAGAAAATTTTGGGGAAAAAAATTTTTTTTGGATTTTTTTTACGATTTTTGTTTTCAACAAATTTTTTTTTTCAAAAGTTCTTTATATTTTCTCGAAAAATATTTAACCTCTTGGGATCCTTCAAAAATCCCATTTTTAGCCCCATGAAAGCCTTATAGATCGCCACAGTGAAATCGGATCGTTCCAGGACCCCCGAAAATGGATTCTACGTCCAAAAATACTTCGAAAATTTCGAAATATGTAACTAACCATGTAAAAATGAATGAAATATTTAAAAATATGTAATTCAGATCAAATATGTGAAAATAATATTTTCACATATTATGTATATTATGAAAATAATATTGTTACATATTATGTAACAACAAGTATGGCTCAAACAACTCAGTAAGTCCTGAAACGCATTTGTGTACATGAATCATTCAATTATCTTCAACCCTGACAAATATGTAAACACATACAAATCCTAGCCCTATTTATAATATTCACCTGAGCAGCAGGCTACAAAAGAAGGTCATATCGATGTCGTAGCAGTACATACTTCACAAGATATAGCTCTTTACGATCTGACTAGCTTAGGGTAAGTGTCCCAAATTCCGCCTACCCTAACTGTTTTTCCTTGTAGTAGCTTTGTTTTCAGGTAAACCCGTCCAAAAAAATGCTGAATATTACCAGTGGGGTCCTGTCATTGATTCCTGAAGCCCACATTGCTGTTGAAAAATCCTGCTAGAAGTGATTCTAGATAAAGTGAGAAAACCCAAAATCGTGATTCCCAAAAAAGTGTTCCCAATTTCGCCCCCCAGGTGTTCCTAAAACCGCCTGGCAGGCGGAATTAGGAACAGACGATAGACTAGGGTTGTGAAGAGCTAAAACTTGGTTTGAAACTGAATATAATTCAAATGAAATTATTTTTCCATAGGTACTCGTATTAATATAAATATACTTCCAAATAAAGTTAGTTGGTATAGGTATCATAATGCTCGAAGCGTCCCCATTTCCTTGCGTTGTACCGCCTCTACCGCCTTCTTCAAGTCTTCATCTTCAAAAGAAGCTCGACGAAGCGTCTTGTCTTTCTTTTCAGACATCTGTAAATTGTAATAGAAGTGTTAAGAAACAATTTCCAGCACCTTCCTATTTCCGCCTAGTAGGCGAAATTTGGATCTGTTTTGTAGGCGAAATTAGGAACAGTGATCACTCCACACACATCACATGATAAAACTAACTAGGTACGGTTATTTTCAAAGTTTAATACACCTGTGGAATCTCCATATCACAAGCTTCAACGTGGTTGTTGTAATTAGAATATTAGAAAGAGAAGTAGAGACGGGAGATCGAGCAGCGACATTAGGTGACAAACGACTGACTATATTTGACACGATCGGACAGGTGACATTGAAACTATGATAACGTAATATCGACAATATACAACACTCTCCCCCACTGAATCCTGACACACGCGGCAAATTTAGACTAACAAAAAACACGACAACTAGGGAACTGAGCGGCACTCACCGCGCGACACTCACAACCGTTGGAAATCTTGGAAACGGGCCGGCGGACGCCGAACACGATCAGAACGGCGCAGGCTTGAATCAGGACCCCGCTGAGGCACAGCGCCCTGACGTTGGTGGAGCGCTGGCGTAGGACCCGGCAACGGCGGCTGTAGTGGAACTGGCCCACTGGTGCTTGAGCGGCGGTGATGACGTCCTGGGCGTGGGATATCAAACACCACAGAACGGCTTTGACGTGGCTCCTCATGTGCAACCTCAGGTATAGGCACCCGGGTAGATATCAGCTGATTAATGTGCCTTTTCAGCACTCTTCCACTGTCCAACTTCACCATGTAGTGACGCGACCCCAATTTCTGCACGATGATACCAAACTGCCATATTTCTCGATTGTGTGCATATCCACGCGACTGAACTCTCTCCCCCACAAAGAGGCTGCGAACAGGGGGCGCTGCGGCATTTGGAGTCTGTGGCTTATTTGGGAAAATGGCGTCCAGCTCAATTCGTATTTTCCGATGGAGGTACAGCTCTGCAGGGGACTTTCCCGAAGCAAGTGGGGTGGCACGGTAGCGGAAGACAATACGCCGAACCTTTTCCTCCATACTACCAGACTCGTGTCCAATTGAGGCCAGGCGCTGCTTAAAAGTTTGTACGTTTCGCTCCGCTAACCCATTTGTAGCAGGGTGTCCCGGAGCTATGAATTTCTGCCATATCCCTCGTGCACCACAATATGACTTGAACTCCTCAC
This sequence comes from Pilophorus perplexus, assembly GCA_955831195.1. Taxonomy (NCBI): domain Eukaryota; kingdom Metazoa; phylum Arthropoda; class Insecta; order Hemiptera; family Miridae; genus Pilophorus; species Pilophorus perplexus. The sequence continues at coordinate 29,843,987 of OY037016.1, forward strand.
TCGTGAATATCGTGGCATTGTCACTCACGAGGCACTTGGGAAAACCATGGAACGCAAAAACATCATTGAGGATGTCGATGGTGACACTTGATGTAGGAGCACATCGAACTGGGCAGACCTCCAGCCACCGTGACCTCGCGTCAACGCAAATCAGGAAGTGGTGTCCCTCATATGGCCCCGCGTAATCCATGTGAACACGTTCCCAATTCTCTCTTGGTTCATCCCACGGGTGGACCTGAACGTGGGCAGGGGTTTTCCGCAGCTTGGCACACGGCTCACACCCTTTTACAAGGTGTTCGATGTCGTGGTTTATACCTTCCCAGAAAACATACTGCCTGGCAAGCTGCTTCATTTTGGAAATTCCCACATGTGTGGCATGCAGCTCAGCTAACACTGCAGGGCGCAGTCCCGTAGGGATGACGACACGATCGAGTCTGAACAAAATTCCATCCTGTAGGGTGTATGGTGAGTCTTCTGACGTAGAACTGAGGCGAGTAGCTAAAGCTTGTAGTTCCGGATCCAGCGCGGTCTCCTTAGCAATGGTGGCAGCAGTAATGTTGAAGGACGAAATGTTCATGAGTGATGCTGCACACAGATGATGAACTTCCTCGTTGATTGCGACATCAGTAGTGACAGGATACTTAGGACAGGGTGCTCGAGAGAGACAATCGACATTTGTGTTGTCCTTTCCAGATTTGTATTGTACCGAATAATCAAAACCCGACAGAAAAGAGGCATAGCGCAATAACCTGGCAGACGTCATCTTTGGCAGTGCTCTGTTGTGGCCAAAAATGTGCTTCAACGGCTCATTGTCGGTGACAAGGACAAAACGGCGACCAAAAACATAGTTGAAGAAGTGGCTCACGCCAAACACAATACCCAGAGCCTCACGGTCCAGCTGACTGTAGTTCTGCTCTGATGAGGTCAACGACCTTGACGCATAGGCTATTGGCTTCTCAATTCCATCTATGACGTGGCTGAGGACAGCTGAAATTCCGACTGGGCTCGCATCCGAAGCCAGGATCAACGAAAGTGCGGGATCGTATGGCACTAGCACTCTTTCACTGCAAATCTCAGCCTTCAGACGAATAAAAGCGGCTTCACAAGAGGCATCCCACTGGAAACGACGATCTTTCTGCAACAGTTTCCTGAGCGGGTAAGACATTGTAGAAAAGTTCGGGACAAAACATGAGTAGTAAGTGACCAAACCAAGAAAACGACGTACTTCATCGGCATTTCTAGGGCGAGGCATTTCAGAGACCGCAGTGACTTTAGCAGGGGCTTTCATGATTTTATTGAGGGCAATAATGTGGCCTAAGTACTCAATGCGAGTGGAAAAGAAAACGCATTTGTTCCGATTCAAGTGTAAATCGTACTTGGCAAGGCGTTCAAGACACGCACGAAGATTCTGAGCGCATTCCTCATATGTTGCTCCATGACAGATGACATCGTCGAAATACGCTTCAGTTTTAGCCAATCCTTGAATTATCTGTGACATGATTTGGTTGAAAAGACTGGGCGCAGTTTTTATTCCAAAACTAAGCCTGTTCATACGATATGTCCCCCGATGGGTGGTAATAGTCTGGATCTCGCTACTTCTCTCGTCTACAGCTATGTGCAAATATGCCTTGAAAAGATCTAACTTACAGTAGTACTTGGAGTTGCGGAGGCTGGAGAGCACGTCATCGATTCGGCGGATTGGGAAGTTAGAGGACACTAGTCGATCATTTACCCCACATTTGTAGTCGACACAGAGGCGGACCGTACCATCCGGCTTTGGGATGACGACCAGCGGTGATCCCCAATCGCTTGTTGCCACAGGAGTGATAATTCCTGCACTCTCAAGGTTGTCCAGCTCCTTCTCGACGCGGCTCCTGAGGGCAAACGGTACATCCCGATCTCTGGTGAACACAGGCTGGGCATTCTGACGTAAGACTAGCGAGATCTTCATGTTTGGGACACATCCGATACGTTGTTCGAAAATCGGCGCGAACTCTTGCAAAATATCTTCAACCTGGAAAACAGACACATTCTGTGAGGCAAGGCTGGTCTGCTGGTGACAACCCATTTCCGCATCTATCTGTTTGAGCTCAAGCCCTAACCCTCTTATCCAGTCACGTCCCAAAATAGCCTCGTGACCAGTGGATACTATGTACAAATCGGCAGGCTCCATCAATTTTCCCTTATATTTTACCGCGACAGTGACTTTTCCTTTGCATGGCACTATGTTGTTCGAATAGGATCGAAAATTGATGTTGGACGGTTGCAGGGAGGCCGTCAAATTTAAAAGCGACAATTTATCCTCAGGTAGAATGGAAAGTTTGGCTCCCGAGTCAACCTCCATGCTGACTTCGCAGTCATTTACGAGCACAGAAATTACATATTTGCCTGAGTTGGGCTGGCACTCGTACAGGTCGACCACTGATAAATGCGATTTCGCTGGGACAGCCTGAATAACATTTACTCCATAGTTCTGTGAAAATGACGTACCTTGGAAATTTGAATCGTAAGCCTGGTGCATTTGATGAGGGCCTGATAAACAGGAAACATCGGCATTCAACTGGTGGTTGTCGGCTTCGGCTCTCGCTTTTGATAACGTGACAATACAAACGCGATCTACGTGACCAATTTTACCACATGAACGGCAACGGAGTGAATGCCTATTAATTTTGCAAGCATTTGATCGGTGGTTTGGCCGACCACAAGAAAAACACAGGTTTGAAATTCCAAGCGCGTGATAATTCATTTGCCGGTTTCGAGACAGTGACGTACCTGTTCCATTCTGACGAAACGGAGAACGGTCAGAGGTGGGTGAACGATTGGAATGTGAAGAGGAGCGAGCACTTTGGGTGGATGAGCGGGGGTAACGGGGACAGGAACGGCTACGGGATCGGAGCGGGCGTTGCTGTGACATTTTGTTGATATCAACGGAGCTGCTACTTTGTGGAACACCCGGTTGCGTGATAAGCTCCCGACTTTGAATTTTCGAGGCTTCCAAAGCGATCGCCTGGGCTGTCACGTCTCCGAATTTGGTTTTTTCGGCTTGCAAAAGTTGTTCCTTAATTCCCTGGTCCCGCAGGCCCCTTATGAACTGGGCTCGAAGGAAAATTTCGGCCGCTGACACCTTCTTCTTGCATTCACATTCGACATAAAACTTACATTCAGAGAGTTGACCCTGCAATGCGGCAACAAATTCAGCAATATTTTGATTTTCTTTTTGTACGGTCGAGAGGAAGTAATGCTGTTCGACGACTTCACTTCGTTTAGGGCTCAACATCGACGTCAGCGCGTTCACGAGGTCATCGTACGGCATATCTTTAATGGGCTTATCGGGGCCCAAGAACGCTGTTGTAACCAACTGCCAACTGTTGTAATTAGAATATTAGAAAGAGAAGTAGAGACGGGAGATCGAGCAGCGACATTAGGTGACAAACGACTGACAAATTATTATAATGAACCGAACCGACTGACGCCGACAGACACTGCGCTTTCTTGCCATCCGGGCAGTTGCGTACGGACAAATAATTTTCGAACCGCTCGATATAATTACGAAATTTTTCTTTCGGGGGGTCAAATTGTTCGAATGGCGGCACAACCGGTTCCAGCGGCAACACTCCCGACTCATTTGCTTTCGAGACACTTGAGCAAATTTGCCTGACTCTCCGCGATTGTCCTCGCCAAATACGCGAAGATTTTAGTAAGGATTATCTCATCCTCGTCGCCAACTGTTGTAATTAGAATATTAGAAAGAGAAGTAGAGACGGGAGATCGAGCAGCGACATTAGGTGACAAACGACTGACTATATTTGACACGATCGGACAGGTGACATTGAAACTATGATAACGTAATATCGACAATATACAACAGTGGTTCAAGAGAAAAAATTAAAAAACAATACTTACCAGGTGTTTCATTTGGATAAAGTTGAGAGAGAAGTTCGATCGGCGATCATAATATGATCGCCATATTATGGAAACAATAATGTGATTCACAAATTTCTGAGCAACAACAACACTTCGAACCCTAGCGCCCCTACTTAGGCAATCTATGAACTTGATGTTACTGCCTCAAACTTGCAGAAAGCGTTGTTAGCCTCTTCAAAACACGAGTAGGCGGAATTAGGAGCCTAGGCGACATTTGGTGCACTTACCCCTATTCCAAACTGGGGCGCCCCGAACAGTGTTATGACAACCAAGTTGTCACAACTTTACCTGAAAATACAGTGTATTAGAATAATTCTAATTCTAAGCGTATAGGTTTACATTAATGTAAACCTGATATCTGATCTGATATCTGATCAGATATCACAGGTACATTACTCAGAGGTCAACGCCTCGACTGGCGGGAGCCAAAATTCTTGCTAGGAACTGGCAGAACTTCAAATTATTAAGTCCACGACGCCACGTAGGGCCGGTCAAAACCGCCAATCCGCCCCTGTCTGTGGGGCTACATTTTTTAAGGATTTCAGCAGTGGGGTCAAGTTAGATGTCGTTCATGAGATATTTTTGAACGTAGAATCCATTTTGGGGGTTCCAGAACGATCAGGTTTCAGCGTGCGGATCTATGGGGCGTTCATGGGGCTACAAATGGGATTTTTGAACAATCGCATGGGGTGAAAAGAGGCATAAGGCGGACTGACATTTTGTTTTTGGAACCTATAATATATTATCTTGAAACGCTTAATGTCAAAATTTGACATTACACATTAATTTAATTTTGAGTAGGTACCTACGTTCATACTTGGTTGTATTATACTTACAATAAGGGTACCTACTTGATAATCACTTACCTAGTCCAAATCGCTATTTTCCAGGACAGAGCCGAAATGTCGCCGTTCCATCGCTGCCTTTCCACTGCGTCCCGAACTTCGTCGCGACGGAAAGCCTTCAGTCGCCGTTGGCTTTCACAGGGACCGTTATGGCTCACTGCACGACCCCCGTACCCGCGGTTGTTACGATTTTGTTGGATTTGACGACGCTAACCGCACACTGCGGGCTTCTTCGCTCCATCTCACGACGTCCGACGCCGTCGAAGCAATACGGAAGAGATTCGAGGAAATTGAGGTTTGTGAACTCAAAAGTCTACTGGAATCCCCCCCCCCCCTTCAAACCCCACTGGGGTTAAAGCAGCAGCCCGAGGAGGAGGACAATCATCTTTATTATTTCGCACTTTCTGATGTAGGATAAAGAGAAAAAAAGCCATCAATTGAATTGAATAGATGAGCGCAACCTTTTTGTTATTACGATATATTTAATGAGCGAGAGAAACTAAGAAACAGTAGGTATCTAGCGACCAAACTATGCCACACAACACAACATCCACGTGATGCTCAACAACTGCACCCTAACGACCGATGCGTAGGTAATAAAACCTTATGCCGATCAGAGGTAACGAACGGCTCAGGCTGCAAAAATCGTTTTGGAGTCGTTGGAATCAGCCTGAAAAGCTCATTCCATAGACCCTTGTACCAACGAAATCGGACAAAAACTTTCGTCCCCCTTTTGAGGCCTCCTTAGTTACACATCAGAGATAAACAACTTTCGTCGTGAAGGACCTCCCGAAAACCGATGAAAGGGATGAGGGAGGAAAAATCAAGGTAGCCTATAACCACCCCCCGAACTCGCTGATGACAATGAGACCACCCTCATGAAAATCTGTTGAGCCGCTCGGGCGTGATGCTCTGTACACAAACAAAACAAAAAAAAAAAAAAAAAAAACACGTCGAAGAGGTGAGCGCACCTTTCCATTTTTTGGAAAAAGGTTGCGCAAAAAATCACAAAATTCGTTGAAGAGAAAATCTGAAAACACCAAAAAGTTGGCTCCTTAATTTTTAGATAGGTAGGTACTGTGAGGTAGCCGGGATTGACGGTCTTGTTTTGTCAAGATTTGCTTTTGTCAACCCGGCGCCCACCGTAAAATTTTGGCAGCTAAATTGTTTTAGGTTGACCGGGAGGATCTATCCTACGAGCTGCCGATCCTCCTTTTACCCAGTCTCCAGGTCCCTCCTTCAAATCCCTTGATGGAATCAGGTCAACAAGAAACACAATATTCCAATATAACTTATATATTGATTGTTGAATTGACCCTTAATTGTTGAACCTAATCTCTCCACCAAATTAAAGAATTTGCCCTAACCGCCCGCACGCGAACGCGAGGCCCCCCCCCCCCCCCCCCCGGAGACAAATTCGGGTTTTCCAAAAGTGTAAACTAATGGTTGGATCTGACCTGAGTGAATGACGTGGGTGGTCACCGATGATCCTTGGCTAAGAGACCATCGGGACAGACGATTCTTCCATCATGAGCGGCTTCTAGGCGACTGCCCCGAGTTTTCGTTGTTCGTCTCCCTCCTGTGTTCCTCCGACTGCTGATTCCGCGTTTTTGTGAGCGGTGTGAAGTGGATTTTAACTGAGGTGGAAATCCACTTCTAACAGTACCTACCAACTTACTGCTGATACGATGGGATCATCCTGGACTTTGACCACAGGACGGAATCGCTGCCGTATCGGGCACGTGCCGGCAGGTTCCCATCTTATCACTACACCCCCCACCGTCAGTTTCTGGAGTTCGCAAGTTGGGGACAATTGGGACGGGCAGTGTGCACGACGTCATCATTGGTGGAACCGCTGCTCTACTCAGGATTTCTTTAATTCGTTTTATTTTGGCGAAAACGCACGACCACTGACACACACCTCACGACCCGAAGAAAATTGGCAGCCATCCTTACGTCTTAGACGGAATAATTGGAGAAGCCGACGGTGAGTCTTCCGTTCAGTTCAATTTTAAGTTTCGGTAATTTGCGAAACCAAGAGTTTATTCATTTCTTTCTTCCTATCCGACAGGTTGTCGGCTTTTTTTTTTTTGCTCGGGACACCAGTTCCTGTGGACGGCTAACCTGGACTCGCCGAACTTGTGATCAAGAACGGAAAAGAATTAAATTAATTGTTGTGGTGGCCACCAGTCGAGTCGTATTCATAAGTGACGCTGTAAGTAGGTACCGTGTTTGGGTTAAGCCGTTTGTCTTAACTGCCTTAGCAGTAGCCAACGAACCAAGTTCGAGAAAGGAAATCATTTCGTTAGTTCGACTAAAATTTGGTAGGTTTCTACATTTCCCTATAAGTAAATGTAGTGGCGCCCAAGTATTGAGACTTCATTCATTTTTCGGAATAAAAGTGTTTTTTTTTTTTCTTTTGTTTCACAACCCTACTTGAGATTGTGTATTCTTTATCTTTTCCAATTAAATTGTTTTACGTCGCTAGTCACGACTTAACCCACCCCCGAGCAGGGCTAGCCGGCGGGTCTGGGTAAAAGAAAATTAGGTAACACTGCATAAAACCCTTGACATGACTATAAAATTAATTTTATCCTAGGGAATATTCGAATGCAAAGGGTGGCTTCGCGAAGGTCAAAAGGGGCGTGAGAACCTCCTGCTCAGGTGAACTCACTTGATGACTGAGTTACGGGAAGTCGTTAGTTTTCCACTTTTTCTACAAGGATGTCTTCTGTGAGGGACACCTGTTGACCGGACGTTCGCCGGTCGGCCTACTACTACCAACACAGTGGGTTGAAGGGCGGCTGTAAATCGAGCGCAATTAATGAGCGAGGGGTGAGAAATCTCGAAATGCAATAAAACCCAGATGTAAAACGAGCGCAGGAATGTTGGGGACATAGGTAATGTCAATCGAGCGCAAGGGAACCGGCCAAAATTAAGAGGAACATCTACAACCGTATATACCTAGTTATAGTTCCGATAGGAAATTTGGACGGTACTCCACGAAGCAGTACGGGGCCTGAATTTGAAGACGAATTCAACGCTTCATTAAAGGCGAATTCTCGGCGAAGAATTTTCTCTGATTACCTACCGACGAGGGAAGCGAAACTGTAGTGGTCTCTTGTTTGACGAACTTGGGACGAACAGAGATAGGGAAAAAGTTAACTTTTTAACATGGTACATGTTTTTACGGGCGTTCTCTGGATTGGAATGTGAGTGAAGTCCCCCCCTCCCCCCCGTAAACCCTTCGCCCATCTGTTCTCATGGTACATGATTTTTCCTCTTCTCCTCCTAAACGGTAAGCGATAAAAATACGGCGATTTTTTCTATTGGTTTGGTGCACCGTTTAAGTATGCTTAGGGGGGTTGAGCCGGGTGTTCTTTAGTACTCCCCCCCCCCCCATTTTCAAAGTGAGATTTCACACCATGAACCTCACTTATGGGCGCCTAAACGGCTGAACGGATTTGAATGGTTTTTTTTTCTAACGGTCTCGGGTGCGACTGCCCCCTGCATAGGCTATATTAAAATCCCGCGCGACGCGCGCAACCCCGCGAATTTGCGCGAAACGTGTTGGAATGCGGATTGGAATGCGAGAGTCAAGTCCCCCCCCCCCCCCCCCCGTAAACCCTTCGCCATCTACCCCCTTACCACCCGATAACCTTCTATATATCTAATATACCTAGGCAATACTAAGTGTACTTGCGGCACCCTGTACAGACACAAGGGGTATTGTAGCGACCGACCGGATGCTCCAAACCTCGATTTTAAACAAACTTAAGGGGTATTGTGGCGACCGCGGGTGCTCCAAGCGGGTGCTCCAAACTTAGGTTTTCAAACAAAATTAAGGGGAACTGTAGCGACCGACCGGATGCTCCAAGTGGGTGCTCTAAACTGCTAGGTTTATAGAAATAAACAAAATTAAGGGGCGTTGTAGCGACCGACTGGGCGGAGGTGGGGGGGAATGCATTTTATCATCCAGGGGGCCTCGCTTCTCTCTGCCGTACGTTTTTCGCCCAGGGGGGGCCTCGCTTTGCTTTGTTGACCATTTCCTCGAACCCTGGAGCCACGCTTCGCTCTGCCGTCCATTTTATCACCCAGGGAGGCCTCGATTTGCTCTGTTGGCCACTTCCTCGGATAAGGGGGGCCTCGCTTCGCTCAGTCGACCTAGGGCATGGGTAGAATAAAAACGGTGAAATAGATGAAATTTCCCTGCTTTTCAATTTCTCAGAAAACCCACTTGGTACCTACCTACCTAGGTACCTAGCGTTTTGAAAGCATGCTCTGAAAATAATGAAAAATCTATCAAATTTTTCCTAGGCTGATAGAGATTTAGGATTTTACGTCGAATATTATGTTATCATTATCATGGCATATTCCAATCACAGAGACCACTGCACCAGTTTTTAAATTTTGTGATTTAAGTAGTTAGGTACCTCATAAAAAAATTAAAAACATAAAAAAAACCCTGCCTACCTATCTTAAGTAGTAGATGTGTTGGAAAAATCCAAATGCTCCTGGATATTTAGGTATGCAACTCCCTGAGAATACTGAGCCAGTTTTTTGAATTTTCGGATTGAACCTAGCTAGGTATCTCACGAAAAATTACCTATTGCAAGTAGGTAGGTAGTAGAAAAATTGCAACTGCACTTGGATAGTTACGAAATCAACTCCAAGAGACCACTTAGTCAGTTAGGTATTTGAATTTTAAATCAAGTAGGTACCTATCTATCTCAGAAAAATTACCTACGTACCTATCTCAAGTAGTAGATGTGTTGGAATAATCCAAATGCTCCTGGATAGTTAGTTATGCAACTCCCTGAGAATACTGAGCCAGTTTTTTGAGTTTTCGGATTGAACCTAGCTAGGTATTTCACGAAAAATTACCTATTGCAAGTAGGTAGGTAGTAGAAAAATTGCAACTGCACTTGGATAGTTACGAAATCAACTCCAAGAGACCACTTAGTCAGTTTTTGAATTTTTAATCAAGTAGGTACCTATCTACCTCAGAAAAATTACCTACCTACCTATCTCAAGTAGGTAGTAGAAAAACGCTGCAAATTTCACACAATGGTTTATTATTGTTTGATAAAGGTTACTTTTCCAGGAATGTAATACTTTCAATAAGAATAATTTAAAAAAAAAAAAATTGTTTGGATTTTATTTCAAAAAGTTTTCAAACTTTTTTCGTTTTTAAAAATATTTGACCTCCTGGGATCTATCAAAAATCTCATTTATTGGGCCTCCCTTCTCTCTGCTGCCTATTTTATCACCCAGGGGGGATCTCGCTTCGCTCTGTTGGCCACTTCCTCGGCAGGGGTGCCTCGCTTCGCTCTGCCATCCATTTCTCACCCAGGGGGTCTCGCTTTGCTCTGTTGACCCCTTCCCCGGATAAGGGGGGGTTCGCTACGCTTAGTCTACCTAGGGCACAGGTAGAATCAAAACGGTAAAATTTCCCTGCTTTTCAATTCTACATAAAATCCACTTGGTACCTAGCGTTTTGAAAGCATGTTCTGGAAGTGTTGAAAATTCTCTCAAATTTTTCCTAGGCTGATGGCTATTTTAGAGGATTTTACGTCGAATATTATGCTATCATTATCATGGCATATTCCAATCAAAGAGACCGCTGCACCAGTTTTTAAATTTTTAAAAAATCCTACCTACCTATCTCAAGTAAGAGATGTGTTAGAAAAATCCAAATGCTCGACCTCCGTCGCGATTACTTAGGTGTATTATTAAAAGAATATTAAAGCAAAAGTGGATGACTCTCCAAGACTGAAATTCCGGGCCGTTGTGGGCTGGAGGAATGTTTTTAAAAGTCTGAAATTTTGACAAAATATTCGGTCTACCATCTATATGCAGATGTACCTTGTGCCCGCAAGGTTTCCAGCCCGATCGCCCCAACCCGTGGGGCGCTAGGGTCCCTATGGGGCTAAAATGGGTCTACGGGAGGGTTTTTTTAAAGGCGTTTGGCTATGGAATCGAGTCAGGTGTCGTTTTTGAAGTATTTTTGGACGTAGAATCCATTCTTCATACCAACTCACAGACCACTGAGTCAGTTTTTTAAATTGTTTGATCAAGTCCCTACATACTTGAAAAAAAAAAAAAAAAATTAATTAATTTAAAAAAATACCTATTGCAAGTAGTAGATCTGTTGAAAAAATTCAAATGCGCCTGGATAGTTAGGTATGCAACTCACAGAGACCACTAAGCCAGTTTTTGAATTTCTGGATCAAGTACCTACCTCATGAAAAGTTACCTTCCTAGGTAGGTACCCATCGCTACCTAGGGTCATTAAAAGCCCCTACTTATGCCAAATATCTTTCGCACTATGAAATCTATTGTCACCACTAATAATTCAACCCTCAATTATAAAATACCCCCGCACCCATGGGTGAGAAAATGGTTGGCCAAGCGAAGCAAGGACCCCTGGTCTGTGGAAGTGGCGGCCAAGTGAAGCGAGGACCCCTGGACGATAAAACTGACGGCCCAGCGAAGCAAAGCCTCGTGGGCGATAAAACGGATGGCTGAGCGAAGCAAGGCCCCCTGGGTATTAAATCGGATGGCCGAACGAAGCCCGCCCGCGCCCAACCAATCTCCTAGTGGAGTCCTGTGCGAGAACGGATTTTTTTCTCATCAAGTTGAAGGCATTATAAGTATGGCGTGAACATTGGACATTGCAGATTTGAATTGTATGCACCTTGAAACGAAAAATAACGAAGTTTGAAAGAAAAGGAATTTATAGGTGATACAAATAAGGGGGCTTCGAGCGCATGTACGTGTTACAAATAATATAAGGGGGTTTCGGGCACCCGGGGGCCTGGGTGCTCCAAATTCACTTGCACCAGAGGTCGCTCTAAACCCCCTTATAACGCTATTCGACCGCATTTACGTGTTACAAATAAGGGGGCTTCGGGCACCCGGGGGCCCGTGTGCTCCAAACCCCCTTGCGCCAGAGGTCGCTCTAGACCCCCTTATAACGCTATGTATATATATATATATACATATTGAACAATGATTACATCGAAACGTTTCGAAGGTATATAATTTCGTCCCATTCTTTGTTAAAACTAGTTTTATATACATTTTCGTGATATATATATATTGGTATATTAGATATATAGTCTTGAAAACGGATGAATCCGGAAATTTGACCCCTGAGGTATGTCTTGAATTTATTGGGGAGTTGGCATTGTTTTTTTTCTATTTTTTTTCTGAAAGTACTCCCTGAGAATGTAGGGAAAACAGTAGTCAGCCGCCTGAAATCGTTTCCAGAAAATGCAAATAATTTAACGAAAATTACGGCGTTTGAAAAACTGGGGCCATGGAGGGAGCATGACGTCACGTCCTCAATACAGCTGAAGAGCGTCGTCGATAGTGTTTTGTTCTTGACAGGTGAGGGGATTGTTCCGCCCAGTGTTGCTATTCCACTGCTCATCACTTAATAAAATTCAAGTGAGCCGTAAATCCTTCTGATAAGGCTTCAAACTTCAAGTATCATGTATTATAATTAAAAGTTAATTATGTTTTCCGTCGTATCAAGTTATAATTGCTATAAATTCATCTTATAAGCTGACGACACTAGCGCTCATGGTGAGAGATTCACTGGAACTGTGACGTCATGTCCTCAAACAGTGACTGGTGGGAAACGCAGGCCGATTCAAACTGTGCGTTTCGTTTTTTCGTTATATCTCCTACAATGATTTTTTTTCGTTGGTATTGGACTCTGTGCACGTTACTTTTTAGCGATATTATTGAATGGTAGGGAAGATTTCCAAATCTAAAATCAATGCGAACTCCCCATTGTATCTAAATCTTCAAATATATATATATATTCTTGAAAATCTCGAGAAATTCAAAAATGATGTACGTTCTGAGATAGGTTGAGCGTCCTCAAGGATTTTTTCCGTTTTCCCCTCCTTCAATCCCCTCTCCTTCCCTAAAGAAGGGAAGGAGTGGGAATTTCAGCCAATATTGATCCGATTTTGATGAAATTTTTTTCTTTTGGTTTGGTGGACCGTTTATGTCTGCTTAGGGCTTTCTGTCTGTGTGTCTGTCGTGACTTATAGGCGCCTTATCGCGAATTTAAATATAGGGGAGGTGGGGGCAAAAATCCGCATGGGGCAAAAGTCCGCAGCGGCCTTTTTGAAAAAACTACGAAGTGTTCAACCACACCGACACCTGTTGGAGGCTCCTACAAGTTGTTATCAGTCACCAACGAAACATGGTGCTCGACCGTGCCCGCTGCTTCTATTCATTTCCATTCAGTCAACGCTATTTCTTCTATGGGGATTTTTTCCCGGGATCGGAAAATACTGGGGATTTTTTTTCTGGCGCCTTTTTTTTCCTACAACCACACCACTGCATGTCTGCGCTCATTTTACACACCTTTAACCATGCAAGTGAAAGTCCTTCGCTCATTTTACGTTTGCTCTCAAAGTACCTAATTAAGAGAAAAGCTGCGCTCTTTCTACATAGGCACCGGCCCAACCGTTCGTCCCTGCGCTCCATTTACAATCTCCCGTGTTGAACACACGTGAGCATAATATGTAGGTACTCAGTCTATATCCTTATACGTTATTATAGCATTACTGCACCATTTCATAGTACTATGAAATAAGGATACATCCTTAACGTATAAGGAGACCATCGTTTTAAATGTATCGTAGTAACATTTGAATAATGTATGTACGATGCGCGGACATTCATAGTGGGTGTAAATAAATTTTAATTGGCAATGTTCATTGGCGAAATTGCAGAAACTTACGATTTTAAATTTACCTAACCCTACCGTTGAATTGTAGGACCGAAGCATATTATGTTATAGAAACAATGAAATCAGTTTTTTTTTTAATTGTTGGAGGAGAGAAGAGCAAAAAAGAGTAGTGCAGTTCGAAATTTCGACTTGACGTTCACCCCACACCTGTAGCCCCTCACCACGTCCGCCAATCAACCACACAAACTCAGGGTTGCCAGCGCTGTATGTGCCTTCGTAGTGGAACTTCCAACTTTTTTTACCGGCGTTTTAGTTACTTACCAATCTATATGAAGACCACAGGGAAAGAAGGGGGAATGTCACTTTTTTTTTCGAAAATGAGTTAAGGATGCCAACAAATTCTCCGGAGGGTCCAGTTTCATTGTATGCCTTGAAAACCGGAAAAAAGGGGGAGGATCTCTGAGATATAGCCTGTGCTAGATTTGAAAATACTGGGATAGAAGGTGGAAGATCCGAATTACGGGGTAAGAAAGGGGAAGGTTTGAAGAAAAAAAAGGAAAGAAAGGGGAAGATTTGAAAAACAAAAAGGGAAAGAAAGGGGAAAACTTCGCAAAAATTGTTCATTATTCTTTCTATTAAAATTTACTCAAGGCATTAATTATTAATTTACCGTGAGCCTTGAAATTAAGTTCACGTTTGCGATCGTCATTTCCAACTCGTGTCCGAGCTTTACCTGCTCTATTGCAACGATAAAAATTATAATAATTGTATAATTAATATAATAATGTAATTATAATATAATTATTATATTATAATTACATTATTATATTAATTATACAATAAGTTATTGTATTAATTAATAATTATTGCAAGGCCGTACCCAGGAAAAATTTTCGGGGGGGGGGTTGTGGCACCAGGCGGGGTCCGGAGGCCCTACCCAATAAAACTTTAGAAAAAAACGCTGCAAATTTTACACAAGGGTTTATTATTCTTCGATATAGGTTACTTGTACAGACATTTAATTCTGTCAATGATTTTTATATTCCAAAAAAAAAAATTTTTTTGGGGGATTTTTTTCTTCAAAAATGTGTTTTTTCAAAAATTCTTCATTTTTTTCCTCGAAAAATATTTAACCTCCTGGGATCCTTCAAAAATCCCATTTTTAGCCCCATGAAAGAAATAATATTTCTATATTATAGATTGCCACAGTGCAATCGGATCGTTCCGGGACCCCCAAAAATGGATTCTACGTCCAAAAATACTCAAAAACGACACCTAAATCGATCCCATAGCTAAAAGCCTTCAGAAAACCCCTCCTGTAGCCCCATTTTAGCCCCATAGCGCCCCTCGGGTTTGGGCGATAGGACTGAAAACCTTGCGGGCACAACTAGATGGTAAACCAAGTATTTTGTCAAAATTTCAGGTTTTTAAAAAAATTCCTACTGCCCAAAACGGCCCTGACGGCGTACGGCGGACGGAAATTTCGGATTTTGAATGTAGACCTCTTGAAACGGATAATGTCAAATTTTGAGGCTGATCGGAGTCGTCGACCTCCGTCGCGAAAACATAGGTGTACCTATTATTCCAAGAAAAACCAAAATTGTCAAATAGGTAACCCATTTTTAGGCTATTTTAAGCTTTCATTGACAAAAGTTAGAACGACACTAAGTATATAAAGGGGGTTGTGGCACCAGGCGGGGTCCGGAGGCCCTACCCAATAAAACTTTTTAAAAAATTGTCAAATAACCCATTTTAAGCTCTTATTGACAAAAGTTAGAACGACACTAACTTAGTGTCACTAAGTATATAAATAATAACATAAAAATAATTTCCCCTGTTAATTTGGTGACTAGGAAAATAAATAGATAGACAATACAAATAGACTCAACATTGTTTAACATATAAAAACATATTGCCAGGGATTTGCAAAGTCGAATGACGGTCATTTTTCGTGCTGCTACCTATCGTAATACATAGCGCCAAACTACATGCTTTGCGGCAACTTCCGTAATGGAACGTTTGGGTCTACGCCGTTAGCGGCGGACCGCGTCCATCCACGTACGCGAATGGGTTTGTAAAATAATTTTACAATTATTGTAATACATTTTATAAATTATTTACGTATACTTTTAACTAGAAATTGTTTTGTACTCTTCCTTATTTACCTATGAAGATCAATTATAACTTGAGTAAATTTAATTCCTATGTGTTTGAAAATGCTTATTTTTGGGAAAATTTCGGGGGAGGGGGTTCCAACCCCTCTGACCCCCCCCCCCCCCCCCCCTGGGTACGGCCCTGAATTATTGTATGCAACGTTTTTCAGACGAACGTTGCGTGTTTCGTACAACAAACTTCAAGGGGACTGGATTCCTCTATCGACCGTTTCCAAGCATTGAAATTCCGCTTCTGTCTTGAAGGTCTTGCGTTCTACTCTTAACTCCTACTCTTAACACATCTCCAATAGAAACATTTCTATTGGAGATGTGTTTCAAACATGTCGATGCTTAAAAAAAAAAAAAAAAAAAAAGTCGCACCTCAGGTTGCTAGCAAAGTTCCCTTTGAACCTGGATCAAAGAATAATGAAAGCTTGGGTAAAATTTGCAGCGTTTGTTAGTGATTTTTGATCGCTAGTCTAGCTACCGACTTTTTGCGTAATCTACTGAATTTGTGTGAACAATCTACGGAAAAGTGGTTTCTTGAGTTGGCATCCCTGAGTTTGCGGGTTTGATTGGCTGACGGGGTGAGGGCTACAGGTGTGGGGTGAACGTCAAGTGAATTTTCGCAGGTCTGTCCACGAGGCTGACTTATCCAATCTACGTCACAAACAAGGCAAAGCTCTCACTTGGGGCCCTAGCGTCTACAGCTTGTAGAAGGAATTCACGAAGGTTTATCGTTTGATATACCTAGTGAATAAATAATTCAGAATATATTATAATTATTACATCAGATTGATTATTACGTATTATTACATCAGATTGACTGATTGAGTGATTCGATAGCGTTCGTTGTGATGGGCTGTCAGATGGCAACACTGGTAACAACTTCGGCAGCCCGTCGAGGTTGGTAGCACCTTCGTTACCAAACGACGTCACTGACCAGATCGATTCTACTCCCACGTATTTTCAAACGTCAACATTTTCTCTAAATCATAATAATTTTCTGGAAGCGATTCCAGACGGCTGACTGTCGTTTTGGTTATTCACGTAGGATGAACTTTCGAAAAAAAAGTGAACACAATTTATGCTTTTTCCCCATTATCACTTGGATATACCTACTGCATTCGTTTTGGCGTAATATTACGACGGTGCGTCTTACTGAACATCATTAGGACGACCATCAATTCGTGTACGAAGGGTGTTAGTGAGCCTAAATCGTTTTATCCCCCCCCCCCCCCCAACAAGACAAACGAAAAATATATATACACTTTCAGATAAAAGTAATGAAAAAGAGGAAGTACTTAGTGGTTGAAAAATTCGCAGAGAACCCGAGGCGGCTCATGTTCTAAATTTAAAGGGAAAAAAATCAACTTGACATTGCTAGGTAGGTACTTATGTTGTGTACATTTTGTGTAAAGGTTTTATATTAAGAGGGGAAAAACGTGAACTACAACACTTGATTTTGTAAAAATGATTTGTATGTTATTTTATATTATTACTCAAGCGGTGTAATATTATTTACGATATAATATACCATAATATGGTATAATATTATTATGGTACCTATCAACCCATACTCCATCCACCATGTAGTGCCCTATGTACAGAACAACTCCGACAAATGGCGTCCGTTTTTTCTACAGATTTTAAGATAAAATTTATTTAATGCTTGAAATTGTGAGAATTCCTTTTTTCGCCGAAAAGACGCTGAATAGGTACCAAACTTCAAAAATAATATTTTTGTATTCCCGCCGTTGGATAACGTTAAAATTTAACGTTATCTATTTATCTCATCTATTTATCTAATCTATTTTATCTAATCTATTTATCTCATCAGATCGAGTTTGAAGATTCTTCAAACTCGACCTTACCTAGATAGGTAGACCTTTCAGAGAACCTGCGATAGTTACGGCGATCGTTTAGTGAAATCGAGAAAACAAACTATGAAAACATACTATTATAGGGTATAATATTATTATACCCTATAATACCCTATAGGGTAGGTATATTATACCCTATAATATATTATATAGTATGTTTTCATAGTTTGTTTTCTCGATTTCTCGACCGTAATAATTAGGGTCATTGCAGTGGATAAAAAATAATAAGTTACAGCGAGATATTTCTGGCTCGAACCTTCGAAACAAAATTTAATTTAAAAGGCCACATTGTTTTACCTTACAAAGTCATGAAAATAACTAATCTGGCTCAGCAATTTTCCGTCTTCAAGTAGAAAAATTTCAATTCTAGGGTGTTCAATGGAATTCACCAATGTTACGGGGTTCCATCAGAAATCATAGGAGTGTTCGATCGAAATCATTTTCGACCTCCTCATTTTCGTAGTAATTTTAAATTTTACGGTGTTCAAATTTATTGCTCTACAACTTTTCTTTATGTACAAACTTCGGGAGAATCCTTACTTGGCTCGCACACTGGAAAATGTACCTACTGAAAACGTGTTTTTTAAAGATATTTTGGGACAAAAAGCTCAGAATTCTGAGCTGGATTCATCCATTTTAGGTACAGGGACATGGGGTATATTCGTGATCAGCGTCAAATTTACGAATACTAAAAGTATGGGGTTTTCAGTGTCCCCCCCCCCCCCCCCCCAAATATGGCCGTTTTGCACCACCGTGCGTCGTCCGCCGTCCGGGGCGTTTTGGGCAGTAAGAATTTTTTAAGAAATTGAAATATTGACAACATAGGTTTCCTACGTGGTTTACATCTAGTTGTACCCGCAAGGTTTTCAGCCCGATCGCCCAAACCCGTGGGGCGTTGTAGGGCTACGAGAGGGGGTTTTTGAAGGCTTTTGGCTATGGGATGGAGTTAGGTGTCGTGTTGAAGTATTTTAGGAGGTAGAATCCAGTTTTGGGGATCCCGGAACGATCCGATTTCACTGTGGGGATCTATAGGGCTTTCACGGGGCTACAAATGAGATTTTTGAAGGATACCAAGAGATCAATAATTGATCTCTTTATAAAAAATATTTAATAGTTTCCGAGTAATAAAAAAAAAAAAAAAATGTAAAAACAAAAGATTTAAAAATAATAATAATAATAATAATAATAGTTAAGACTTAATTACTTAGTAATAATAATTTTTTTAACTCTTTTTTTCAAGACACAGAATTAATTTTCGCACAAGTAACCTATAGGTTACTTGTGCGAAAATTAATTCTGTTATACCTACATATATCAAAGAATAATAAACCCTTGTGTAAAATTTGCAGCTTTTTTAATTTTAATTTAACAAGGTAGTACCTACCCTTGCTGGCAGCATGTTTACCTGCAATATTTTTTAGCCCCCCCCCCCCCCCCCCCCCTTCAAAAATCCCATTTTTAGCCCCATGAAAGCCCTGTAGATCGCCACAGTGAAATCGGATCGTTCCGGGACCACCCAAAAATGGATTCTACATCCAAAAATACTTCGAAAACGACACCTAACTCGATCCCATAGCTAAAAGCCTTCAAAAAACCCTCCCGTAGCCCCAAAGGTTTGGGCGATCGGACTGAAAACCTTGCGGGCACAACTAGATGGTAAACCGAGTTTTTGTCAAAATTTCAGATTTAAAAAAATTCCTACTTCCCAAAACGGCCCGGACGGTGGACGGCGTAGGGCGTACGGCGGACGGACATTTCGGATTTAGATTGTAGACCTCTTGAAACGGATATTGTCAAATTTTGAGGCCGATCCGAGTCGTCGACCTCCGTCGCGAAAACATAGGTGTATTATTCCAAGAATAATAAACCAAAAGGATTATACGTCCAAAATTAAAGGTGTTAATATGAGTAATTTACTCCAAGAATAGTAAACTAAAATTTATTGAGGAAATTATTTTCTACAGGTGACCAATGAGGAGTACGTGGACTATCCCGAAGACAGACTGGGGCTGACATTTCCCCTGAGGGAGTCACCACTGGGTAGTGCCACCATTGGGAGGCATCTTCCAGAAATCAGGGCGACCCCTGTCGTAACACCGGTCTCAACTCCGAGGAAGTCTGGTCAAAACACGCCACAGAGGACGTCGACAGCTAGCACACCAACGAAAATTTCCAAAAGGGACAGTATCATTTTGGCGCCAATGCTCGCCACGCTCGAACGGCAGATGGTCAGCCAGAGTCAACTCCACAGGTCGAAATCCACAATAATTTCTTCGCCAAAGAAACCGATCGCGAGGTCGCCGGAGAGGACGGTCGTGGTTTCTCCGAGGCAGGAAACGCCGCGACAGGCGCATCTGGAGCCATGGAGTCAGTCTCTACAACAGAGTGCTACCATCGGGCGGAGTCTTCCCTCACTGAAATACTACTCCCCAGCCAAGCTTCAGACCTTCAACAATTTTTTCGAATCGGACTTCAATTTGAACTCGTCACCAAAACGAACGCCTAACAGGAAGCCCAATACAGCGGTATGTATTGCCGTAGTCTTCATCCTTAACATTGAGGGAGACCAACATTGGTCTCCCAACTGATTGTCTGTATAGTAGCCCTCTCCACGATAAGGTACCTACTGTAGTGGCCAATTACATTAAAAACGCTGCAAATTTTACACAATAGTTTATTATTTATTTTATTTTTTATTTTTTTATTGAGAAACGGGCAGAGCCCAATTATACAAAAGTATTACAACACACTCGTAGGCATAGAAACATTAAAAAAACGCTGCAAATTTTACACAAGGGTTTATTATTCTTTGATATACATTACTTGTGCAGAAATTTAATTCTGTCAATGAAAAAATCAAAAAAAAAATTTTTTTTGGATTTTTATCTCAAAAATTTTTTTTTGGATTTTTTGTTCAAAAATGTGTTTTTTTTTCTTCAAAAATTCCGTATTTTTTACTCGAAAAATATTTAACATCCTGGGATCCTTCAAAAATCCCATTTTTAGCCCCATGAGAGCCCTATAGATCGCCACAGTGAAATCGGATCGTTCCGGGACCCCAAAAAATTGATTCTACGTCCAAAAATACTTCGAAAACGACACCTAACTCGATCCCATAGCTAAAAGCCTTCAAAAAACCCCTCCCGTAGCCCCATTATAGCCCCATAGCGCCCCACGGGTTTGGGCGATCGGACTGAAACCCTTGCGGGCACAACTAGATGGTAAACCAAGTATTTTGCCGAAATTTCAGATTTTTAAAAAAATTCCTACTGCCCAAAACGGCCTGGACGGCGGACGGACATTTCGGATTTAGAATTTAGACCACTTGAAACGGATAATGTCAAATTTTGAGCCCGATCGGAGTCGTCGACCCCCGTCGCGAAAACATAGGTGTATTATTCCAAGAATAATAAACCAAAATCACTAATTAACATGGACATACACAACAACATATGGATGCTACTAAATGGATACACAAATAAAAATGGATACCTAAATTACATGGGTACATAAATGGGTATGTACATGAACTTTATGGTGATTGGGTAACAGATACGAAGAGTCAGGAAGAAAGGAAAAAATTCATGGCGGGTACGTTTGAGGTGAGCAGGAGAGGAGGAGAAGGAAATTAGGAAGAAATTGAGCACAATAGGAAACTGGGGAAAACTATGAACTGATTGGTCTATGTGAATATCCAAAGCCTGCCCTTTCAATGCCACTGACTGGCGGCCACGAGCCCCGTCGGATACTGTGCTGGATATGGCTAACCGTTTCTTCACACCAGAAAGGGTGAAATGGGCAGTTAACTCATTCAAGCCATACAAACCAGCAGGCAGCGATGGAATCTTCCCAGCACTGCTGCAACAAGGTCTAAGAGTATTATCCCCAGTACTCGTTAGACTTTTCAAAGCCAGCTATGCACTGGGGCACGTCCACTTTACTATCTTACTCTGTGGGCACGTCCCAGAAGCCTGGCGAGACGTGAGGGTTGTGTTTATTCCAAAGGCGGGAAAGGATAAAGCCGAAGCCAAATCACATAGACCCATAAGCGTATCCTATTTTATCCTGAAGACGATGGAAAAGATTGTGAATCACATCTTCCAAGAAAAACCTCAGCTTGAACCTTTCTCTAAGGCGCAACACGGCGTGTTGCCTATCTCAAGGGAAAATCTACGGAAACAGCACTCTCTGAGCTGGTGACCTCAGCGGAGCATGCCCTTGCCAATACGGAGGTGGCACTATGCTGTTTCATGGACGTGGGGGGGTGCCTTCGATAATATCTCCTACGGATCCATTGAGGCGGCTGCTCACAAAAAGGGGATCGATCCCCAAGCTACAAGGTGGACTATGTCCATGCTAAACACCCGGAAAATAACATCAGAACTCGGGGGGCAATACAGCTACTGCCCTGCCAAGTAGAGGGTGTCCACAAGGAGGGGTCCTCTCCCCCTTACTTTGGCTACTCGTAGTGGATAGCTTATTGGAAATACTGAAACAGGAAAGCTAGGAGGTGATACCATATGCAGATGATCTGACAGTAGTAGTAATAGGAAAATTTGCCTCCACTGTTTCTGATAGAATGCAGGGTGCTGTCAATATCATCCAACGCTGGTGTGACAGGGAGGGACTCACTCTGAACCCTTCCAAGACCACCGTAGTGGCCTTCACTAGAAGACGTGGTATGTCTATAGCACCACCCATAATGCAGGGGACTGAACTCCAACTTGCAACAGAGGTGAAATACCTCGGAGTGATGCTTGACTCTCAGCTCACATGGAACAGCCATGTCAAATATGCGATAAGCAAAGCTACTAAGGCAATGTTCGCCTGCAGAAGGATGCTCAGCAAATCCTGGGGCCTGACACCAAGCATGGTGGAATGGCTATATAAGGGGATAGCGAGACCCCGTATCACGTATGGTGACTGCCCGATTCCTTCCCGGTAATGATGTCGCATCGTCGAACCTCGTTAGGAGGGGAAAGGGCCGCCCGATTCCTTCCCAGACATACCACTTTCACTTTTAGGGAAAGTAACTGTTCCAAGTAGTATACAAAGCTGAGCTTTGTATACTAGCATGAGCTTAGGCATGAATCTTTAAACAGATCAAAGATTATCGAAAGTTGGTGCTCGGCGAATGAATTAATTTTAAACAAAAGTAAAACCCAGACTCTGGAATTGGGTCTAAACAGGCGCCTGGATCAATCGGTAAATTTCCTGGGCTTGATGGTGGATAATCGTCTCTCGTGGCTTTCACATGTTGAGGTATTGTCGCCTAAGTTATCATCTGTTATTTACATGGTTAGGAGATTGAAAGGAATAGTGTCCAACCAGGTCCTGCTTTCGGTTTATCATGCTTGCTTTGCCAGTAGAGCCTCCTATTGTATCATCGCTTGGAGCAATTCCAATCATGCTTTAACCATATTTAAACTTCAAAAGCGAGTCATCAGATAATGGCCAATCTATCATGGGGTCAGAGTTGTAGGGGCTCTTTCACTCAATGAGGTGGTTAGGGTGAGAAATGACTCCTGACTCTAGAACTGATTGTCCGTTCCACCTACCTCAAGTCACTCTGGGCTGTAGATGAGCTTAGTTGCTCGAAACCGGTCCCCACGCTACAATTGTTTATTCCAATAAACAATTTAGTACTCAGCAGAGGAGTCATTTCTCACCCTAATCACCCTAACCACCTCATTGGATTAGACCTCTGCACCGTCGGCAAACACCACACTGTGCTCTTTCACTCGTTAAGGAATTCTTACTATTCCTAGCACTTATGTAATGGTTGTGTTAAACCATGTAAAGTCCAATTCTTCGTGTCTGCCCATGGTTGCTGACTCGCATCAGCATAATACTCGCTCCCGGGGTGATGTCATCATCCCTTTCACCCGCCTCTCTAATGCCCAACAGAACGACCCAATACAGGTGGGCTCCCGTCTATTCAACTCCCTACCCCACCATGTTCGGGATTTACCAGCTAAATCCTTCTATAAGTACGTGAAGTCCCACCTGGCGAAAGAAGAATTATATTCTCTAGAGGAATTTTTCAAGATCAAATGGCCTGTGGTGAATTAGTCTTCATTGTCTTGTCATGTATTTTCTTGTCATTGTCTTGTGCACGGCCATTCATTGTTTTGTACATCTGCAGTCGAGTTGATGCTATTTTCTCTGTCATTCCCATTATTACAGTCAATATAATCGGCTCTACAACCAGTCAGCTTATTCTGTATGTTCTAACTTTTGACTTTTGCTCTGTCATTATTTGGCTTTGGCAAATAAAAAATTCTTGATTCTTGATTCTTGAAACTGCTACTTGGAACAGTAAATTGAGTTTTAGGTCTGAGCATGGAGGAAAGGGTTTCCTCCATGAGGTCTGAGAGTGTGAGGTCTGAGACATCAGCGCTACCCAGGGGACACCACTAGGTTTCTCACTAAGTCCCCCTATATCCTCACTGATGGGTGATTCGTCATGACCCTAGCATGCATGCTAAAGGAAAATCAGGGTTGAGGGGTTTCAACTTCAAAAAACTTGAAGATGTCTAAATGCTCAGAGTAAAATTTCTTGTTAAACCTGCTGTGAAAACCCGCACAAGAATTTGTCGTCCTGTCAACCTGTTATGCTACATGAGTGACTGTTTATTCCCTTTTTGTGTGGCTATTTTACTCACAAATGCAGTAGGTATGCATTTTAATACAATGCAATCCAAGCACAAAATAAGTAGAAGCGTGGCTGTAAATTAGATTGTGCAAAAAGCCAAAGATGAATAATAAAATGTTTAGACATACCAGTGTCATGCGATTTTCAAATTGAGTGGTCCACTTCGAAACCTACCTGAGTAGGTACCTATCCTAAAGTTTTCTTGAATTACTGGCGGGCCTCATTAGATTTAGTACCAAAAAAATTACAAGTAACACTATTCATGAACAAAATATCATTTCATGTACCTAGGGTACCACAGTACCAACAGATACAGAGCGATATCTGTTTTTCGCATTATACCTACCTAATACAGCACGCTACTGATGTACACACGCGTGTATTTTATGTACACGCTCTTCTCTACTTTACTACAAACTGCTACTTACCTACCTACTGCTCATGAATCTACCTAATTTTCTAATCTAATCTAATGAATCTATCTAATTGACCGTCAGGAGACTCTCAAGTAGAGTGGGTTTCGCCCATCAAACATTTCATACCATTTTAGAAGTAGGAAAACTGATTAGATAGATGCATATCACTTACCTATTCTGTGCAGTAGTTTAGTTAGTAGTTTAGTTAGTCACCACAAAAATACTAATGAAGAACGAGGACGGAATTCCCTTCTAACTTGAGCAACTGATAACCAGCCAGACGGTGAAGGGTTATCTATCCAGAAGGTACTGGTTCAACAGCCTTACTACCTTACGGGGTTCTATTTGCGGTTCTATATGCGGCCCCTTCCCGGATTAAGAGCCCTTTATGCGGTTGTGGTCCCGCACGTACGACTACCTGCGTTCCCGCGCCGCCCGTATACCGTATTTACGAACGCACATGGGGCCGCATCAAGCCCCGCGCAGGTAGTAGAAACTCTCTTTTATGTGAAACAAAACCGTAACTAAGAATTCATAACTTGACACACTAGGTATCTAACGACAACGCGCTGGGTCACCTTTTCCTAGAGTCATCTTCTCGGGATCGGACGAATCGTCGACGACGGAGGTGATTTTGATAGCCTATAACCACCCCCAGAACTCGCTGATCACAATGAGACCACTCATGAAAATCTGTTCAGCCGCTCGGGCGTGATGCCGTGACACACACACACACACAAACAAACAAAAAAAAACATGTCGAAGAGGTGAGCGCACCTTTCCATTTTTTGGAAAAAGGTTGCCCTAAAAAGAAGACACTACACCTACCTTGTTGATTTCATAGCCGACGGTCACGCAGATATTAAATATTAAATAAATTTTGTTTCCCCAGGTAATTACGCCAAATATGAGAAGCAGCATCGCTCCGCTGCTGACGCCCTCTCGGGAATCTCATATGTCATCATCGCCAATCCTTAAATCTCCAACGAACTTCTCCAAAGCCAGTTGGGCCACTTTGCCGATAATCCACTTGCCGACTGAGTTGCTCTGCTGCGTCGGTTTCGTTCTGTTGGCTGCTGGAGCTGCTTCGTGCATTCTTTGCTTCTACATATTGGCCATCGTAAGCCCTCGTTATATGAATCTAGAGCATGTTTTCGGAGTGTCAAAGAACAAGCAAGGGACGTTACTACTACAATAGGTACCCGAATTCCGGATTCCAGAATAAAGAATTCCTTCTCTATACTCTCTGTTGGTACCTTACTTGACTTTCAATACCGATGATAGGTATTGGCATCGATACTATCCTCCGATTATAATGTAAATAATTTATATCATTTAATATAATTATTATAATATAATAATTTAATATTATTAAATAATCAATCAGGGATTGACTGAGGGTTATTTGACCTGTTAACCCCTCAAAGCAGTGTTAAATCTCTGGGAGATACTGGGGATGAATTCAAGTACGTGTGAAAGGCGGAAAGACGTAGTCGCTCACTGGTCCGGAATGGGCACCGGTTCCTTGGGGCTCCACTTTCAGAACTTTTGGAATAGAGAACATCCCAAGGCCGAGGGTTACAACGTTGGCTTCCCCTCACAGCAACGCAGACGAATCTCCTACTTCCCCACGTACATCAACAGAAGGCCTGCATCGTCACTGCCGTCCCCAAGCAGTAGATTAAAATCAATCAGGGATTGACTGAGGGTTATTTAACCTGTTCACCCTTCAAACCAGTGTTAAATCTCTGGGAGATACTGAATTCATCCCCAGTATCACGCGTCACGGTAAACCTGTATCAAAATTCAGCTCCGGAACGCCGAAGGCGTAGTTAGATCAAAAGAAAGACTCCTGAAGACGCTGTCGTAAGGCTAGAACCGGCGTTGAGAACGCCGGAGTAGCGAAGTGTTTCAGTGGCTCGATACAATCCAAAGGCCGACGCCGAACTGTTGTGGCGAAAACGATTCACTAAAATCGAAGACGACGAAGGCGTAACGCAAGCCTGAAGGGCGAACCGAGTCACAATCGATCCGGTCACAATACGCCGGAACATACGCTGAACAATACCCAAAATGGTATAAGGCTGCCTGAAGGGCGCGAAAATATTATTCGGAACTACTAAGGAAGCTAAGCGCACACTACAGGCGGGTCGGGCCGCATCCCTCGCTCTCGAGGCGTTTTTCCGTCAATCCATCCGTCCGTTCCCCTTACCGACCACATGAATGAAATCGATGCGATGCGATGCGCCCCGTCTGTATACTACGGTGTGTATACTGTACACTGTACAGTAGTGCGCTCTTAATGCTAAGGTTAAAACTTTTTTTTTACTCGGAAAATATTTGACCTCCTGGGATCCTTCAAAAATCCCATTCTTAGCCTCATGAAAGTCCCACAGATCCCAACGGTGAAATCGAATCGTTCTGGAGCCCTAGACAATGGATTCACCGTCCAAAAATACTTTGAAAACGACACCTAACTCCGACCCCATAGCCGAATACCTAAAATAAAATCCCACCCGTAGCCCCATTTTAGCCCCACGGGTTGAAAACCTTGCGGGCACAACTAGATGGTAAACCAAGTATTGTGTCAAAATTTTACAAAATTTAATAAAATAAATAAAACCCCACCCGTAGCCCCATAGCGCCCCACGGGTTTGAGCGATCGGGATGAAAACCTTGCGGGCACAAGACTACTTAGTAGATGGTAAACCAAGTATTTTGTCAAAATTTCAGGTTTGAAAAAAAAATTGCTACTGCCCAAAACGGGCCGGACGGCGTACAGTGTACGGCGGCCGTACATTTCGGTTTTGGAATCTAGACCTCTTGAAACGGATAATGCCACATAAAATTAAATTTTAAGGCCGATCGTAGTCGTCGACCTCCGCGTTTTATTATAATAATAACAATAATAATAATAATAAATAGTTGATGGTGATGTTGACCGTTTCAATTAATGTTGTTGGAAACTTGTTGAGGGTCAGTCAAATAAGACGAGATTGTTTTGCCGACGTTTCAAGAGATATATTCTCCTATCATCAGGGCCTAATGAAATGAACAAAACACGAATTTACACTTTGAATTCAACAATTGATGAAACTATATGATAAATTTACAAAATTTAAAAAATTTTACTTACAAGTGCAGGAAAAAGGGCAGCACACGATGTGAGCCGACATTCAAAGTGTAAATTCGTGTTTTGTTCATTTCATTAGGCCCTGATGATAGGAGAAAATATCTCTTGAAACGTCGGCAAAACAATCTCGTCTTATTTGACTGACCCTCAACAAGTTTCCAACAATAATAATAATAATGTAATAATTCCAAGAATATTAAACCAATACACCTTTGTAATCGCGACGGATGTCGACGACTCCGATCGGACTCAAAATTTGACATTATCCGTTTCAAGAGGTCTAGATTCCAAAACCGAAATGCATGTCCGCTGTCCGAACCGTTTCGGGCAGTACCTATAACTGTTATTACTACGAGAAAAACATCGTGTCGAATGCGGAATCGGTGGTATTGTTTCAAGCTAGTTTAGTGAACAAAACATTTAAGTAATGTGTAGGTATACGTGATTCGATGAGGGTGATCCGAAAAAAACACCCCCGCCCATGAACTTGAGAAAGAGAGTAATAATTGTAATTTGAAAAAAGAGAAATTAAGAAAAAGAGAAGAGAAATGCATGAAGATGAAGGTTTGCTGTATTGTGAATGATTTCTGTATGATGCTCGAAAAACGTTCGGAGAACTGTGTTGATCCTACTCGATCGTAGGCGATAGGTAGTAGAAGGCGCGTGATGGAGTGTAACACTTTGGCCCTTTCATAAACAACAGTTGTTTATGAAAGGGCCAAAGTACAATAATATTGTTATCTGACTTCGACTGTTCCACGTGCGAGGTACAGCTAACCAGTCATCAGTTTCTCAATGGAGATAATAAGGAATTATTACAGTTTTTGAGGGCAATCGCTTGGAACATTAAGCTTGCTCCAAAGTAACTCTTCTTAAATAAGTAGGTACCTACCTAGGTAGGTGTACCTAACGACATCAACAACCTAACTTTTCGTAACATTAGAATACGTACATAGGTAGTTGATAATAAGTGCCTTCAATCTTTTTTCATTTTTCCGATGATGGACAGCGACGAATTTTTCGACAGTTTTGTCCCTTGGACCTTTGGACATTTGACGAGTCGCAGAGCATGACACGGAAATTATACATACCTACACAGCATACCTCTCATCCGCATGTATACTTTCAAAAGTACCAATTACATTTTTTCTGAAATTCACGGACGGGGTCGGTTTTTCGATCCACCGGGGGCGTTTTTTCGTACAATCTCGATGAGTGTAACACATTAACATTCTGCCCTACAGACTGGCCGACGGTACTTCCTCAACTTCGGGGCAGTCGCTGGGTTTCTCTCACTTCTCTTGGGGCTCTTCAGCTTCAGAACCAACAAATGGAAGTGGTTACCACATAGAAACTACATGACCGGTACGTAGCAAAGCACCAATCGTCTGTTACACGGCATCATGGCATAAGTCAATTTTTACAACTTTTCAGGAGAGACAAAAAACGGGGAGAGACCCTCGTGAGTCGAGACTTGACATGAAAATGTCTTTGATTGACACGCTAGTTTAGAGTAATTGTTCAAGAATTCCACTTTTTCGCTGATTTTTCCAAGTCTTGTATAAGACTGGATGATATCATTCTCATAGTTATAACATTTTTGGTCCTGAATTGATTCAAATCACACGAAACAACGGTACCTAGCTATGAACCGGTTGTTTCTATAATAAACACTCGTAGTTGTGTTGCTGACTATAGGTTTTGTTTATTGTGGTTAAGGAGGATGTCACAGAAACGTTACACAACATCGGGGGGAGGCCAGAGCAGACATTTTCATGTCAAAAACTGATTCTAAGGAAACCGATAAGTAACATATTTCTTGTGTTTTCGAATGATAAAGATGACATGCCATGATCTGCAACAACTGAGTTCTGACGACAAACATGTAACGAGATAACAAACTCAATGATACTAGCGTTCGAACGCTCGAATCTCTCCAGTATCCTGTTCACTCAATGATACCAGAGACTAACAGGAGAGATTTGACGCCTCTGTAATAATAATAATTTTTTTTTTTTGAAACTTTTATTGCACCAAGTAAGCAAACTTATCAGCAATTTACAATTGATGTATACTAAATGACTTGCCAGAAGCGATGACACATAACACTGCTTCTATGCGACTTGTTGTTTTGTGCAACTGACGCACTAGTAATTACTCACTGAGCTGATAATTAGTTCACAGGGCACCCCACTCCCACAGGTCATGAGGTTTTGTTCTTTTCAGTCTTCTGAGCAGGCCTTCAACGTCGAGGAGCTGGACAACCTCGCTGTTGATGTGTCCCCGAAGCCTCTGCTGATGGGCTAATGCTTGTTTTTTGATGACTTCTTTGACAGTAGGAATTTGAAGTTCCCGGTGTAGTCTCTCGTTCCTGGTGTAACGGTACGCATCTACGCATGCTCGTAGCACGTTATTTTGAAATCGCTGAATGATCAAGCGATTGCTCGGAGCGGTGCAGCCCCACAATTGTGCACCATAGGCACCATTGTATAGTGTTAGCTTGTTGGGGATTGACAAGGATGACCGTCGCCCCATTAGCCAATACATCTTCCGAAATTTGGTGGTTAGTTCCATCTTCTTTTTTTTGACATGTGCTTTCCACCGAAGCTTAGCATCGAGGGTCATGCCCAGGTACTTGGCTTCGTTTGCGTGCGGTATGACTTTGTTGTTGAGGTGAACGGGTATGTACTCACACCTACGGTTTGTGAAGTCGACATGTACCGATTTTGCCTCATTCATTTGGATCCTCCACTTTAAAGTCCAGCTGTGAAGTCTCTTGATTGACCTTTGTAGTTTCGAAATTGATTCCAAGTTGGTATCGCCGACAGCAAGGACTGCAGTGTCATCTGCAAACGTCGCTATGGTATTCTCCTCTCTTTCTGGAAGGTCTCTGGTGAAAAGGACGTACAGGATCTGTAATAATAAACATTTTCAATTATTGAAAAATAATGATTATTTTCAATTATTGAAAAATAAAGATTATTTTAAATTATTAAAAAATTCAAGGGACTCTAAATAGAGCTACATTGCTGTTGGTTGACTATGTAATAGGTACAGGATGAACGTTAGTTCGGTCAGCTCAACTTACATTTTTAACCTGCGTGTCCAATGATCTTGGTGGGGTAAGGGAAATCCGCTATTTTGTCATTGTCTTTGTCACAGAAACAACCCTCCCGCCAACTCATGACCAACTCGACTGCGGCGGAGTAAATTATTGAAAAACGCTGCAAATTTTACGCTAGGGTTCATTATTCTTTGATACAGGTTACTTGTGCAGAAATTAAATTCCGTGTCTATGAAGAAAAAAAATTGTAGAAAGAAAATAATTTATTTTTCTATATTTTTCACACATGGTTTTTTCAAAAAATTTTCTTTTTTTACTTGAAAAATATTTGACCACCTGGGATCCTTCGAAAATCCCATTTTAGCCCCACACCGCCCCACGGGTTTGGGCGATCGGCCTGAAAACCTTGCGGGCACAACAATATAGTAAACCGAGTATTTTGTCAAAATTTCAGATTTAAAAAAGAATCCTACTGCCCAAAACGGCCGGACGGTGGAGGCGACAGGCGGGCCCGCTGTACTCCCACTAGGGGAGTGCTGAAGACCAAGAAAGAAGAAAACGCTGCAAATATTACGCAAGGGTTTATTATTCTTTGATATACGTTACCTACTTCAAAATTTATTTCTGTGTCAATGGAAAAAATTTTGGAAAAAAGGGTAAAAGCGTTCAAAAACCCCCTCCCATAGCCCCATTTTAGCCCCATAGCGCCCCACGGGTTTGGGCGATCGGACTGAAAACCTTGCGGGCACAACTAGAGGGTAAACCAAGTATTTTGTCAAAATTTCAAACCGAAACGTCCGTCCACCGTACGCCGTCCTGGCCGATTTGGGCAGTAGGATTTTTTTACAAATCTGAAATTTTGAAAATACTCGGATTACCATCTAGTTGTGCCCCAAGGTTTTCAGTCCGATCGCGCAAGCCCATGGGGCGTTATGCGGCTACGGGAGGGCTTTTGGATAAGGGATCGAGTTAGGTATCGTTTTCGAAGTATTTTTGGACGTAGAATCCATTTTTTGGGTCCCGGAACGATCCGATTTCACTGTTGCGATCTATACAGCTTTCATTGGGCTACAAAAGGGATTTTTGATGGATCCCAGGCCCAGGAGGTCAAATATATATTTGAAATTTTTTTTCTTGAAAAATATTTTTCAAGAAAAAAAATTTTAAAAAAATTGTTTTTCCAGGATGTTTTTTTATTGACGCAGAATTGAATTTCTCCACAAGTAACCTTTAACAAAGAATAATAAACCCTTGTGTAAAATTTGCAGTTTTTATTCCTTTAGGCACATACCTACAAGAAATTATGCATAACGCTGCAAATTTTACACTAGGTTACTTATGCAGAAATTTAAAACTATTAAAAAATTTTTTTGGATCTTTATATTAAATATGTACCAAATATGTGTACCAAATTGGATCGTTCCGGGACCCCAAAAAATGGATTCTACGTCGAAAAATACTTCGAAAACGACACCTAACTCGATCCCATAGCCAAAAGCCTTTAAAAAAACCTCCCGTAGCCCCATTTAAGCCCCCTAGCGCCCCACGGGTTTGGGCGTTCGGGCTGAAAACCTTGCGCGCACAACTAGATGTTAAACCGAGTATTTTGTCAAAATTTCAGATTAAAAAAAAAAAAAAAAATCCTACTGCCCAAACGGCTCGGACGGCGGAAGGACATTTCGGTTTTGGAATCTAGACCTCTTGAAACGGGTAATGTCAAATTTTGAGGCCGATCCGAGTCGTCGACCTCCGTCGCGAAAACATAGGGAAAAACAATTTTCATCGTTTTTTACGGCATGCCGCTTCTTTTGCCTTCACGTTCCAATTTGAGTAACTTGAATGATTACTTTCAGGCAACACACAAAGATTTTAAACGTATTTCAACTTTCGGTTTATTATTCTTGGAATAATACACCCATGTAATCGCGACGGAGGTCGACGACTCCGATCGGCCTCAAAATTTGAGACCATCAGTTTCAAGAGGATTATCCGTTTTGGGGAGTACCTACCTTGGCATTTTTTTAAAAATCTGAAATTTTGACAAAATACTTGGTTTACCATCTATTGCACCCGCAAGGTTCTCAGCCCGATCGCCCAAACCCGTGGGGCGCTATGGGGCTACGGGAGTTTTTTTTTCTCAAGGTTTTCGCATATGGGGTCGAGTTAGGTGTCGCTTTCGGAGTATTTTTGAACGTAGAATCCATTTTCGGGGGTACCTTAACGATCAGGTTTCACTGTAGGGATCTATAGAGCTTTCATGGTGCCTACTAATGGAATTTTTGAAGGATCCCAGGCGATCTAATATTTTCCAAGTGAAAACCTGAAAGTTGATAATAAACCCTTGTGTAAAAATTGCAGCGTTTACTCGTATTTTACCAATCGTTTCCTTACTCTCACATTTTCCAGGTTACATCCTCTTGGGTTTGTTCAGCCTCCTCAATGCCGCCTCACTTGGGGGGATCGTATATGCCGCTGACGTTCAACACTATGCCCTCTTCGACACTTTAGGCGGAGCCGTCTGCAGCATCAGCATCCTCGTCATAGTTGGCTCCTTTGTCGGTCTAGTGACGTCGCACTGCTGCCACCGCCCACCTCCGGACAACCGGGTGTCTCACAGCGTTTCTGGTTTCATTGTGTGACCTTCGGGAAGGGCATCAACTTACTATTGAAAAAACTCTCCCTTTGAACGCTTCTATGTCGTGTATATGCCACACATCCAAGTGCAACAATTTTGTGATAATCATGGCGAAACGAACCCTGGTGTAAAAGGTGCAGCGGCGTAATCCTGTCCGCCTTTGATTCCTGCCCTCTATTGGGGATTTAAACTTTTCATGCTTGAAAGCTATAATAGAGCCGTAAGCTACCATTCTAGTGAGTTGGTGCACCATTTCTGGTGTTAAACAGTGCGGGGTGAGTGCCTTCAAATTATTCCGTACAAAGTTTTTACACCCAATTTACATACAATCAGTAGGTAAGTACCTAAACTGCTTTAGTAACCAAAATTAGCTTTAAGAGACAAGTTGATTTTTTAAATTATTAAATTTTGTTGGGGCTAGAGGCTTTGTAAATATATCTGCAACCAGAAGTTCGGTTGAGACGTAATCAATTTGCATCAATTTTTCATCATATTTTTCTTTCATCCAATAAAATTTTATGTCAATATTTTTACGTTTAAAATTCATTCAACCTGTTTTTATCAGTCTAATCAGATTAGTGTTATCAACGAATATTTTAGCATTAACTGTTTTACCTTCGAGTTCTTTTATGAACATGAGTTCTCTGCAACATTCCGCTGCAGAAACTATTTCGGCGTCACTGCTGCTTGATGAAATGGTTGCTTGCTTTCTTGATTTCCAGCATACAGGACCTCCGCAATAGTAAATCACGTAGCCCGAAGTGCTTTTGGTTTATTAATCTTGGAATAATACACCAATAGGTGTATTACATAATAATATTGTAATATTCTTAATAATAACATATTATGTGATACCTATTCGAGTTCGATTGCTTTGAAAGACACTTCACCTCATTCTTTGGATATCTAAACTCTTGGAATATCGACCCGAGATTTAAAAAAAAATCTATGGCTGCGTAAACAAACTGGCCTAACAACCAACTTGGGGTGCACCGGGTTTGGGCACACAGGGGTGAAAACGCAAGGGGTTTGGGCCCTTCTGATTTTGAAAACGTAAGGGGTTTGGGCCCATGGAAAAAACGGAATAAAATGGACGTAGAAGGTGTATTTCTCACATGTTTCAGAATGACATCATTCGTCGTTACGTTCTTCTCCCTTCGGATTGCTCACACCCTCAGTAGTTTAATTTGTGGCTCACACCCGAAAGATAGACCATGATGTCCTTGTCCTCACAATATGTTGTCCACTGTTGTTCGAGCAAGGCCCTTGTTGCCTTCTCGGTATATTTACAGTTGAAAAAACTGACAATGTAAAAAGGGCGGATCTCCATGAAATTTGAAAATTTCTGCTGAACTCAGGTCGCCCGTTAAAATTTTATTCTTCCAGCCATAAGTCGTCCCAAGTGATTGCCTACCCACGAAAAAATTCAATCTTGCCATACTAAGAGTTGTGAAGATGCTGGACAGTTTTTTGTGATTTCCCACAACTAGGGGTTGAAGGAGTTACGCTCTTTTAACATTCAGCGATTCAAATATAACCGACTGATTGAATCGGCACGCATATTCGGAGCGGTGGTTCACAGGGCATCGCTTATCTCAACAACAATACACTGCCAAGGTCCATACAAAACGTAGCCATAGACAATGAAATTCCTAATAGGTACAAATTTTGTTGTTGTACAAAAATAACTTGAAAGTATTGGGTCTTGTTTCTTATTTCTTGAAAATTGTGGAAGTTATGGCTGGTGCAAGGAAATGCGGACAGACAGACATACACGGAACCAAATTTGTCCAGGAGGCTCTGAAACGGAAAATGCGAGTAGAAATTTTGATTTCGGAGCACAAACCGTGGGCCCAAACCCCTCACGTCGCCACGCTGTTCATGAGCCCAAACCCCTTGCCTTTTCTGAGGCTTTTACACGTGCGCGGGCCCAAACCCCTTACGCCCCCAACTTGTTCCGCGTTGCTAAGGATGACCCGAATCACAGGAAGTAGAGGGTATCGAGCAATTGATGGAGAACTGCAGCCTCCACGCGCCAAGCAAAAATCACTGATCGCTAATAATAAGATAAGATTATACAATATAAGTATATTATACTTAGGAATTCAAGTTTTTGTGAAAATAAAATTTGCGGGGCTTCGCAGTGTTTCTTCAAGGTTTTGAAGAAATTGACTAAAAAACCAGTTGTTTCACTTCGCAAATCAACTATATTATAAAATTACAACCCTCTCTTACTTCAAGCAACATAGAATAATAGGTAATTGCATTTATTCCAAGATCACAGAGTCTGGTTTACGCCCTGCGTCCAAGTCTTCCATAATGAAATTATACAAATTACAACTGGCATCTTGCGTACTACGATTATTCCTGAATCCAAATTGGGCTTCTGTGAGCAAATGGTTTGTTTCTAAGAACAGAACTGCTGTTCTTTTACACACTTTTCAAAAAGCTTTGCAATACAAGAGACCAGACTGATAGTTGTTACATTAGTCTTCAGGGCCTGATATATGAATGGGCGAAACAATAGCTAGCTTCAAAATTTCAGGAAATTTTCCAGAATTAAGACTTCGATTAATAAGAATATGTAATGGCTTACTAACTGAATCTTTGCCAAATTTCAAGATACCTGCTGTAACTCCATCAAAACCAGGACTAGATCCACCCCTTAGTGTATGAATACAGTTTTTGACCTGAGTTTCAGTGACTTCTTTAAAACGAGATAACAGATTCCCCTCTTTACGCTCTCCAAAGATCACCTTCTGCCTTCGATTAGGAATTTTTTCAGCTAGAAAATGGGGCTACGGCAGGGTTTTTTTAAAGGCTTTTGGCTATGGGATCGAGTTAGGTGTCGTTTTCGAGGTATTTTTGGACGTAGAATCCATTTTTTGGGGTCCCGGAACGATCCGATTTCACTGTTGCGATCTAAAGGGCTTTCATGGGGCTAAAAATGGGATTTTTGAAGGATCCCAGAAGGTTAAATATTTTTCGAGTAAAAAATAAAGAATTTTTGAAAAAGTAAATCCAAAAAATTTTTTTTTCCAACATTTTTTCTTTTGACACAGAAATAATTTTTGCACCAGTAACCTATATCAATATCAAATAATAATAAACCCTTGTGTAAAATTTGCAGCTTTTTTGCACAAGTAGCCTACATCAAAGAATAATAAACCCCTGTGTAAAATGTGCAGCGTTTTGGGTTATCATAATAAATTAATAATTATTCTTGGAATAATACACCTATGTGATCGCGACGGAGGTTGACGACTCGGATCGGCCTCAAAATTTGACATTATCCGTTTCAAAAGGTCTACATTCCAAAACCCGGGGAGGAGCCGTGGCTGGGACTGACCCTGTTCGGTGGACCAGTTGTTCTGTTTTTTGGGAACGATGTTGTCATATGGGTATACCCATAAAAACAGTACCTTCAGGGATCGAAAACTGGTTTATGAAATAGAGATTACTTCCAAGCAATAATAGAAACCCTAGGTTTGTAACAGGTTGGACAGACTGTTAACAGAAATCGACGGAGACATGCGCAGTTGAAATAACTGCTCTTCCAGGTCGATCAGCAGGTCAACTGCTGACGGACCGGAACCAGCAGCTCAAATTAGTGCGGTTGTTAGCTTCAGCTAACATAGCTAGAACATGTTCTAGCTATGGGGAAAACCCCACAGATCCTCAAATCAGAGGGTTCTGGGACCCCCAAAAATGAATTCATCGGCGGAAAATACTTCTAAAACGACATCATATGAAATTTACAGTCACATGAACCACTGTGAAGTAACGCTAGAACAGTTTGTTGATGGTTCGGCATTCCAGGTCTGCCGGTAGGAAGGAACTCAACAGCGGTTCAGAAGGCATTGGGACAGCTGTCGACAGCTGCAAACTTCTGTCGACAGACGCCGTCAGACGTGGAACAAACCTAATTTCTCATTGAAATGAGTGGAAATCTGACATTGGACAGCTTACATACCTACTTTAAACACGATTATGACCAATGATCAACGATATCATGTCAGACGACTAATAATACCGAATCCCATCATTCATGGAATGAATGCTTCGAGTGGTGTGTTGTTACCACCGATAAATTAATTAAAATTGTCAAGATCAATATGAAGATCCTGAATTAGATCGGCTTATAAAGAAGAGTGGTGACATACTTCCTCCGGTAACGGTGAGTGGCGCTGAGCACCATGACGCCATCCTTGATCGACAAAGCGTACATATGGTTGAGCATGACGTGGTTTGGCTCAGGGAGGAGAGTTGGTTCACACGAGATAGGCACGTCCTTGTTGAGGATGACTTGAAGGAGGTGCGGTGGAAGGACGGGAGGTCCCTGAGGTTTTTCCCAAGGTTTGGACACTGGAATGACCTACAACCAAACAACACGTTTTTGATGAAGGCAACGAGAATTCATAGTCCTCTCGAAGAAGGATGTGGGGTATACTGGTATTCCGTATTAGGTGAACGTTTTAGAGACTTGAGATTTCGAAGATTCACAATAATTATTATAACCTCACCTGTCCCCAATTTCCAGCCTGCGGATGAGCTCCAGCCTCGCTGTCCATGGCAAGCGCTTGAAATACCTCGAAATCCGTGTTTTTCACCGAAATCAAGTTATTCTTGGAACCAAACTCGTTGTCGACAACTGTGTGACGAGGGTCGTGCTTCCATTCACCGTCGACGAAGAACTTGAACTCGTGTTTGCCTTCTGGCAGGTCGATAATGGTCACAAAGTCACCGTGACTTTTCACCATAGGCATGGGCTTCCAGTCTGAGAACGTACCGCTGATGAGGACCTGCTCCCCACCGCCACTCCACTTGAAAACAGTCGGAAACACCTGCAAACCAACCAAAGCCCACCCATGAGAGCCAGCCTTAACAGCCAGAAAGTGACAGAACCCAAGGGCTTCCCAAAGAGTTGTTCGCAGATCACGCGGAACCGTCACCGTCTCTTTCTCGGTGGAGGAACCCCATTAAAGATTAAAGGATTCATCAAAACCTCCCCGTTAAGGAAACCGTAGATATCTCCCCGTGTATCAAAACCTCCCCGTTAGAGAAACCCGAGGAATGATGAAATGATGAATAATGTTGAGTGTTATATTGCTTATAACTATAGTTAGGTAGTGCTTAGTTTCTGTATCCAACGGGATTTACGCTGGGTTCGGGAGCCTGGTGTGTGCACCGAACCAGCGTGGACAGAGGCGAGTTTGGCGTAGGTACCTACACATCCGTTTGGTATAGGACAAGTGCATCAAGAAACACATAAATGTTGGGGTGAGGCGAGGCTTCAGATCTGATTCTGATCTTGCACTAATAGGTTCATCTTTGAGCGGGGAGGTTTTGATGCGTATGCGAGCGCACGCCGGGCCCTAGACCGGGAGGTTTTGATTACTTCCTAACTCACCTTTCACACAAACGTCTAGTCCCTGAGCCAATCCCTAGTTTGGTTCCCTGCCGCTAGGGATTCACGGCGCTGGCATTGCCGTGTTGTTATTGTAATCGTAGTCAGGGTTGTCAACCCTACGGATACATCCGCAGATCTACGGATTTTTTGGTCTGATCCCTGATATCGGATTTCTCATCAAAATGTTTGCACCAAGTTTGAACCTCGGAATAGGGTGATCGGTGAATTTAGTTTCTCGTGCCGTTGGTTATAAAAATAAAAAAACCTAAAACTTGATTGATGAAGAGTGAATATTTAAAATTGCTATGTGAGATAATAAAACTTGAAGTAGGATTAAAAAAAAAGAAAAAAATTGAAGTAGGATAAGCAACTATCGAAAAATTGATTGCGTCCAAAATTATTCATTTGTCTTCCTGGCATCATTCAAAAGCCTCAAAGATCCCCGCTGTGAGATTGAATGGTTTTGAAACAACGACACCGCACTCGATATTATGTACCGAATATACCCAAAAACCTACACCCCAGCCTCTTTTTAGCTCCAGAGAGCCCCACGGGTTTGGGCGGTTGGGCTGAAAACCTGCCGAACGCAACTATATGGTAAAGGAATAGGTATTTCGTCCAAATTTCCGATTGAAAGAAAAAACGGACTTGATTTTTGAAATCTACGCGTCACGAAACGAGTACATAATGTCAAATTTTGAGGTCGACCCTCGTCGCGAAGACATTAT
Source organism: Pilophorus perplexus (assembly GCA_955831195.1). Taxonomy (NCBI): domain Eukaryota; kingdom Metazoa; phylum Arthropoda; class Insecta; order Hemiptera; family Miridae; genus Pilophorus; species Pilophorus perplexus. The sequence goes on from OY037016.1 coordinate 29,883,546, forward strand.
TCCAAGAATAATAAACCCACAGACATCGGTGAATTATTCCAAGAATAATAAACCCCGACTTCTGCTGATGCGCATGGATTTCATCCAGCATTTCCTTTTCGTATTCAATAATCCCCCCCTCCCCTTACCTTTTAGGCTTCCAGGAATAGAAGGAACATGCAGAAATGTCAAAATGCGAGGGAATTGGGGCATGCTGACTGCAGCGCCACAAACACAGATTAAACTACAGCCACAAACCACTAGCCGCTAATGACTAGCGGCAGGAAACCAAACTAAGGATTGGCTCAGGGGCCAGACGTTTGTCTCGTACTCGACGGCAGACAACAGGTAGGCCCTACACGAATCAGCAGGTCCAAAGTCGGTGGAGGATAATATCCTCAGAATATTATTCTGGCAAATCCCCTGAAACTGTCCAGCTTCAAATTCAACATCACTTCATCCCCTAGGACATCCTTGTTGCCAACATTTGGTGTGTAAGAGAAGAATCCTGACCGCTTAGTCCAGGCAAACGGTGTCATGAAAGGCCATTTTGGAGAAAAAAATAGCGGCTTTAGTTTTATGACTGATCTTTTTGTTTTCAGGTGTGCTGAATCCGAATCTGAAGTTTGCCGCGCGCTATCAGGTCCGGAAGTTGCCTAAATTTGACAATTTAATTAAATTTCGTGGTTTTATTTCGTTTTTTCTTCATAAAAATCGTGGTAAAAGTTTTTAATTCTTGATGTTATGGTACTATATGTTTTCAGGTGTGCTGAATCCGAATTCCCCCACCCCCACCCCCTACGACCCCAACAAAGCCCCTAAATTTAACAATTTAGTTAAATTTCATCGTTTTTCTGAGTTTTTTTGCCAATAATAATCGTACTGAATGTTATTAATTGCAAACCCGCATCGTACTTTATGTTTTCAGGTGCGCTGAATCCGAATTTAACCCCCCCGACCCTCACTGATGCAAATCGGTACTCAAAAACTTGAAAAACATGTCAAAAACATCGATTTTCATCGTATTTTCCTAAAAAACGTCGATAAATGTTATGTGTTCCTCTACTTTCAACGTGTTTTGGTGTGCTGAATCCGAATACAACTCCCCTGAGCCCGTATGGGTGACTTACATACTCAATACCATGGGAATGGCAGAATGGTCCAGTTTTTGGATGTTTACATTTCAATGAAATGGTGTCAAAGAAGTAAGTAATAGTGTTTGATTTCCGGTGAATCTCGGCTTTGAAGTGCTGAATCCGAATGTCAAAACCCTCGTCAAACAACTTGGAATGTTACTCCATAAGTTTCAGGTGACAAAATGAGGTAGCAGTGATAATGGAAGTTCGTCAACAATCAAGCAACACATGCACATTCACATTAAGTGGCATGTAATGAGATGACATCATACATTGTATCACTTCAGCATGTTATCCTGCTGAATATGTTTTCGTTTTCCCTCTTTCCGTATGCCTTTTAATAGGACACTCGTTTACATACCTACCTACTTTTATTCACTAAACTGTGGCTGTTGAGGGTGAGGATGTCGATCTCCCAGTCATAATGATAGGAAGAAAGACACAGAGCAACGTGCTCTTCTTGAAGCCAGGAAGAGGAGCAGCTTGATCCTCTTTGTACCATACAATCACTGCAGTGAATGAGGATGTAGCAGAATCACTCCTCTTCCTTCATGTCATCAGTGGGTGCGATGCAACCTCCGCCTTCTTTAACCAAGGGAAGGTGAAATGCCTGAAAACTCTGACGAAGGACAAAGATCTGATGACCATTTGACAGATTTTCAACGACCCACAGGCTGACAAGAAAGAACTAGTCGAGGCTGGGGAACGATTTATTGTTGCCCTATACGGAGGTTCCCACCACATCACCCTCTTGAAGAGGTTGCGCTACAGGCAGTACGTAACGTCTGCATACAAAATCAACTGCAACATGGCCACACTTCCCCCTACCAGTGCTGCTGCAGAGCAGCACATATATCGCACATTCCACCAAGTGCAAGTGTGGCATGGAAAGACAGCGAACCTACACAATGGGGTTGGGAACCTTGCCGAGACGGACTGCTCCCCATCCTGACTACACTGCCTCCTGCGCCACAAGACCTACTGGCCAAAATTTTGTGTGGCTGCAAAAAAACTGCACAGGGAATTGTGGCTGCCGACGTGCTGGGTTGCTATGCACACACCTGTGCAAGTCATGCGAAGGAAGGTTCAGCTACTCGGAACAGGTGGATTTGCTGCAGGATGAAGAGCAGGAGGGGCTAGTGGCTGAGGACGTGGAGGCTTTCGCCGACGACGAAAGAAATCGGGAAGGTAAGAGTACCTACATACATAGAAGTATACAATATAATTTCTATACCATGTTCCACATTATCACAATGCAATCTTTCAATATTTTCTTTAGTAGGCAATGAAGACTCAGATGACCCTCAGGCAGAACCCTCCGCACCAGCCCCTCAGCCAAAACCATCCAGCACACGAGACCTGTCAGCATCCACGTTATGCCTTGACCTTCCAGCACACCAACTGCCATGACGTCTCACGGTATGTACATTCCTTCAATTCATTTTTACTACATATACGCTTCTGATACATTACACCTTAACACATAGTAGTCCTCCACTTCTTGTCTCAATTCAATTCTTGAACAATAATTTCTATTCTAGACTTTGATGACCCCGATCAACCTGGACCATCGACATTGGGAACCCTCCCAAGAGAGAAAACTAAAAAGAGGAAGAGGAAGTCGTCAACTGAAGAAAAATATTAGCGACGTGATTTCATTATATTATATTACATTGTGACGTTACGTTATTACATTATCTTTTTCACTTCTCCATTGTTTACGAACTTGAATTATCACTGCTACCTCATTTTGTCACCTGAAACTTATGGAGTAACATTCCACGTTGTTTGACGAGGGTTTTGACATTCGGATTCAGCACTCCAATGCCGAGATTCAGCGGAAATCAAACACTATTATTTACTTCTTTCACACCATTTCATTGAAATATAAACATCCAAAAACTGGACCATTCTGCCATTCCCATGGTATTGAATATGTAAATCACCCATACGGGCTCAGGGGAGTTGTATTCGGATTCAGCACACCAACACACGTTGAAAGTAGAGGAACAGATAACATTAATCGACGTTTTTTAGGAAAATACGTTGAAAATCGGTGTTTTTGACATGTTTTTCAAGTTTTTGAGTACCAAATTGCATCAGAGAGGGTCGGGGAGGTTAAATTCGGATTCAGCGTACCTGAAAACATAAAGTACAATGCGGATTTGCAATTAATAACATTCAGTACGATTATTATTGGTGAAAAACTGAGAAAAACGATGAAATTTAACTAAATTGTTAAATTTAGGGACTTTGTTGGGGTCGTAGGGGGTGGGGGTGGTGAAATTCGGATTCAGCACACATGAAAACATATAGTACCATAACATCAAGAATTAAAAACTTTTACCACGATTTTTATGAAGAAAAAACGAAATAAAACCACGAAATAAAACCACGAAATTTAATTAAATTGTCGAATTTAGGCAACTTCCGGACCTGATAGCGCGCGGCAAACTTCAGATTCGGATTCAGCACACCTGAAAACATAAAGATCAGTCATAAAACTAAAGCCGCTATTTTTTTCTTGTCCAAAACACCGTTTGCCTGGACTAGCTAGCTTTCTTCACTAAGGAGGGCCGGTCCCATCTCTCTTTCTTCAACAAACCGAGCATAAAACTACAACGCAGGCGGCAGCAGTCGCGATATCACCCACTTGCTACACCGGAATGAACTGTAGATGGCCGCCATTACCAAAATGTTATTACTATGAAAGTTTGTTAACGAACTAGACCCAAAAAAGCAGACAGAAGAATTTTTGATAGCAAAAAAGTTTATAACCTTGCTGCTAACAATGTTTTTACGATTTCTGTTAGCCGTCTCTTCTCGTCCACTAACATTTTTGTTGTCAACAATGTTTTGCTATCAACACGTTTTGTTGCCAACATTTGGTATGTAAGCACCTTAAATTAAATTTTGATTCGAAGGTTCGACGACCGGGCGGTCTGGTTTTGGGAAAACGGGTTTGAAACCCAATGGTTTAGGGATAAACTGTCAATGGGTTTGGGGCACTCCCAACCCTGAAATATAATGGTTTTGGGGTTCAGGGAATGTCACTAAAATACAGAATGTAATGCGTTTTGGGAAACTGAAAAAACCATAGATTTCCGTAGATCCCCGGACATACGCGTACGTTGAATAGTACCTACCTACCTCGAATCCGCATACAAATTATGTAGGTTACTTAATACGTCGGTAAATTGTTGTTTCTTCGTTGTGGTCCTCATTCACAGCTGATAGGATGCTCCATCGTTATCACCACATGGATGTTTGGGTGCATCCAATAAAATTGCCGATTGAAATCAGAATGGAACGTTTCGGCTCCGTTCGTGGTTCTGATGAAGCCATCTGGTGGTGCAGCAGCCCATATGGAAGGTGGAAAGGAACGGCCCTCTTCAATGTAGTTGGTCATGAGTCATGACTCATGACGTAGTAGGTAAAACTCTTCCCTAGCACTGGTGCATTTAGCATCGTAAAAGTGCTGTATACATGTTGGGGAGAAACATAAGTTAGACCCATACATTTACGGAGCCACATGCCTGTTTAAGTTTGTTTTACGAAACTCTTCCACAGGTGTTTGTCTTTTTTATACGGCGCAACCAAGCTTGATGCTAGTGAAATGTGCAACCGAAGATTTTACAGTTTGGGAAGGTTTCTCTTAAGGCATTATGGGCTGCCAGCTCAAAATCAAGATGCATCACTTCGAAACTCAGATCTTCTTTAATCAAGGTTAATGTCAGGGTCTTCAGATCCATCGAAAACCGCTCGTACGTGCTAATCAGGAATGCCCATACTACTGGTACCTACATAATATGACACATTGTGGAACCCATTCGCATTGACGTGAATCGTATAGATCTGGTAAAAATATTTTGGAACGTAAGAAAAAGTTCCATCTGCAATCGCAACGACGATGCAATCGATAGCAAACTCACCTTTGCCCCAAAACCATTACTTACGCATCCATTCAGAGCCTGCTCCTCATGGCCCCAAACCCAAGACGATTCACGACCCCGAAACCATTGCTCTCCTCATCCCCTCTCCTCCTCCCGTTTCCCAAACCCATTACGCCCCGACGACCTAACTTGATCCCATAGCAAAAACGCTGCAAATTTCACACAAGGGTTTATTATTCTTTGATATTTGATATAGGCTACTTGTGCAAAAATTATTTCTGTCAATGGAAAAAATTTTGGAAAAAATCCCATTTTTAGCCCCATGAAAACCCTATAGATAGCCACAGTGAAATCGGATCGTTTCGGGACCCCCCAAAAATGGATTCTACGGGCCTTCACGCACTTGCGATTTTTAGTCGCGCGATTTTGTCGCCCAGAAATGAAACACACAAAACTCAATAGACGAAGGCGCACCTGCGACTAAATAATCGCAGCAGGTCCTATTTTGCCGGCGACACGATTGTCGCTAGGGAAAATGAGAAACACAGAATCGAATGACCATGCACGCACCTGCGATCGTTCAGTCCCACTACTTCTTTCCACTTGGAATTTTCCTTTCGTCACGATGTCAGAAGATGACGAAATTGAGTCGTTGATTGATGATGACAATGAGCTGTCATCATATGTTTTTATTGATTGCAATTTACTAACGCCTTTTTTCAACTTCGGATATAAGTATATAATTTATCGGATATACTGATCGGTTTCAAAAGGTCTACATTCTAAATCCGAAATGTTCGTCCGCCGTCCGGGCCGTTTTGGGCAGTAGGAATTTTTTAAAAAATCTGAAATGTTGACAAAATACTCGGTTTACCATCTAGTTGTGCCCGCAAGGTTTTCAGCCCGATCGATCAAACCCGTGGGGCGCTATGGGGCTAAAATGGGGCTACTGGAGGGAGTTTTTGAAGGCTTTTAGCTATGGGATCGAGTTAGGTGTCGTTTTCGAAGTATTTTTGGACGTAGAATCAATTTTTGGGGGTCCCAGAACGATCCGATTTCACTGTGGCGATCTATAGGGCTTTCATGGTGCTAAAAATGGGATTTTTGAAGGATCCCAGGAGGTTCAATATTTTTCGAGTAAAACCTAAATAACTTTGAAAAAAAAAAAAATCCAATATAAACTTTTTATTTAATATTTTTTCATTGACAGAATTTAATTTCTGAGCAAGTAACGTTTATCAAAGAATAATAAACCCTTGTGTAAAATTTACAGCTTTTTTTTTTTTTTTTTTTCTTTTTTTTTAAATTTTAAAGCCAACGCTACGGCACAAGTTAACGTTAAGTCATCCATTGTCGCACTACTGCAGTCGCAGGTGCGTGCGCGGTAGTGACTTGCTGCGACAGCGACTTTTTCACCGCGACAAAATCGCGCGACTAAAAATCGCAAGTGCGTGAAGGCCCGTAGGGTCTCGCGTTACGGTTTTGATGAGGGGTCTGTTGCCGTCTTCAGTGCGTTTTTGGCGGGGTGGAATCAAATTGTCTTCTACAATGCCATCGCTTCAGAGGAGTCGCCCATACCTTGTGGGGTTAAGCAAGGCTCCATTTTGGGTCCGACGTGGTTCCTCCTTTACGTCAATGATTTGGCCTATGAGTTCAATCTACAAAAGAATCAAATTTACTTGTTTGCTGATGATATGACTGTCTTGGCGTCTGGTCGAACGCGCGTGGAGTTGTCGGGTGGTATGCTGGCGGCGGATGCGGTGGTGAAATCCTGGTGCACCTCAAATTCGCTCCGGCTCAATGAGGAGAAGACCTAGGACCTCGAGTTCCTTCTCCACGGTCGGCTGGACAACGCGGTCAACTTCCTGGGGCTGTGGATTGACAACAGGATTTCGTGGCGCTGTCACATTGAAAAGCTCGGTGCTAGGCTGGCATCTGTGAACTTCGTCCTTCGTCGTCTTGCTGGCATCGTCTCCTTCCCGGTTCTGCGAGACGTGTTCTTCGCTCTCTTCATAAGCCGTGCATCATATGGGATGGTTTTTTGGGGCTCATCCTACGCAGATATTTTCAGGCTACAAAAAGTCGCTATTAGAGTCATTTTCGGTTCAAGCTTTAGGGAGAGCTGCCGTAGTTTAATAAGAAAATTAGGTTGTTTGACTGTTCCCTCATAGTTCATCTTCAACTGTTTGAGACTGGTTAGGAAGTATGATTCTCTGGTTCCTAAGGGCTCCGACTTTCACAGTTACAGCACACGGACATGTGACGAGTTGCGTCCTTCCAGCGTGCGATTGACCACATCATTGAAAACGCTGCAAATTTTACACAAGGGTTTATTATTCTGTGATATAGGTTACTTGTACAGACATTTAATTCTGTCAATAAAAAAATTAAAAAAATTTTTTTTTGGATTTTTATATTTCAAAAAAATTTTTTGGGGGGATTTTTTTTTTCAAAAATGTGTTTTTTCAAAAATTCTTTAATTTTTACTCGAAAAATATTTAACTTCTTGGGATCCTTCAAAAATCCCATTTTTAGCCCCATGAGAGCCCTATAGAACGCCACAGTGAAATCGGATCGTTCCGGGACCCCCAAAAATGGATTCTACGTCCAAAAATACTTCGAAAACGACACCTAACTCGATCCCATAGCTAAAAGCCTTCAAAACACCCCTCCTGTAGCCCCATTTTAGCCCCATAGCGCCCCACGGGTTTGGGCGATCGGACTGAACCTTGCGGGCACAACTAGATGGTAAACCAAGTATTTTGCCAAAATGTCAGATTTTTAAAAAGATTCCTACTGCCCAAAACGGCCCGGACGGCGGACGGCGGACGGACATTTCGGATTTTGAATGTAGACCTCATGAAACGGATAATGTCAAATTTTGAGGCCGATCGGAGTCGTCGACCCGCGTCGCGAAAACATAGGTGTACTATTCCAAGAATAATAAACCAAAAGTGCATTGACAAACGCAGAATTGTATTCTGTCGAAGACTTTTTTCTTCTATTTTCAGTTATATATATATATATATATATATATATATATATACCTTCCTACCATGCTGAGCCTGTTTCCCTTTCCTCTGGAATACCATTACCTTCGACTTTGCCGCATTTACAGTCAGTTTGTTCAGGAGGCAATATTCATTTAAAGCTGCTAACAGGCGGTTCATATTATGGGGCGAGTACGCAAGCAAGACCTGGTCGTCAGCATAAAATAGAGAGTTGATAGAAACCATTCCGTCAATGGCGACCCCCTCAATCCCTCTTGAAAGTAGGAAAGAGTCCAAATCCGCGATAAATAGAGCAAAGAGAAGGGGAGACAGAATATCCCCCATACCATATATAATATGGTATTCCAGAGGAAAGGGAAACAGGCTCAGCACAGGTTTTGGTGTGGCGCAGAGGAATTAGAAAAGGTGTCCTCTTACACATACTTGGGCGTTGCGTTCTCCAGGTCAGGCGTCTTTGCCGAGCAGGCGCGGCACGCCGTCTCCAGAGGAACTGCCGCGTACAAGAATATCTGGCCAGTTATCTTCAAGTCTCAGGCGCCGGCTCCGGAGACTTGGTGCGGGTTGTTTTCGGGTGCTGTGGCCAGTACCTCTCTCTATGGTGCTGAGATCTGGGGCTTCTCTTATGCTGAGTGCTTGGAACGTGTCCAGGTGAGATCTTTCAAGTCTCTTTTGGGACTGGCGTCTAATACCCCGGATTATGTAGTCAGATTGGAGCTGGGCCTTTGCCATATCAAGTTTTCGATTATAAAAGCCATGTTTGGATGGTGGTTCAAGCTGCTGAGCATGCCTCAGGAGAGGCTGCCAAGGGTGTGCTTCGAGAGACTTGTGGACATCTCACTGAACTTCCCGGACACAAAATACAACTGGGCCTTGCAGTTGAGGACCTCTCTTGGGGAGGCTGGCTGGGAGGACTTGTGGACCGAGCGAGGTGCAGCGGCTCTGAGGAAGGCAAAACCGGAAGTCCTGGATTGCTTGCGTTCAAAATTACTCAGGGCGGATCTGGAGAGAGCGGCAGCCTCCTCATTCAACTATTGCCCAAGAGGCTCTTCCCGCCACGTGGGTCAATGTGCGCCCTACCTCTCGGGTGACCTGCCGTTGTTCGCCAAAAGACTCTTATGCCAAGTAAGATGTGCAAACCCTAGGTACAGCAGGATAATACTCCACCGCATTACAAATCGCTTCGACAGCTCCGCAACGTGCTCCATATGCAACTCGAACAGCCCAGACTCTCTTTTCCATCTCATCGCTGCCTGTACAGTGTGCACGTATGAGCGTTTTAAATTCTTTGGGTTCCCTTCTTTTGATGAGAGCTACTTCTTCTCTTTGCTTCTCTTTGAGGACAAAGGCCTGGTCCGCAAGGTTGTTGGGTTTCTTCAAACGGTTCTTCGTCAAAGAGCTTTCACTATTAATGAGGGGTTCTTGGTAATCTAATGGTAGCCAATGTAGGCTTATTCGTGCATTGTTTGCGCCACCACCTCCACCTCCGCCACTACTCGTTGTGCTGACCTCCGTTGTTTTCATTTTCTCCTATTCTGTGCCCTTTAGACCGTATTTTCTCATTTATTTTCTCTGATTATGTACCTAGAAGTTGTATTTTAATTTTCCTCTTCACCGCTACGCGAACTCCTTGTGAAAAACTACTGTTTAACACAATAAAGCATCTATCTATATACCTTCCTAACCTATTATTAAATAATTTTGTTGTATTGCCAATGAATATTTATAAAACGCTGCAAATTTTACACAAGGGTTAATTATTCTTTGATATAGGTTACTTGTGAAGAAATTTAATTCGGTGTCAATAGAAAAAAATTAAAAAAAAAAATTTTCCAAAACATTTTTCGGTTTTGGTTTATTATTCTTGGAATAATACACCTATGTTTTCGCGACGCGGGTCGACGACTCCGATCGGGCTCAAAATTTGACATTATCCGTTTCAAGAGGTCTACATTCAAAATCCGAAATGTCCGTCCGCCGTCCGCCGTCCGCCGTCCGGGCCGTTTTGGGTAGTAGGAATTTTTTAAAAAATCTGAAATTTTGGCAAAATACTTGGTTTACCATCTAGTTGTGCCCGCAAGGTTTTCAGTCCGATCGCCCAAACCCGTGGGGCGCTATGGGGCTAAAATGGGGCTACAGGAGGGGTGTTTTGAAGGCTTTTAGCTATGGGATCGAGTTAGGTGTCGTTTTCGAAGTATTTTTGGACGTAGAATCCATTTTTGGGGGTCCCGGAACGATCCGATTTCACTGTGGCGTTCTATAGGGCTTTCATGGGGCAAAAAATGGGATTTTTGAAGGATCCCAAGAAGTTCAATATTTTTAGAGTAAAAATTAAAGAATTTTTGAAAAAACACATTTTTGAAAAAAAAATCCCCCCAAAAAATTTTTTTTGAAATATGAAAATCCAAAAAAAAAATTTTTTTTAATTTTTTTTTATTGACAGAATTAACTGTCTATACAAGTAACCTATATCACAGAATAATAAACCCTTGTGTAAAATTTGCAGCGTTTTTTACTTTTGACCTCCTGAGATCCTTCAAATATCCCATTTGTAGCCCCGTGAGAGCCCTGTAGATCGCCACAGTGAAATCGGATCGTTCCGGGACCCCAAAAAATGGATTCTACGTCCAAAAATACTTCGAAAACGACACCTAACTCGATCCCATACCCAAAAAGCCTTCAAAAGACCCCACCCGTAGCCCCATTTTAGCCCCATAGCGCCCCACGGGTTTGAGCGATCGGACTGAAAACCTTGCGGGAACAACTAGATGGTAAACCGAGTATTTTGTAAAAATTTCAGATCATAAAAAAAAATTCCTACGGCCCGGACGGCGGATGGACATTTCGGTTTTGGAATCTTCAGGCCGATCGGAGTCGTCGACCTCCGTCGCGAAAACATAGGTGTATTATTCCAAGAATAATAAACCAAAATCAATTTTTTCTATCCTTTTCCAAAAATATTTTTCGAATGTCGCAATTTACTGAAGGCCAAAAAATGGGTTGTTTTCCAGAAGCAGCCAAGAGCTACCTTGTTATCAAGCCTGGACTAGAGGAAGCAGCCCGTGCCCTGTTTGAGGGAACAAAAGGTGGTTCACTCCTTGGAGGCCACTCAGGGGATTCATCTACAACAGCAGAGTTTTCAAGAACGAGGTCCAGGTGTGGGTCGACAATACTATGAAACTTTCTGAAGCTACTAAGAAGAGTCCCCATGCAGGCTATAATGCTTTCATATATGAAAGCACTACCGGACTACTGGACTATAGTCCCTGTCCGAAGAAATGGACCTTCACTAAACAAGTAACGGAGGGTTGCACCAGTGAATATGAAACTCTAAGGGTCTGCATCCGTCGATCCTTTCTGCCATCTCTGGCTGACGAAAAGTACGCCGGCGCCCAGAATGGCATAAGACGTCATGAACGACTCTGAGAGGGGTTCCGAACCTGCGGCAAGATGGTGGTGCAGCGCCCAGACAGGCATAAGACGCCCGGCTGCAGTGCAGATATACCAACGCACTTCTAGAGGTCGTATCTCCGTAAGTAATCATCTTAGCGACTTGCAATTGGTCTCATTCAATTCAGCGCAAAACAATCTAAAGTATAGCGTACCTCAGAGCGCCCAGAAAAAGTACCTACAGAAACCAGACGACTTAGAGTCGAAATTAAGGGAATTTTCGCTTTTCTGGATAAACGAGGGTGTACAAAAAAAACTGGACGTGATGGCGCAAAACGGGCTTCGGATTCGTGTTCAGCAGACCCCAAAACATGGAGAGCAACCACCGAAACCTCTCGAGCCCGAAGTGACCTTTTTTGTAGACCTGTGTAATCTTTGTACTCTGACTCCGGGCGGGCATAGAGTCCACGTAATCCCCTTTGGTGCGTTTGGGAGGGAAGAGATGGACGCCCACTGGGTCCCTTGTCCCGTAGGGGCGTAGAAACAGTAGATAGCGCCCACTAATGGAGTAGGACAACTCAGGTTTCGGAAAATACAGAAGTTAGGTCTCGTGACCATCGATGTACTGGATTGCTTCGTCCCTATCCCGGGACGGTTCGAGACCCGAGCCGTTCTCTGTCACTCATCCCCCACCACTAGGGTTGCCAACTCCAAAATTCTGTTCGGGAGGACGCTTGGAAAAATTGGCGGGGGGGGGGGGGGACACCGTATAAAAAGGGAGGACATCCACTCCAACATTGATATTTGCAATAAATTATTAGTTTTACCAATTCATTATCAAATGAAAATAATTTTACTAACGTACGAAGGGCCGGAATACAAAATTAACTGATGCACTACACAAATAAGGCAAAAAAGTTGGTTTGAAAATACAGATTTGTAGGTATTAAACCAAACTAGTTAGGCATTGACATATGTAGTACACTCAGGTATTGAGCTAGGAACTATTTTTATAAAATTTATAAAATACATTAAATTTTATAAAAATGCATGCCTGCATTCAAATATTCAGGTATTGATTGTCGTACATGCACTTCAATCATATGGCGAACGTCTTAATTTGGATATCACCGATGGGTTCAGCAGGATAATAGATTTTACATCGTAAGTTTAACTTTCCAAAATGGTCCTTTCCCTCTTTTGAGGGGACGTTCAAACATGAACAACGTAGACGAAAAATTTCAAAACACAAACAAAATTTAGAGATATGAAAAGAGAATTTTATGTATGTAAGATTCGTACTCAGGGAGAACACTGGATTGATTGCATCTGTAAAGAAGTTATTTATTTTATCAATATTCAAATACAATATTCGTTAGATAAATACTGGACCTTAAATTACATACTAGAGATCTGAACCATTGAACATACCTGTAAAGAAGAAATCTAAAACACAGGATCGTTCGAGTAGGAATCTCAGGAGCTCTGCTCCCGTTCACATTGACTGGTGAACCACAACTGCCTAACTAACTCGCAGGACCAAGATTACGGGAGACGCTATGAGCCGCAAACAACAACAACGGGATGATAGCGTTTGCCGTGGTGTTATTGGAAGTTTGACCCGATCAAACTTTACATCCCCCTTTTTTGGGATTTTTTTTTTTTTTGTTTTTTTAAATTAAAATTTTTTTTTTGTTTTTAAGAAGTTTTCTGTGGCAGTGTTGCGAGGGTACCTGGGTAAAGCTTGGACACATGGAAGAAATTTGACTCCTTTTTTCGATAGCCTGAGTCAATCTTATAGATGGAGTTTGAGAGTTTTCCTATAATCTTATATGGACCTGTCCGAATTTCGTCCAGCTTGTTTCGATTCAGGCTGTTGCCTTGATGTACATAAACCATGTCCCCCACCTTGAATGTGGGTATTTTGCGGTTTTTATTGAACCTCTTTTTATTTAGTTCATGATTTTTTTGGGAATTCCTAATGGCTTGTTTCCTATCGTCCTCCAAATTACGGTGTGCGTTATGACCATGGGGTACAACCGGTATGTCTACATTATGCAACAAATAATTAGGACTGAATTTTGTGGATGTATGGATTGTGTTATTATACTCCTCAACGCATTCCTCTGCAAGTATTGACCACGGGCGTGTCGTGCTTGACGGTTCGTCATTTACTTTGCATCGAATCCGATTAACCAATGTTTGGTTTAGCCTTTCATTAAGGCCATTTGAAAATGCGCAGTCGACCGACGTGAAAACCAAATTCACATTATGCTGGTTTAAAAACAACTTGAACTCGTTGGAATTAATTCCACTGTACTGGTCAGCTAATAGAGTGCCTATTTGAACACCCTGTGATAAGACTTTGGTTAGGAGCTTAATGAAGTCATGAGCTTTCTGGTTTCTTGAAGTGTAGATATACGCATACCTAGTGAAATGGTCAACCAAAAGGTGTAAAAAACGCTTAGGTGACCGATTCATTATTTTCAGATCAATACTCACAATTCCACAAACTTTTCCGATACCACTGACCATACTGAATTTGCTATCATCATTTTTAGAGATGCGAATGCCAGATTTCCTAAGGAAATCGTAATTTATCAACGAAATATTCGCACCCGAATCGTAAATACCGGTGCATTTTTGGCTATTATTGATAAGCAAATCGACTTTTATCAGTGGTATCATCACTAGTTTTTTTGATCGCTAATTGCAGAGTTCAACTCCGACTCTATTTCCAAATTGTTCACAGTTTTAATTTTATTGGTATCCTTATACCAACAGTTTTTCTCCAAATGAAAACGAGTACCTCGATTTCCTTTTTCGCACAGAGAACAAGCCTTCTTCCTTTCGGTCGGTGATGCCTTTCGGTTTCGTCCAGAAGTCTCTGACGCTCGGGAAAGCTGGGCTGAATCCGTTGAAACGACGTCCTTAGGAGAGTTGCAGTCGAACTTCTTTAATTTTGCAAGTAGACCTCTCGTTGATCCGATGGAGGATCTACTTAACTCGTTCTGAATCTTTATGGGAAGACCCAGCACAATAAGATTCAGCATTATTTGTTCGGGAATTACGTGGTCGAGATCAAGAAGTAGTTTTTCCTTCTTCACAACGTAGTCCACGTAAGAGCCTGTCATGTAACGGAAATGGTAAGCAAATCGAACTGGAGTCCAGGAGTCGTCGCTGAAGGTAGTGGTGAGATCCTCTTTCCACAAATCCCAATCGGCCTCAATACCAAGTTTTTTCTGAGCGTTCGAAAACCAATCGTTCATTGATTTATCTAAACATAATTTGAATACTTCAATCAATCGTGGACCGTTCAGATTGAATCGAGCCGCTTCCCTCTCAAAATCGTTGACCCACGCCTGAACATTCTTGTTTCTGCTTGAAAATTTCTCAACAAGGAAATGCTTCATAATTTCGTTCAGGGAGTCGTCTTTTTTTTCAACCAGCTTATTGAGACACGCAACCAGTTCATGTAAACCAAATGCCGGTGCGCGTGAAGGTTCACTTGTCAGAGCGGATATCTCTGACAACAACAATTCATTGAAAAAAAAGTTGCCAGCCTCATCTCGATAACATGCCTCAACTTCCGGCGGAAGTATTACACTCACGGTCCGACTTTGACCTCTGGCCCTGATGGCGGCAATTGCTTTCTTAACTGGGGGGAGTTCCGCTAATTTCTTATGATGACTCATACCTTGTTGATCATCCGGAAAACCGTACCACATTTCTTCCTCCGCTTGTTTGATTTTCTTGAGTTTTAGAATCGTCGTCTTCTCATCCGAGGAGCTGGCCTCTGCGATTATGTAGAGCTGATATTTCGACATATTTCTTCATGCAGTCGAAAAGTTTTCGAAATTGTGTTTTAGATTTGTAAGATTCGTACTCAGGGAGAACACTGGATTGATTGCATCTGTAAAGAAGTTATTTATTTTATCAATATTCAAATACAATATTCGTTAGATAAATACTGGACCTTAAATTACATACTAGAGATCTGAACCATTGAACATACCTGTAAAGAAGAAATCTAAAACACAGGATCGTTCGAGTAGGAATCTCAGGAGCTCTGCTCCCGTTCACATTGACTGGTGAACCACAACTGCCTAACTAACTCGCAGGACCAAGATTACGGGAGACGCTATGAGCCGCAAACAACAACAACGGGATGATAGCGTTTGCCGTGGTGTTATTGGAAGTTTGACCCGATCAAACTTTACATGTATATTAAATAAAATATAAAACGAGAAAAATTCCATCAACTAACACGAACAACAAAGGTAATCAAAACCTTCGAAAAATGGATTATATGTCCAAAATTACTCGGAAAGTATGTGACCTCCTGGGATCCTTAAAAAATCCCATTTCTAGCCCCTTCAAAGCCCTATAGATCCCCACGGTGATACCGGATCGTTCTGGGACCCCCAAAACTGGATTATACGTCCAAAAATACTTCGAAAACGACACCTAACTCGATCCCATGGCCAAAAGCCTTCAATAAAACCCTCTCGTAGCTAAATAGCTACCACTATGTCACACCCATGAGATACAATTTTGTCACCTCAGCGGCAACGATTTTATCATTTTCAGGAGTTAAAGTTGGTGTGGACATAAAGCATGCCAACGTTTTATTCTGTATGACGGCAGAAGCATTACTTTTATGAGTTTGTTAGGAGGCGTGACGTTTCAAAGAGCTTATTCCACCATATTTTATGTGGATTTTATGTGGATCCACGATTTCTTGCAAAAGGAGCAATACGCTTTTTTGGGATTTACCTTATTTACCCGTGCCCATAGGTAATCCTTCTCCCACGAAAAGTTGAAAGAACACGCACGTTTAGAAGTCCAAGCCTTCGAACACTTCGGGTCTTCCTCAGCATCACTTTCGGTTTCCGTTTCCATTTTAGCAAAAACTGTACCTCAACTTCTCCACCAAAAACTAAGCAAAAAATAGAGGGCATAATATGCTCTCTCACGACTCTCTATATTATAAAGTGACAGAAAAAGACAACGCTGATGAGAAATGTGATCACTCCTGCTTCCTCTTGTCATTTCTTCTCGTTCTGTTGCTTATTATATTGCATGTTGAAGAAACATCAAATTGATGCCATCAATCCACAAACAGAAAAGGGAGGACATTTGTGCGTCCTCCCGAGGTCCGGGGTTTCGGGAGGACAGATGACCAAAAGGGAGGACTGCCCTCCCCGGGGGAGGACGGTTGGCAACCCTACCCACCACTGAGGGGCAACTACCTGAGGGGAAGATGCGTCTTTTCCTTATTTTTCTAGTTACTCAGTGTGATAAGCTCCGAAGTTTCCTAATTTTTGCTCTGAGTTCCTCAACTTTTATGTTCCTATTTAATTTTGAACTGCTTGTATGATGAAAACGCAGCAAAATTTACACAAGACTATTTACAAAATTATTCTTTGATATAGGTTAATTGTGCAAAAATTAATTCTGTGTCATCAATAAAATAAGTAGGTAAGTACTTTTGAATGAATAAAAATAATTTTTTTTTTTTTTTTTTTTTTTTGTACCATGTTGGAAAGGATGCGGGACCTCGAAAGATTGATTTTGCGACCAAATTACTCTGAAAACGACACCTTATTAAAAATCGTCTTTTTAGACACCTTATTAGACCTCCTGGGATCCTTCAAAAATCCCATTTGTAGCCCCATGAAAGCCCCATAGATCCCCACTGTGAAATCGGATCGTTCTGGGACCCCCAAAAATGGATTCTACGCCCGAAAAACTTCGTAAACTACACCTAACTCGAGCCTATAGCCGAAACACTTTGAAAACCACTCCCATAGCCACATTTTAGCCCCATAGCGGGCACAACTAGATGGTAAACTGGTTTACCATCTACCATTTACTTGGCCAAGTACCTATTAAGTACTTTGTCTAAATTTCAGATTTAAAAAAAATTCGGTTCGGCTTCATGGGGTTCGTCCAAATGTACATCGACCGTTAACTGAGTACCTACCTAGATATTCTGTAATAATTAAAAATATCTTCTAATTTCTTTCCTGCGAGATTAAGAAATCCTGAAGAGATAGATCATCGCCATGAGACGAGTCGGTTTCGTTTCCAATAATCACTCGAGATTATGGGGAAAGTAATTTTGTTCAATAATCGGTGAGAAAAAATTAACAATGTCTTTTTAACTATTATATTATTAAGTGTACCTACCTACGCTAGTCTGTAAGTAACTTCCAATGGAAATATGCCCTCGTTGAAATAAATTATTTTTACAAATTCAAAACAGAAAACGGTTAATATTGTTTCTACCCCAAATTTACCTGTTCTCTTTATTTATTCTGTAGGGTTTCATAATGAAACTTTCATTGATGCATTATCATTATACGAAAGTCCCTCCTTGGAAATGTGGACTATCAGATCAAGAGGGTGATCAGCATTCAGCCTTCGAAGGATATTTAGTATTCATTCGCCAATGATTCCCTTAAAAATGAATGGAATCCTTGGTGTGAGCGCGGGCCCCTCGGGTCGGTTGCACCTCCCCCGAAGTGAAAGCGACGTTTATAATCCAAAGTATCAACTCCGATTGTTTACATTTCACTAATGAGATAGATGCCCGACAGCTCCCCCGGCCGCCTGTTTATTGTTGCTGATGATGTCTGCTGTGGTCGAATATATTACTTCGCAACGCGGTGCTCAACTACTAGTCTTGAACGGTCCGCAACGTCGGTCTCTGTGGTGGTTTACTTCCAAGGAAAAATCAAGTTCAGTATATAGGTTTGACCCTAGACCGCAGACTAACTTGCTGCCAATGCTGAATTGGAGATCCAAGCTGAGCTTGAAGAACACGATGCTCCTTTACACGGCTCTCATAAGACCTATAATATATAATAGTCCATATTATGGACTTATGGCTGCGAGACCTGGAGTTATAGCAGGCGAGATCTGGCTGCGTGTCTGGAAGTGTAGCACAGATCTCTGTTCATCCAGGGCGAGTTTTATAAATCTCCTCTGGCCGGGGGAGCTGATAATCGGGGGAGTTGCTAATCTGAAATTGACCGGGGGAGCTGCAAATGAAATCGGGGGACCTGCAACAACCCCTTGCAATCCTCACCCCATCCCTCATCCACTCGCCCATCATCAACTCGGCGCGATGCTGAGGCCAGCGAATTCTGAAGGTGGGATGAATAAAATCCCGTGTCTCCCCCTCTGGTAATCCGTATTGTATTGGTACTTGAAATTACTTTGGTTCATTCGTTGTTAGTTGATAAGTTTGTCATTGGTAATCATATGGGATAGGTAAGCCGGTAAGCGATTATATTAGGTATGAGTTGGTTGGTAGGTGATGTAATGGCCGCTACAGTAGCTAGTTGTTTGGTGTGACAGTGGTGCGGCGAATCAGTTGAGTCAGGAAGCCATAGGGGTCCCGAGCAAGGGTGCACTTGAGTCCGAGCGAGGGATGGCACGATGGACTGTAATGTGCAGTGTCCGCGTGGGGGTCGGGACATTCGGGGGAGGCGCTGCGTCCTGGAGATGGGACTGAACCCTGGGTGCACGCAAGTCATGATCGCTTCACGGCACGAGCAACGTCAAAGGTCTCACCCTGCGCCTCCGCGCACACCGCCTGGAAGGCAGTGGGTCATCCAGAGACCCTGTACATCGTCGTTCCGGATGCCTGCTCGGATTAAGGATGTGGGCAAAGGGTGGGGTAACCCAGATGGGTTAACCCCACCCTAGTTTGGCAGGGAGTAATGTGACCAGCAGAGGGATCGGGCCTGGACAGGGGACCCGGTTGAGAAGAGGAAAGGCCTTGTAATCCCCACCCCATCCCTCATCCACTCGCCCATCCTCAACTCGGCGGGATGCTGAGGCCAGCGAATTCTGAAGATGGGATGAATAAAATCCCGCCTCATCACCGTTTTGTGTCGATCAATTGTTTTTGCAGTCAGTTCACGTTGAGCCGCAAGTGGAAAGGCAACAGAAAAACAACAAGTGAAGTTGGATTGCGATTTTTGGCGCAGGAAGGGTGAGATCAAAGGAACCTATTTCAGTGATAACTCGAGTGGAGTGCCCCAGGGGGACGTGTTCGTTTTCGTGGGATTTCCTTTCGGCTCGTGGACATTTCGCGTACATCCCCGCGAGGGTGTCCGGACAACGGTGGTGAATCGCGGAATAAACAGTGTATAAGGAATTCTGGTCGACGGAGGAAAGTTGGTACAAAGTAGGGTTGCCATACCTTTTTTTCGAAATACGGACGTTACAGGGTAAAAATACGGACAAATACGGACATTCAGGTCAAAAATACAGACGCTCACGTAAAAAAAAAATACGGACATTTCAAATAAACTTTAATAATTTAAGAAAAATCCCAGAAAAATGAACTAGGATGCAAAAACCATTAATAATTTAAGAAAAACTTTAATAATTTAAGAAAAATTACAGAAAAGTGAACTAGGATGCAAAAACCATTAAAAAAATCACTTTTGGTATTTTCAGCCCCACCTACTTTCTTCAAAAATTCTGTTTCTGTTTTTATGCAATCAAAGAATTCGGGGCAGGAATATTTGAAATTGGTTTTTACTATGGCCAAAGCCTTGACCGTTTGTGGATCGAGCAGGTTGCGCTCCTTTGTCCACTGGGCAGAGAAAATGCGCACGACGAAGGCGTTGTGAGCGTTCAATGAGAAAACGAAACTTATCACCTTGCGTAGCTCAGGGAACTGCTTGTTGTAAGTACTTATTGTTCAATAAAAACGTCGACCACCTTTGCTCCACCGATTTTTTTTTTTTTTTTTTTTTTTTTTTTTAAATCTTCTTTATCCTTTTGTGAGTAGACGAAGGTTTTAATTTAATTTAATTTAATTGCGGTCCAGAGGAAGCATTGTATATATAACACTCGGGGGTTCCTAGCAAGTTGGGTACCTACCCGTGCGTTGCCCGGGGAATGATGTTTACCACAGATCTAATCATGAAGAAATTCATAGGGGATTATCAAAAGGTCGATTCTCAACTACCCTCCGATTTTGAGCAGAATCAAATCATTAGGTCGCCAGATATGCGTAATCGGAGGATTGCACGTTAGCGCACAAGCAGAGTTCACAGTTGATTCATCCATGATGCAATTTATATGGGACCTTCCAGTGCCTAAGCTGCAAAATCCCTGAAAATTTGAACGAAATTCGATCAAAACTGTGTAAGTTATGGCTGTAACAACGAAATTTGGAGAATTTCACGTTAGCGCATGCGCACAGTCTACCGCTGATCCAATCACGATGAAATTCATAGGTGATTATCAAAAGGTCGATTCTCAACTACCCTTCGATTTTGAGTAGAATCAAATCATTAGGTCGCCAGATGTGCGTAATCGGAGGATTGCACGTTAGCGCACGCGCAGAGTCCACAGTTGATTCATCCATGATGAAATTTATATGGGACCTCCAGTGCCTAACCCGCAAAATCCCTGAAAATTTGAACGAAATTCGATCAAAACTGTGTAAGTTATGGCTGTAACAACAAAATTTGGAGAATTCACATTAGCGCATGCTCACAGTCTACCGCTGATCCAATCACGATGAGATTCATAGGGGATTATCAAAAGGTCGATTCTCAACTACTCTCCAATTTTGAGCAGAATCAAATCATTAGGTCGCCAGATATGCGTATTCAGAGAATTTCACGTTAGCGCATGTGCAGAACCCACCGTTGATTCAATCATGATGAAACTGATAGGGGACCATCTAAAGCGGAACCTGCACGATCCCTGAAAATTTGATTGAAATCGGATCAAAGTTGTGGAAGTTATGGCTGTTGCAAGGAAATGTGGACAGACAGACAGACGGACGGACGGACAGACAGACAGACGGGCACGAAACGAAATTTGTTCAGGAGTCCATGAAACGCAAAATGCGAGTGGAAATTTTGATTTTGGAGGAAAAAAAATTTTCATTTCGAAAGTGAAAACAAAGCTTCCGCTGCCATGCAGTCTCGGAAGCAGAATGAGAGGGTATGCGTGGTGGGGCGGTTTGGTTTTGGACCAATCGTTGGAAAACGCAATGGGTTTGGACCAAAATAGCGATGGTTTTGGCCATGGTCCCCTAACGATGGGGCAATGAGTTTGGGCTCACGTAGAAAAAACAGAACATTGGTCCAGTCATTACATACCCAAAAAATGTGTTTCTGTTCACTCATTAGTCGTGTGTGAATTCAATGCATTAATGCATTGGAAAACCCAAAATAATTTGTGGAAAGCTGGAAATGGTTTTGATCGGTCCTAGTGGACCCAATTGCGTGGAGTCTGAGTTTGCACCATCATGGGAGACGTGCATAGGTTTTGGTTGCCCAAAAACCCTGGTTTCCCCCTTTTTAGTTTATTATTCTTGGAATAGTACACCTATGTTTTCGCGACGGAAGTCGACGACTCCGATCGGCCTCAAAATTTGACATTATCCGTTTCAAGAGGTCTACATTCTAAAACCGAAATGTCCGTCCGGGCCGTTTTGGGCAGTAGGAATTTTTTTTAAAATCCGTTTTTTTGAAAAAAATACTTGGTTTACCATCTAGTTGTACCCGCAAGGTTTTCAGCTCGATCGCCCAAATTTTTGAAGAGGACAAACGTCTGCGTCGAATGAGTACCCTATCGACCCAATCCGGTTAAGCCGTCTAGCCGACACCAAACGTCAAAGACGTGCAAGCTAATCGGTCCAAAGTCATTGCTCCCGTTAGGGTTCCTGGGAGCAGGGATTGGGCCAAACAAATCATGACCTCTGAGCCCAAACACATTGCTTCGACACGGACCTTTCACTTCTCATTGGTTCAAACCCATTACTCCCACGTGGTGATCTATACCTAACTAATGATTTTTTTCTACTGTACAAACCTGAATCGCAAAGGTAGTATATTTTGCTTCCGAGTCTGCGAAGCAGCGGAAGCCTTGTGTTCACTTTCGGGAGAAAAAAAATTTTTGTTGTCCGAATTCAAAATTTCCACTCGCATTTTGCGTTTCATATAGCCCGGAAAACGCACGAGTACACCCGAGCGGTTAAAGGCAGTACGTGAGTACACCCAGACAAAAACTACGTGAGTACACCCGCATGACTTCAGTACACCCAGACAGAAACCACGTGAGTACACCCGCAGTACGTGAGTACACCCATGAGAGGACGATAACTTCAATGTCAACCATATTTATATTCTGTGAACAACATCTCATCATCATTGAAGAATCGTCAAAAACGTCAATATAAAGGATAATTTGATGTTCACCATTTGCAAAAACTGGAACATGGTGACGGACCCACTTTCAAACCGGGATGTACATTGTCCTAACCACTTTTTTTTTTCTTTTTTTGTTGTTGGGGGCGATGCTGCAGCATGCACATTCGTAAAATTTATTCGGGCATACACGTCACACTGGTATGAAACTGATATGATGGAAGGGGCTCTGCCCCCACCCCGAGATTGAAGGGGCTCGTTCAGACAGGCAGTCACCTGTGAGCATCGCAACTGTTAATGTCCCTGTCAATCAAGTCATTTTGTAATTTGTCTCATTTCTAATAAAAGTGAAGTTCGTCAGTCAATCGGCAGTTTCTGTGAAAACCCCCACGTCCTTCTCGAAGGATAAATTGGAGAAATTTAGCACATATTAGAAACTAGTTCCTCCGTAAACACACAAATGTTCGGGTGAGGTGAATAAAAATTTCTTCTGAAAGAAGCGTGAAAACTATCAAGCGGCCTATCAACCAATATTAAATATTTATGGTTCAAATTTTGAACCATCCATAAATATTAAATTAATCAATTTTATTATTTTCCGTCAAGTGCGCCAACTTCGTGCCAGGAACCCAACTTCGTGCAACTCGTGTTTTCCGGCACTATCGAGCGGACTGGGTGTACTCGCGTTACAACTCGTTCAGGTGTACTCGCGTCATAAGTCCGATTCTTCTCTGGGTGTAAGAGTTTACGTTTTTGTGCAAATTATGGTTAGTACCCAGATTTTCGCATTTGACCCTGGCTTTTTTACTGGTCCAAAGTGGTCCATCTGACATACTTCAAATGGGTATTGCGGGTGTTCGTATTGGTTTAAAAATCCTGGCGGTTTTTTTGTTCTACCTTTATTTAACATGCATTGATTGCAACTATCAATGTAGTTTTTTGTGTCACTATTTAGGTTTTGCCAATAATACTTTTCTAACAAGCGTTTTTGTGTATACCACGTGCTAGAATGTCCTGAATTATCGTGATTTTCGGTTAGGATTTGGATTCTGAGTGAATGTGGGATGTACAATAATTTCTTCTTGTTCATGTTGTAAAAAAGTGTCCCGTCTTTTTCAATTTCATACCTTTTAGCCTTCTTCATCATTGATTTGTTCGATTTTTTCCCGCTTCTTAAAATGTCACGTATTTCCTTATAAAATGGGTCGGTTTCTAGATGTTTTAATAGTTGAAATTTCCATGGATTTTGTTCCTCCAAAGCTTTCTGTGCTCTTGTGATAACCTTAATTTTCTGTTGTGGGTTTTCTACTTCCGGGGCCATGTAGCTTCTAAATTCAAAGTCTTCTTCATCTAAAATTTGATCAGAAATTGGGTTTCTAGATAAATAGTCAGCTAGGACATTCAATTTCCCTTTGATATGTACTAATTTTACTTTCGAGGTGTCTCTGACTAATAAAATGTATCTCAGTAATTTTATGTTCTTCGTTTTAAATGTATTCAAAAATGTTACACTTAGGGCATCCGTGATGACAGTTATCGTTCTTCCAAATGTGAAGTGGTTCAGTTTTTCTAGACAATACACTACGCATAATAATTCCATGAAAACAGCGGATTTAGGTTCTTTCGTGTCATCAAATTTGCATGAAATGAATTTAATTACATGTAGTTTCTTTGTTTCTGGGTTCTTTAAACAAAAGATTCCTGATGCGCCAATTTTTGAGGCATCAGTTATTAAAAATGGTTCCCAATCTTCGTTATATGGTTGTAGTGCCGGGGATTCGCAAATTCTTGTTTTAATTTCATTAAATGCTTCCTCCTGTTCTGATCCCCATGGAATTTTCGACTGTTTTTCTTTTAAACCTGCCATTGCATCGTACAAAGGTTTGATCAATTTTGAAAAATTGTGCACATGCGATCGCCAAAATCCGAACGCACCGGTTAATGATCTAAGCGTAGTTAAATTGTGTGGTCGTGGTAAACTCATGATCGTCTGCTTGGCTGAATCGTCAATTGTGAGACCATCTCTACCACATTTTTTCCCCAAAATGATAGTATTATGCATACAAAATTCACATTTAGTTAATTTTAGTTTAAATTGGAATTGTCTGGCTTTCTTAAAAACCTCTCTGAGGTCATGGATTTGTTGCTGAAAAGAGTCACTCCCTATTAAATAATCATCTGCGTAAGCTACCATTTGTCCAGACTTAATTAATTCACCAAACACTCGTTGTGTTGCTTTGTGAAATTCATAACTAGCACATTTTAATCCCTGTGGTAAAACTCGCCATCTATATGTTTCGTTACCGCTAACAAATCCCGTGTAGTTTCTACTTTTTTCTGAAAGTGGTACTGTCCAGTAAGCATTGGCTGCATCAGCTCTGCTTATGTATTTTTTTCCCGTTAGCGTGTCATGTACTTCATCCATTTGTGGTAAATTTACTACCGGTACATAAATTCGTGTATTGAGCTGACGAAAATCCTGCAGGGTTCGAAATTCTGTAGATTTTTCATCTATGGCTGGTTTTTTTGACAAGAATATTGGAGAAGACCAGTCTGTTTCAGCCTTTTCCACTATCCCCATCTTTACCAATTCTTCAATTTTTGCATCTAATATTTTCTGTTCTCTTGGTCCACGTCGAAATGGACGGATTTGGATGGGATTTTCATCTGTGATTTTTATCTCTATTTCGGGTAATTTTGCTACAGTGAACTCTTGAGGGTCCGCTAAAAATACATCTCTAAATTCCTCCAAAAGTCTTATAATTGTGTTATGTTGTTCCACATTTAAATCTTCATTTATTTTTGGTTTTGATCCGTTTGGTAGTTGAAATTCCTTTTTTGTTTGTGTTTTTGTTGTTACTCGCATTTGTCTTTGTTTAATTTTCAACTCTGGTTTGGGTGAAAGTTCTTTTAGTGTTTCTCTTTTTGAATGATGAATCGCTGATATTTGTATTGATTCTTTTGACGGCACTACCGTCCAGTAATTATTCGTTTCCAGCTTTGGACTGTACACTAGGTGAATTCTATCTCTGTTTTTTCTGCTTTTGAAGGTGTAAACATGCGCTGTAGGAACCTCAGTGTTGTGTATTAATGTTAAGTCAACTCCTATTTTTTGACAAATTTGAGCCATTTCCATCGGAAGCCAGTTCTTTGATTTATGTTTTTGGATGTTGAGAATTTTTAGAGCAAACTTCAAATTTATTTTCCTGTCCAGCTCTCCCAAAGCGTTGGACAAAGCAAGTATACCGTTTTGGCCATTCTTTTTTGTTACTTTTTCAAAGCTAGGTACTTTAACTAGTGGCGTATGTTGGGTAGGTTGCGTATTTATTGTGTGAATGAAGTGTTGAAAATTTTGCCTTATTTCAAATTTCAATTCTACCTCTGGGTTACTTAATTGGATAGTGTTATTTGAGAAATTCATGATGGCCTTGTGAGCACTTAAAAAATCAGAACCAAGAATTAAAAAAGAGTCTGGGGCTTTTTCCCCAGGTGGCATTTCAATAACAATAAATGTATGTTGGAAAGTAGCTTTTTTTCCCACTGTGGTAATTGGCTGTTTTACTATGCCTTTGATTTTTATCGGTTGATTTGTAACCGTCCACAATGAATGATGTTCGTTGTGTTTCACCTCGCTGGGTGTACTGACGTACCAACCCTCATAGCCTACTGAACAAATTCGGTTCCGTGTCTGTCGGTCTGTCGGCATTTCCTTGTTACAGCCATAATTTCCACAATTTTGAATGAATTTAGCTCAAATTTTGAGGGATTATGCGGATAAGGCTCCTTGAGGTCCCATACAAATTTCATCACAATTGAATCAGCGGTACGCTCTGCGCATGCGCTAACGTGAAATTCTTGAAACAGGCATAACTTTCTCAATTTAGATCGGATTTCAATCAAATTTTCAGGAATTGTGTGCGTATAGCTCTAAATAGTACCCTGTCAGTTTCATCTCGATTGCATCAGTGGTACTCCCTGCGCATGCGCGAACGTAATTTTCTTGTTATGTTCATTTTGAACTTGGCACGAGGAAGCTCATGTGCCATTGCCTTGGCAGTGTATTTTTCATTCCCCCTAAGTCTCGGTGGCTTTGCTTCGGTGATGACGCACTATTTTCCCCTACGATGTGGGCATTTCAAGAGAGTAACGAGATTGGGGGAACCCCAAGTGAAAGGTTGTTTTTGAGCGACGAGTTTGGGCGAAAATCCAACGGTGACTTTGGGGGAACGGGGTTGATCAGGCAGGAGCTAAAAGAGTTTAGTACCTACTAGTAATTTTGAACACGCGGACATTAAGGGATTTCGACAAAGTGCGTATAATTGCAGAAAGTCTATAATGCCCCCTCTTCCTAAATCATATGATGACAGCCTTACACGCGAGGGCTGGCGAATTCTGAGAAAACTAACAAATTTTGTTACGTGACTCCTGACAATATACCTATTTTCACTAATCATTCAAACCTTAAACTATTGGCTTCCTCGCAGCATGTATTGATAGACGGAACGGATTATTTGTAGTGAAGATGAACAGTAAGGTACTTACTACCAAAATTACTCTGATATACCTACTCTACGATAATATCGTAGAGTAAGTATATTATACTTACTTGACGATGAGTAATCTACAATAATAAATTTATTATATTATTATTATACGATGTGACTGTGTAACCCCAAAGTCGTCTTTATTTTTATTTTTTTATTTTTTGAGCAACAGTTCTTTTCTACGTTCCCCCAAAGTGGTCACATTCTCGCCAGAGCCTTCCCCCAAAGTCGTTGCGTTTTTCCCCCAAAGTAGTTGTGTTTTTAGTCCAATTCCCCCAAAGTAGGACCTCCCCATTTTTCAATCATCAGAAACTCCGGCCTCACTTTGATGATGCCTATTTATTTGTTTAGTTTTTAGTACACTTTTTATTTGTGGAGCAAACAAAAGACTACATGCCTTCCTCAGCATATAATCAATCACAAATTTTTAACCACACCTTCACTTACAGTGGAGTCAGTCCTAAGTCTGCAAAAGTGGGAAGGCAAATTCGTGGCACCGGGTGTCCATCGTAACTTGGGTGTCCAACACACGAGAAAATTTTTCACTGCGTAGGGTGGCAAACGAAACTTGGGTGTCCAACGTCAAACTCAGTTTTAGCTTCAGGCGGGTGTCCAACGTAACACTTTTTCGGCCCCGGGTGTCTAACGTAAGGACCCGGAAACTCACTTTTCAAGTCTGACCACACGAGCCCAAACCCATTAGATTTTCGAGTTTTCTCGTCCCCAAACCCATTGAATTTCTAACCCAAGCCCAGTGAAATTCGGGTCCCATTCCCCCAAACCCGTTGCCCCTCGGAATTCTTGTGGGGCGATTTCGATACGCGATGTTCCTCGCATGGGACGATATTGATGTGATTTTGGCCATCCGGGGCGATATCGATGAATCCTGGTAAAATTTGCAGCGTGTTTCCCATCTACCCCTGCCTCTAATTACGTTCTGCCAGAGGTGATGACATCCAACTGGGTTCAATACCTACTACGCTCGAGAAAATATACGCGCACTGATGGAGTGAATAAAGCCCCCCTCCTCCGTCATGACCCCGCTCCACCACCTCAAGACTTTCTCCCCAAAAACTGGGAAACTGCAGCAATGTAACCTTATCTAATTTCATTTCGCTCACCTGATTGTCTAATAGCTGCCCTTCCGAGACAGTGTTGGACCGTTGCCTCTTATAGGTGATCGTAGTTTGCTCCTCCGAACTATCTGTGTCTTGCCTGCTCAACATGCCATGATCCTCGTCATCAACGGACGTTTGATGGGCCAAAGTTCCGACCTAGAGTAAAATGTAATAGAAACAATCAGAATGGGCCAAGGAACTAGGTCAGAGAATTGGGAAAATTCGGCCGAACATAGTTGAACTATTAATGAACAAAGTACTCAGTACAGTTAGCACTGAGAAATTAGGTGTCTGAGCAGAGGAAATCACTAGTGAATATTTGGCGTTTTGAATTTTCCCGCGGTGGGACTTTTACTAATCCGCCAGAGTGCGCTAGTAGAAGGGAACGACGGGAATCTGCCGGAGGTGACGGCGGAAATGGCGGCCGTGTAGCAGCTAATAGAGAGTTCCTAAAGAAACATCCGAGTTACGTCGACCGTTAATTTTTATCACCGTAAGGGATTTGTCTAGGGAGAATCAAAGAAAAGCTAACTTCACATAAGACCATAACAGAGATACGGTCTTATCAAAAGTCACGCTAAATTTAAAGTGCCGCTATTTACGTTCTATTGCTCGAAATTAACGGCGGTATCCTTAAGACCGTATGTTTATTGCCGTAACTTTACGGCAATAACGTTCGACGTTAGGCATAAGGACGTAAGTTATCACCGTTATTTCTGCGCATGCGCGAAATCTCGAGTTACGTCGACCGTAACTCATCACCGTTAGGCAAAAAGTGGCTTTAGGAACTCTCTAATGAGAGAGTAGCGCCACTTTTCCCTCCAGATTCAAAGTTGAAATTTTCGACAGTGCCCTGGAAATTTGTATTACACCGTAGGAGCCCAAAACTCACTGCTATGCCTTCAAATTATGAAGTTCTCTCAGAAAAAAGTATTAGTCGACGTTCGGTTCCTGGGTCCATTCACACTACACGTGTAATACGCTTACCAGGAGCTTCACCTAAAGGTTCAAAAATGCGTTCGGCAGATTGTACATAACGTGAGCTCCAAGGCACTCTTAACAGTCAACACTCGATCATTCCGGTCGAAATTTGGGGTGGTCCGGGTTCGGGCCCGCTCATATGAAATCACGACTGATTTGGGCCTGATGGGTTTTGAAGACGCAACTGGTTTGGGCCCCTCGGAAAATCATACTTTTCTTGCATCCCAAGCGTGTATTTTGTCAAGACTTACGATAAATATAAGTTGTTGATACATGTATATAATATTATCATAGTCGTATGTAATATCCCTGCAGATAAGAAATTACATGACTATTCATGTCAGCAAGAGAGTCTGTATGTATGTACTGTACTTTCTGAAGCACGTTAATTGGCCTTAAAATTTTATGATACCTGTTTTGGTCCGAAAAATCCCCAATTTGACTGTCAATATTGACTTAGGGCGTAGGGGACACCCTAAAATGTCATGAATTACCGACATTTTTTCACACTCGCTCAAAGAGCTTTCCGTCTGAATTTGCTGGATGACGGAGATGGAAACTCCAAAACTTCCAGGGGGGCGTCGTACATTAAATTTGTGAAACCATTGTACACCAGATCCGCCAGGAGATATCTCAAAGCAAAGAATTTGAGGAGCCTCTGACTCACCAAAAAGGACTCGCTCCGCCGGAGCGGCTCCGGTACTGTTTTGCCAACCCCTTGTTCTTTTGAATGCTACGGTACCACGATTGCAATAAATGAAAGTTGTATCCCTGTAGCTGACAATCGGGGAAAGTTTGTTTGATAGCAACATGTGCTGATTTTTCAAAATCTAGTCCTCTTGCGCTAGAGATCTGCTCAGCATCTTCAGCTCCATCCAAAACCGCACATATTCCTCCTTGGTTTTCGAGCGCAAGAACGCGTATACTACTGAAATGGAGCCCAAAGCCGAGACGGTTCATGGGGCGGGCGTTAGTCACTTGACTCCCGTCGAACAAAAGTGAGGTGGGCGTGGCCGAGAGCATGATCACCTGACTCCCGGAGCCGACGGGCAGATCAAAAACTGCGTTCGGCAGGAGGACACTTGACTCCCGCAAAAAGTGAGGGACCCTCATTGAGGGTGACCGCGTCGGGAACTGTAAAAATGCTCCCGCATGGAAAAACCTCTACTACAAACCTACAAAGATTTTCCCTGAATGGGAAAAACATAGGATCATAGATATGTCATGTAATGTTCATCTCGGCCCGAAGAAGCTACAAAATTTCATTTAATGAAATATCAGATTGTAGGACAACGGTAGCTACTTATCTAGTGTTTCCAACTTCAAAAAGCTCTTCTCCAAATCCAAGTGGACACATACGCGAAAATTAACTCCGGCCACAACCACCAGCCCAGGCCCCTTTTTTTTAAATCTCACCCACGACATGACGAGATGTGACAACATCAATCTCACCCACAAATTTTTAACCACACCTATGTACACGTTTGCGTGTACACAGTCCTAAGTCTGTGCAGTGGGAAGGAAAATTTGTGGGAGTTCATCACTTGACTCCCAGTCGGCTTCCTCGAGATCACTTGACTCCCGCCAGACGAAAAAACGAAAGTGACACTTGACTCCCGGAGGCCTAGTGAAGTCACTTGACTCCCAGCGAAGGAAAAATCAGACAAGGCGAGACACTTGACTCCCGGTGTCATTATGTACAAATTTTCCTTCCCACTGCTTGAAACCCGTTGACATTTCGAGGGCCTTTCACCCTCTGCGAGCCCAAACCCGCGACGCCCGAAATTTGTATCATTGCAAACCTTCATCTTGTCCTTATCGAAAATGAACGGGTGATCATCTTTAGAGTTGGGCGATTGAGGAGGATGCATATCTTCCCCTTTGTGACCGCGACCGTTACTTCCAGCGTTGCCCATTTTTTTCTGCCAACATCAATCAGACAAAACTATTTAAATTTTGTGAAAAGATAAACAGCTATAGGTAGGTAGCTATGGGTATAGCCTACTTAAATCAGTAATTACCATGACTCACCCGACAAGCTCTCAGCGAACGATAAACCCTTAGTTGGCGCTTCAAAAACACAGCAATAGCGTGAGAAACACGGCAGAAATTATAACCGCCTTATAATTTATAAGGTGATCTATTTCATCAACGTTTTTCGACTGAAATGAATATATTATAAAGAAACGTTCACATTGTTCATGCGGATGAGTTGAATCATACACGGATTATTATGTACCTATAATAATGGTGTAAACACCACACACTAGTACACAGAGTAACAGAGAACAGACACACTAAATTTTTAAAATTTAATTTTACGACTAAAAGAAATTATGTGGTGGGGGGGGGAGGATAACCTTGTCTTGTGGTTATCTCTTATGGTTATCTACAGCGTTGCCAGAAGTTCGAGAACTCAACCCGCCGGTTGAGCGCGCCGGAGTAGCCCAAAAACCGCGCAGTTGGGTGATTCCACAGAGTAACAGAGAGCAAAACTACAAAATTTAATTTGCTCTGTGGTTTAAACCACGACGGATTTATGTGCTTTCCTCAAGACCATCACATGAATTGGTGTTGGTATAACTATTAAGGAACTCAATATATATACCCAATTACTTTCCGTATACATAGCCAGTAACCGCATATAAAATTGAAGACCACAGGGGAAAAGGGGGGAAACTCCATTTTTGAGAAAAGTTAAGGTTGACAACAACTTATACACGAGGTCTAGTTTCTATTAGATACCACAGAGAAGGGAACAAGCCATCAATTGAATTGAATAGATGAGCACAACCTTTTTGTTATTACGATATATTT
Source organism: Pilophorus perplexus (assembly GCA_955831195.1). NCBI lineage: Eukaryota > Metazoa > Arthropoda > Insecta > Hemiptera > Miridae > Pilophorus > Pilophorus perplexus. The sequence continues at coordinate 29,915,601 of OY037016.1, forward strand.
AATGAGCGAGAGAAACTAAGAAACAGTAGGTATCTAGCGACCAAACTATGCCACACAACACATCATCCACGTGATGCTCATTACGTAAACAACTGCACCCTATAGGGTCGTTATACCTAACGACCGATGCGTAATAAAACCCTCTGCCGATCAGAGGTAACGAACGGCTCAGGCTGCAAAAATCGTTTTGGAGTCGTTGGAATCAGCCTGAAAAGCTCATTCCATAGACCCTTGTACCAACGAAATCGGAGAAAAACTTTCGTCCCGCTTTTGAGGCCTCCTTAGTTACACATCAGAGATAAACAACTTTCGTCGTGAAGGACCTCCCGAAAACCGATGAAGGGGATGAGGGAGGAAAAATCAAGGTAGCCTATAACCACCCCCCGAACTCGCTGATGACAATGAGACCACCCTCATGAAAATATGTTGAGCCGCTCGGGCGTGATGCTCTGTACACAAACAAACAAAAAACGCTGCAAATTTTACACAAGGGTTTATTATTCTTTGATATAGTTTAGTTGCGCAAAAATTATTTCTGTGTCAAAAAAAATGTTGGAAAAAAAATTTTGGATTTTTTTTTCAAAAAAATTTTTTTTTTTGATTTTTATTTTCAAAAAAAAAATTGTTTTTTCAAAAATTCTTTATTCTTTACTCGAAAAATATTTAACCTCCTGGGATCCTCCAAAAATTCCATTTTTAGCCCCATGAAAGACCTATAGATCGCAACAGTGAAATCGGATCGCTGCGGGACCCCAAAAAATGGATTCTACGTCCAAAAATACTTCGAAAACGACACCTGACTCGATCCCATAGCCAAAAGCCTTCAAAAACCACCTTCTGTAGCCCCATTTTAGCCCCATAGCGCCCCACGGGTTTGAGCGATCGGGCTGAAAACCTTGCGGGCACAACTAGATGGTAAACCGAGTATTTTGTCAAAATTTCAGATTTTTAAAAAAATTCCTACTGCCCAAAATGGCCTGGACGGCGTACGGCGGACGGACATTTCGGATTTAGAATGTAGACCTCTTGAAACGGATAATGTCAAATTTTGAGGCCGATCGGAGTCGTCGACCCCCGTCGCGAAAACATAGGTGTATCATTCCAAGAATAATAAACCAAAAAACATACATGTCGAAGAGGTGAGCGCACCTTTCCATTTTGGTTTATTATTCTTGGAATAATACACCTATGTTTTCGAGACGCGGGTCGACGACTCCGATCGGCCTCAAAATTTGACATTATCCGTTTCAAGAGGTCTACATTCAAAATCCGAAATGTCCGTCCGCCGTACGCCGTCCGGGCCGTTTTGGGCAGTAGGAATTTTTTTAAAAATCTGAAATTTTGGCAAAATACTTGGTTTACCATCTAGTTGTGCCCGCAAGGTTTTCAGTCCGATCGCCCAAACCCGTGGGGCGCTATGGGGCTAAAATGGGGCTACAGGAGGGGTGTTTTGAAGGCTTTTAGCTATGGGATCGAGTTAGGTGTCGTTTTCGAAGTATTTTTGGACGTAGAATCCATTTTTGGGGGTCCCGGAACGATCCGATTTCACTGTGGCGTTCTATAGGGCTTTCATGGGGCTAAAAATGGGATTTTTGAAGGATCCCAAGAAGTTAAATATTTAAATAGTTAAAAATTAAAGAATTTTTGAAAAAACACATTTTTGAAAAAAAAAATCCCCCCAAAAATTTTTTTTTTAAATATAAAAATCAAAAAAAAAAATTTTTTAATTTTTTTTTATTGACAGAATTAAATGTCTGTACAAGTAACCTATATCACAGAATAATAAACCCTTGTGTAAAATTTGCAGCGTTTTTTGAAAAAAGGCTGCGCTAAAAACGGGGAGAATGCCGCTCATTATAGCGATTCTGGTTCTGAGTTACTGGGGAAGAACGGGGAAAGGAACGCGTTTTCCTCATTGGGGATATTATGTAAGTCGTGATCAATCTGACTCACTCACGATTTTCAACGGGAGACTCCCCGAGACTCGAGCGGGGGGGGGGGGGGGGGGGCGTCCGTATAAAAGCTTCGCTTCAAAAAAACGGAAAATTGCAAAAATGGATATAGGCCGTTTTGAAAGTAAACTCCTCATTTATTCCCGCAAACGTGTCGTAAAACTTCCCGCAAACGTGTCGACAAATTGGGTTGTTTGTCGCAAACGTGTTTCCCCCTGCTTATCTGCCTGATGTCAGGAGAAGGAAGTAACGACTGTTCATCCAGCCGGGATAGGTATGTGTTAGCCCAGATCCTCACAGGGCATGGTAACTTTAGTGGCAAGTTAAATTTCTTCAGGAGACGGAATAACCCATCTTGCCCCTGTGGTGCTGCTGAGGAAACGGCGGAGCACGTTGTCCGTGCTTGGCCCCTGTACACCGATGAAATAATAGAATTGCTTGGGTCCCCCACCATTGACGCCCCACTGCACACCCTGATCGATACGAAGGAAGCCCATGATCGAATGATAGGATTCTGCCAGGCCTGGACGGCCAAACGTGGAGAGGGGGTGGACTTGACTGGGTGAGAGCGGGAACGGTGGAACAATAAATTAGTTCTTAGGATTTGTGTAGAAGGGAATCTGGTGGAAGATTTATAAAAGACTTTTATACTTAGTACTCCAGCTCCCCAGTGTGAATGATTGTATAATTAATTTATTGAGTGAAAGGATGTGTGAATGTTTAGGGCATAACCCTTACAGAAAAGTATCATTGAGACTCTAATAATAAATCATTGGCTTTGAATGATTAATCATTGGTTGGTCAATAATATATCATTGAGTGTCTAATGATATATTATTGAAGTTAATGATTATTTTATGGTAGAATATCATTGAGGCGACTAAATCATTGAGGAGAATCATTGAGTTGTAAGTGATAATCATTGAGCTTTGGCGGTATCATTGAGGAGAATCATTGAGCTGTAAGTGATAATCATTGAGCTTTGGCGGTATCATTGAGGAGAATCATTGAGCTGTAAGTAATAATCATTGAGCTATGGTGGTATCATTAAGGTGAATCATTGGTCATGAGTGATAATTATTGGCCAGGTTTTGGTCTCATTAGTGATTAATCATTAATAATTAATGTTAACTAACTAAATCATCGGCAACTGTTTTAGTAGCTAAACACCTATATACTTAACATAGGTTTCACAAAATGTTTAAATATCATTGAAACATTTATTACAGTGCAGTTACACACAATACATTTAGCACACACCATAAAACCAGAGATGAAAAATTTTCCTCGGTATAATTAAATTATTGGCTAGAAAATTTTTCTTGCCGAGCTGGCCAACCGGCCCGCTGTTCCCGCCCTATCGCTCTAGTGATGGGCAAAACGACTGATTTAGGTAATCGAATGCTGAGTGTTCGAATGATTTCGATAATCGAATGATCATCCAAATAAATTCGCACGAAAATCGACCTATTCCAATAATTGGAGTTCAGGATCGGCATCGTGAGAAGTTCGTGAATTCGTGTCTTAAGACGCCAGTTTCTCTGTTACCAAAAAATCCAAAATTTGGACCCATAATTTAATTATTCGAATACCTACTTGAAATCTCGCATTCGGACATCCGAACGATTTCAATAATCGAATGCCGCATTCGATTCTGCATTCGAATGTTCCACCACTACTTGCCTCGTAACGGTTTTCCCTTGTGTTCACTCTACTGTTGCTCTCTGTTACTCTGTGCTGTTGATTCGCCGCGGTAACCTGTGATTAATAATTAATTATTACTTCCACCAGTGGTCATGTTCGATTCCGCGAATCTTTTAAAAGTGAATGAAACGAGTGCATGTTAGTGCAATTTATTAATGAGAACGGAAAGCCCACCGGTGTCGCCTTCCTGGTCTGGGTACCTGTCCCTGGGTACTAAGGCCCTGCTCAATAAAGAATGCCAGATATGGTAGCCGAAGTTCGACGCCAGACGAATGAAGAAAATAATGAAGGAAGACCAGGGTTCCTGGGGGCTTAGTGGTGAAAATATTGGCATTTGGAGGTAAGTCCTTTGTTTCGCGCGCCCTTTTCTCATTGCACAACAATATGGTGGCCATCCCTTGCTTACCTATTTCACACACATTGGATAGGGCTCAAAATTTGACTTATACTTACGTTTCAAAGGGTCTAGATTCCAAAACCAAAATGTCGGTCCGTCCGTCCAGGCCGTTTTGGCCAGTAGGAATTTTTTTACAAATTTGTAAATTTGTAGATTTATCTGAAATTTTGACTAAATACTTGGTTTACCATCTAGTTGTGACCGCAAGGTTTTCAGCCCGATCGCCCAAACCCGTGGGGCGCTATGTGGCTAAAATGGGGCTACGGGAGGGGTTATTTGAAGGCTTTTGGCTATGGGATCGAGTTAGGTGTCGTTTTCGAAGTATTTTTGGACTAGAATCCATTTTAGGGGGTCCTGGAACGATCCGATTTCACTGTGGCGATCTATAGGGCTTTCATGGGGTTACAAATGGGATTTTTGAAGGATCCCAGGAAGTCAAATATTTTCCGAGTAAAAACATGGGTATACCTTCCTATTTTGAAAATCTTTTTTTTTGCAATGTTTTCAACAACAAAATTTTATTGACAAAACTTATTTTCACACAAGTAACCAATATCAAAGAATAATAGACCCTTGTGTAAAATTTGCAGCGTTTTAAAAATAATTTCGTTCCTTTCTTGGCGCCCCATTCAATATCAGGGGAAGCCATCCCTAAAATGCATTTATCGAACAAATTTTCTTTCTTTCCTCTTATATTTGATTATGTGTCTTGATTTATTATTACTTAATAAATCATAAGGATAATATTAACCCTGTAAAGTCTTATTAGCACTATGATGAAATTTAAAATTGAATTTTGGCGTTGACTACCTGTGTAATAAACTTCATATGATTGTATATATTCTAGGGCGAATTGAAATGAATGCGCAGTCCTAGACCAAGGAGAGGTACGGGATCCTCGTCTTGGACCGCAAGTCCAGGCGGGAATTGAAGAGGAAGAAGGACGGCATGCTCGACAGCAGCAGCAGCAGCAGCTCGAATGGAGAGTAATCGGCTAATGAAGCTTCTGCTTCTGAGGTATGGAAATTAAAATTTAATTTATAATTTAATTATAATGCCATACAGGCCAGTGGGCTCTTCACGGACCACTGACTGCAGTCCAATGTTGGTATCATGTACTCTCCAATTATAACATAGGTATTCTATTAGAGAGAAGTAGTATTCTCAAGTGTGCATTATTCTTTTTACTTTAGCCAAACTCATGTGATGAAGCTGCTGCTATGCCCAGTACAATTTATGATCTGAAGAATGGGTCCTCAGCTGCAGAAACCGTAAGTATACTTCCTACATAGTGAAATTCAAAATTGTTTAATTGAAAACGAAATTAATTTTAACAAGAGTATTATTCTGTTACAGAAGCAGAGCTCCAACAGCACACTCATTTTAGGAGGGAGGAGTAGTTATGTACTGACTTACTTGCCGCAGCCCAGTGCAAGCCCCCACAACCCCGCTCTCCACCACAAACTCACCCCTACATTAAACAGGTTATATTTCCTTCTTATTCACGGTTACTTACTGTTAAAATATGTTCAAATAATAAGTTACAAATAAAGTCCATAGATTAAAATGTACTTAACTGCATTGAGAATTCTTCAGCTGACGAAGTAACTACTAGTAGTTACTTAGTATTGTTCGTTTTCATTAAATAAACAGATGAGTTTTGAATGTATAAAAGTTGCCTTGTTATTAATAATTTGAACCCTTCCTCTATCAATGGTTTATCGTTGGAGGTTCTAATGATATTATCATTACAGTTTCACCAGTGATAAATCATTGAGTAGGTACCTAACCAATAATTATTATTGGTCAATGATAAATTAGCGAATACTTTTCAGTTAGTGATTATATCATTGGTGATGATTAAATAATATCATCACCAATGATATAATCACTTACTGAAAAAATCATTCGCCAATTTATCATTGACCAATAATAATTCAATGATTATATTGCACCAATAATTTAATCATTGCCAATGATAAAATCATTCGCCAATTTATCACTGACCAATGATTTTCGCTCAATGATTCTCAATGATATTTAACTTTAGTGGCAAGTTAAATTTCTTCAGGAGACGGAATAACCCATCTTGCCCCTGTGGTGCTGCTGAGGAAACGGCGGAGCACGTTGTCCGTGCTTGGCCCCTGTACACCGATGAAATAATAGAATTGCTTGGGTCCCCCACCATTGACGCCCCACTGCACACCCTGATCGATACGAAGGAAGCCCATGATCGAATGATAGGATTCTGCCAGGCCTGGAGGGCCAAACGTGGAGAGGGGGTGGACTTGACTGGGTGAGAGCGGGAACGGTGGAACAATAAATTAGTTCTTAGGATTTGTGTAGAAGGGAATCTGGTGGAAGATTTATAAAAGACTTTTATACTTAGTACTCCAGCTCCCCAGTGTGAATGATTGTATAATTAATTTATTGAGTGAAAGGATGTGTGAATGTTTAGGGCATAAGGATAGGCTGTGATGTCATGAGTGATACTAGTTTTAGGTATTTATTTAATTAGTATAGGGAACGACTGTGATGTCTGGTTGTGATATATGAATTTAGATTAGTAAGACTGTGATACTAGGCTACTGATAGGAATGGAGAGTACGAGGAGGCAAGTGTGGATGGGAGGGGGGGGGGAGGGCCCTGCAGGTCAGTTAGTTTGCATTTCATTGATTTCCCTTTTGTTTATTTTCGGGGCTGTCCGGCCCTTCTGGGCGCTGGAAAACCCTAAAAAACGGGAGACCCTACGAGACGGGTACCAGGAGGGCCACTTTAGGAAGGGTTGGGCGCGGGACCGGTGGGTTTTCCCCCGTCTCACTGGTCTAGGATGAATGAAATGAATGAAAGGTGTGTGAGAATGAGTAGGTAGTTTAGGGAAATTGTCTGTGATATGGGTGTCATCAAATGTATCTTCAAGTGTTGTGTGCGTCGTTGTATGTATGTTCAGATTTTTATTTTTTGTCTAGGTAGTCGTATTAAATGTAGGGAGGGGAGGAAATTTTTTAGAAGTACTCGCCCTCCACCAGACAATCAAAAGTGGAGAGAGCAACCACCGAGGATCCGAAAACTGCAAGTTACAAGAAGAGGCAGAAGAGTAGGTAAGGTCTGTTGCTTTAGCAGCCACGCATGAACCGAAAACTGCAAGCTATAAGAAGAGGCAGAAGAGTAGGTACGGTCTGCTGCATTCCGCAGCCACCAGCGACCCGAACACCACAAGTTATAAGAAGAGGTGGAATAGTAGGTATGTCTGCTGCGATGACTCCTGTCCCAAACAATTTCGAGCCAATTTATTATGAAAGACCTCCTTTCAAACCCGGCACCTCCGCGTTGGTCCATCCCAGGCACACCAGAATGGTGTGGCTAACGCCGGTGGGGACAGGAGGGCCCGCTGTGCTCCCCCTAGGGGAGTGCTGAAGAACAAGGAACGAGAAAGAAGAATGAAGCAACATAAGTGCACTTCCCCTAGGGGAAGAAAGAGAGCCGAAGGAACGAGAAAGGTTGTAATGGGCCAGAAATGGCCTTAGACACAACCTAAGAAGCTCTGTACAGCGGGTTAGGGATGGTTAGGGATGGTTTCCCGGGCACACCAGAATGGTGTGGCTAACACCGGTGAGGACAGGAGGGCCCGCTGTACTATTGGTGCAATATAATCATTGAATTATTATTGGTCAATGATAAATTGGCGAATGATTTTTTCAGTAAGTGATTATATCATTGGTGATGATATTATTTAATCATCACCAATGATATAATCACTAACTGAAAAGTATTCGCTAATTTATCATTGACCAATAATAATTATTGGTTAGGTACCTACTCAATGATTTATCACTGGTGAAACTGTAATGATAATATCATTAGAACCTCCAACGATAAACCATTGATAGAGGAAGGGTTCAAATTATTAATAACAAGGCAACTTTTATACATTCAAAACTCATCTGTTTATTTAATGAAAACGAACAATACTAAGTAACTACTAGTAGTTACTTCGTCAGCTGAAGAATTCTCAATGCAGTTAAGTACATTTTAATCTATGGACTTTATTTGTAACTTATTATTTGAACATATTTTAACAGTAAGTAACCGTGAATAAGAAGGAAATATAACCTGTTTAATGTAGGGGTGAGTTTGTGGTGGAGAGCGGGGTTGTGGGGGCTTGCACTGGGCTGCGGCAAGTAAGTCAGTACATAACTACTCCTCCCTCCTAAAATGAGTGTGCTGTTGGAGCTCTGCTTCTGTAACAGAATAATACTCTTGTTAAAATTAATTTCGTTTTCAATTAAACAATTTTGAATTTCACTATGTAGGAAGTATACTTACGGTTTCTGCAGCTGAGGACCCATTCTTCAGATCATAAATTGTACTGGGCATAGCAGCAGCTTCATCACATGAGTTTGGCTAAAGTAAAAAGAATAATGCACACTTGAGAATACTACTTCTCTCTAATAGAATACCTATGTTATAATTGGAGAGTACATGATACCAACATTGGACTGCAGTCAGTGGTCCGTGAAGAGCCCACTGGCCTGTATGGCATTATAATTAAATTATAAATTAAATTTTAATTTCCATACCTCAGAAGCAGAAGCTTCATTAGCCGATTACTCTCCATTCGAGCTGCTGCTGCTGCTGCTGTCGAGCATGCCGTCCTTCTTCCTCTTCAATTCCCGCCTGGACTTGCGGTCCAAGACGAGGATCCCGTACCTCTCCTTGGTCTAGGACTGCGCATTCATTTCAATTCGCCCTAGAATATATACAATCATATGAAGTTTATTACACAGGTAGTCAACGCCAAAATTCAATTTTAAATTTCATCATAGTGCTAATAAGACTTTACAGGGTTAATATTATCCTTATGATTTATTAAGTAATAATAAATCAAGACACATAATCAAATATAAGAGGAAAGAAAGAAAATTTGTTCGATAAATGCATTTTAGGGATGGCTTCCCCTGATATTGAATGGGGCGCCAAGAAAGGAACGAAATTATTTTTAAAACGCTGCAAATTTTACACAAGGGTCTATTATTCTTTGATATTGGTTACTTGTGTGAAAATAAGTTTTGTCAATAAAATTTTGTTGTTGAAAACATTGCAAAAAAAAAGATTTTCAAAATAGGAAGGTATACCCATGTTTTTACTCGGAAAATATTTGACTTCCTGGGATCCTTCAAAAATCCCATTTGTAACCCCATGAAAGCCCTATAGATCGCCACAGTGAAATCGGATCGTTCCAGGACCCCCTAAAATGGATTCTAGTCCAAAAATACTTCGAAAACGACACCTAACTCGATCCCATAGCCAAAAGCCTTCAAATAACCCCTCCCGTAGCCCCATTTTAGCCACATAGCGCCCCACGGGTTTGGGCGATCGGGCTGAAAACCTTGCGGTCACAACTAGATGGTAAACCAAGTATTTAGTCAAAATTTCAGATAAATCTACAAATTTACAAATTTGTAAAAAAATTCCTACTGGCCAAAACGGCCTGGACGGACGGACCGACATTTTGGTTTTGGAATCTAGACCCTTTGAAACGTAAGTATAAGTCAAATTTTGAGCCCTATCCAATGTGTGTGTGAAATAGGTATGTAAGCAAGGGATGGCCACCATATTGTTGTGCAATGAGAAAAGGGCGCGCGAAACAAAGGACTTACCTCCAAATGCCAATATTTTCACCACTAAGCCCCCAGGAACCCTGGTCTTCCTTCATTATTTTCTTCATTCGTCTGGCGTCGAACTTCGGCTACCATATCTGGCATTCTTTATTGAGCAGGGCCTTAGTACCCAGGGACAGGTACCCAGACCAGGAAGGCGACACCGGTGGGCTTTCCGTTCTCATTAATAAATTGCACTAACATGCACTCGTTTCATTCACTTTTAAAAGATTCGCGGAATCGAACATGACCACTGGTGGAAGTAATAATTAATTATTAATCACAGGTTACCGCGGCGAATCAACAGCACAGAGTAACAGAGAGCAACAGTAGAGTGAACACAAGGGAAAACCGTTACGAGGCAAGTAGTGGTGGAACATTCGAATGCAGAATCGAATGCGGCATTCGATTATTGAAATCGTTCGGATGTCCGAATGCGAGATTTCAAGTAGGTATTCGAATAATTAAATTATGGGTCCAAATTTTGGATTTTTTGGTAACAGAGAAACTGGCGTCTTAAGACACGAATTCACGAACTTCTCACGATGCCGATCCTGAACTCCAATTATTGGAATAGGTCGATTTTCGTGCGAATTTATTTGGATGATCATTCGATTATCGAAATCATTCGAACACTCAGCATTCGATTACCTAAATCAGTCGTTTTGCCCATCACTAGAGCGATAGGGCGGGAACAGCGGGCCGGTTGGCCAGCTCGGCAAGAAAAATTTTCTAGCCAATAATTTAATTATACCGAGGAAAATTTTTCATCTCTGGTTTTATGGTGTGTGCTAAATGTATTGTGTGTAACTGCACTGTAATAAATGTTTCAATGATATTTAAACATTTTGTGAAACCTATGTTAAGTATATAGGTGTTTAGCTACTAAAACAGTTGCCGATGATTTAGTTAGTTAACATTAATTATTAATGATTAATCACTAATGAGACCAAAACCTGGCCAATAATTATCACTCATGACCAATGATTCACCTTAATGATACCACCATAGCTCAATGATTATTACTTACAGCTCAATGATTCTCCTCAATGATACCGCCAAAGCTCAATGATTATCACTTACAGCTCAATGATTCTCCTCAATGATACCGCCAAAGCTCAATGATTATCACTTACAACTCAATGATTCTCCTCAATGATTTAGTCGCCTCAATGATATTCTACCATAAAATAATCATTAACTTCAATAATATATCATTAGACACTCAATGATATATTATTGACCAACCAATGATTAATCATTCAAAGCCAATGATTTATTATTAGAGTCTCAATGATACTTTTCTGTAAGGGTTATGCCCTAAACATTCACACATCCTTTCACTCAATAAATTAATTATACAATCATTCACACTGGGGAGCTGGAGTACTAAGTATAAAAGTCTTTTATAAATCTTCCACCAGATTCCCTTCTACACAAATCCTAAGAACTAATTTATTGTTCCACCGTTCCCGCTCTCACCCAGTCAAGTCCACCCCCTCTCCACGTTTGGCCGTCCAGGCCTGGCAGAATCCTATCATTCGATCATGGGCTTCCTTCGTATCGATCAGGGTGTGCAGTGGGGCGTCAATGGTGGGGGACCCAAGCAATTCTATTATTTCATCGGTGTACAGGGGCCAAGCACGGACAACGTGCTCCGCCGTTTCCTCAGCAGCACCACAGGGGCAAGATGGGTTATTCCGTCTCCTGAAGAAATTTAACTTGCCACTAAAGTTACCATGCCCTGTGAGGATCTGGGCTAACACATACCTATCCCGGCTGGATGAACAGTCGTTACTTCCTTCTCCTGACATCAGGCAGATAAGCAGGGGGAAACACGTTTGCGACAAACAACCCAATTTGTCGACACGTTTGCGGGAAGTTTTACGACACGTTTGCGGGAATAAATGAGGAGTTTACTTTCAAAACGGCCTATATCCATTTTTGCAATTTTCCGTTTTTTTGAAGCGAAGCTTTTATACGGACGCCCCCCCCCCCCCCCCCCGCTCGAGTCTCGGGGAGTCTCCCGTTGAAAATCGTGAGTGAGTCAGATTGATCACGACTTACATAATATCCCCAATGAGGAAAACGCGTTCCTTTCCCCGTTCTTCCCCAGTAACTCAGAACCAGAATCGCTATAATGAGCGGCATTCTCCCCGTTTTTAGCGCAGCCTTTTTTCAAAAAACGCTGCAAATTTTACACAAGGGTTTATTATTCTGTGATATAGGTTACTTGTACAGACATTTAATTCTGTCAATAAAAAAAAATTAAAAAATTTTTTTTTTTGATTTTTATATTTAAAAAAAAAATTTTTGGGGGGATTTTTTTTTTCAAAAATGTGTTTTTTCAAAAATTCTTTAATTTTTAACTATTTAAATATTTAACTTCTTGGGATCCTTCAAAAATCCCATTTTTAGCCCCATGAAAGCCCTATAGAACGCCACAGTGAAATCGGATCGTTCCGGGACCCCCAAAAATGGATTCTACGTCCAAAAATACTTCGAAAACGACACCTAACTCGATCCCATAGCTAAAAGCCTTCAAAACACCCCTCCTGTAGCCCCATTTTAGCCCCATAGCGCCCCACGGGTTTGGGCGATCGGACTGAAAACCTTGCGGGCACAACTAGATGGTAAACCAAGTATTTTGCCAAAATTTCAGATTTTTAAAAAAATTCCTACTGCCCAAAACGGCCCGGACGGCGTACGGCGGACGGACATTTCGGATTTTGAATGTAGACCTCTTGAAACGGATAATGTCAAATTTTGAGGCCGATCGGAGTCGTCGACCCGCGTCTCGAAAACATAGGTGTATTATTCCAAGAATAATAAACCAAAATGGAAAGGTGCGCTCACCTCTTCGACATGTATGTTTTTTGGTTTATTATTCTTGGAATGATACACCTATGTTTTCGCGACGGGGGTCGACGACTCCGATCGGCCTCAAAATTTGACATTATCCGTTTCAAGAGGTCTACATTCTAAATCCGAAATGTCCGTCCGCCGTACGCCGTCCAGGCCATTTTGGGCAGTAGGAATTTTTTTAAAAATCTGAAATTTTGACAAAATACTCGGTTTACCATCTAGTTGTGCCCGCAAGGTTTTCAGCCCGATCGCTCAAACCCGTGGGGCGCTATGGGGCTAAAATGGGGCTACAGAAGGTGGTTTTTGAAGGCTTTTGGCTATGGGATCGAGTCAGGTGTCGTTTTCGAAGTATTTTTGGACGTAGAATCCATTTTTTGGGGTCCCGCAGCGATCCGATTTCACTGTTGCGATCTATAGGTCTTTCATGGGGCTAAAAATGGAATTTTTGGAGGATCCCAGGAGGTTAAATATTTTTCGAGTAAAGAATAAAGAATTTTTGAAAAAACAATTTTTTTTTTGAAAATAAAAATCAAAAAAAAAAATTTTTTTGAAAAAAAAATCCAAAATTTTTTTTCCAACATTTTTTTTGACACAGAAATAATTTTTGCGCAACTAAACTATATCAAAGAATAATAAACCCTTGTGTAAAATTTGCAGCGTTTTTTGTTTGTTTGTGTACAGAGCATCACGCCCGAGCGGCTCAACATATTTTCATGAGGGTGGTCTCATGGGGGGATGGTTAGGGATGGTTAGGGATGGTTAGGGATGGTTAGGGATGGTTAGGGATGGTTAGGGATGGTTAGGGATGGTTAGGGATGGTTAGGGATGGTTAGGGATGGTTAGGGATGGTTAGGGATGGTTAGGGATGGTTAGGGATGGTTAGGGATGGTTAGGGATGGTTAGGGATGGTTAGGGATGGTTAGGGATGGTTAGGGATGGTTAGGGATGGTTAGGGATGGTTAGGGATGGTTAGGGATGGTTAATTAGGCAGGCCTTGCTGAAGAAGGAGAGGATAAATGTGGACTGGTTTAGCTGCAGGGTGGTGGACCATGTTGGTGTTACACGGTGTTACCAGTGCCAGGCATATGGGCACATAGGTAAGACATGCAAGGAGAAGGAGCAGGTATGTGGATGGTGCGCCGAGAAGGGACACAGATTTAAGGACTGCCCCAGGAAAGGCGATGCCCCAGCGTGTGCTCCATGCAAAGCAGCTAAACTGCCGCATGTACACATGGCGGGAAGTGACCAGTGTTCGAGCCACAAGAGAGCCATTGATCGGATGGTGAAGGTGACAGATTATGGAACACAATGATGGCGGGAGACCCATTGACCATCATGCAGCAAAATATGAATAGGCAGGCAACAGTAGCGGACCAGATAAGGCAGTTGGGCGTGGAGAAGGGTGTAGATGTTTTCGCATTGCAGGAAATGGCCGTCCAGAAAGGTAGGGTTGTGGGCTTTGGCCTGACAACCAGGGTTTATTGCTCGACAACACCAGCCATAAAGCCTAGAGCTGCTGTGGTTGTGGCAGATCGGAGCCTGGATGCGTTGCTCCTCCAGGAGTACACCACCCCATGTATTGTACCAGTTAGGGTCTCAGGCAGGGGACACGACTTGTTTATTGTGAGTGTCTACGCACCGCCAGCAGAGGATATCAGACCACAGCTTCAATGGTTGGAAGAAATTGCCAGGTATGTTGGGGACAGGCCCTTGATATTTTGCGGCGATTTCAATGCGCACAGCGGAGCATGGGGACAGGAGCTGGTTGATCGCAGAGGAGAACTGGTTGGGCACTGGGTGACTGGGAGTGCTCTCTACGTAGAGAACGACCCGCAACAGGGACCAACATTCCGAGGGCCAAGAGGTGAGTCCTCAGTTGATCTCACACTGACGAACAGGGAGGCAGCAGAGGGGACGGTGTCCTGGAGGCTGGAGTGGAGCACCACCAGTGATCATGCCACCATAACTGTCCAGATGTCTGGCCCACAGACCTTGTTCCAGCTGTCTGATACTCGGAGGTACAATACCAGAGATGCAAGATGGTCGGCATTTAGAGCAGAGCTGCAATCGGCGACTGTGGATTATGTGATGGAGCCAGGACTCGAGGAAGAAGAAGATGGAAACCAGCTGGATCTTGCTGCAGCGGTCATAATGGCGGCAGAAAGGACCCTGAAGAAGAAGGGAGTGGCTGCAAGGCAGACGGTTAGGTGGTGGACAGCGGAAATCGGACATCAGCGCTCTGTAGTTCTGACAGCTCGCCGAAGATTCCAGAGATGCCCAAACCCTGAGGAGAGAGGAAGGAATCGCGACACCTACTATGCCGAAAAGAAACTCCTCAAGAGTATGATCAGGCGGCAGAAGCGGCAGAGCTATCGATGCTTCGTGGAGCAGGATGTGGAGGAGAATGCCTGGGGCCTGGCCTATAGGATAATGCGAGGAAAGGTGGGAGCAGACTACGCCCTGGGAGCACTACAGGTACATGGCCGCACAGCCAGAAGTGCCCAGGAGGCCTGCCAGATGTTCCTGGAGGGTACATTCCCGCAGGATGACCCTGCCACTGATGGCCAAGCAGAAGTGGAAGCAAGAGCACTTGCAGCATCCCTGCCTGAAACACCAGATGCACCTCGATGGACAATGTCCGAGCTGAAAGTTGCGATTGGAGGCTTTGGTAGGGGCAAGGCCCCGGGCTTGGACGGCATAGATATGGCCATGTTAAAGGAGGCGCCTCCATTGTTCCACGAGCAGCTCCTAGACCTGTACAACAGCATTTTGCTGACGGGCGTCTTCCCAAAGCAATGGAAAGTGGCGGACATAAAGGCCATCAGAAAACCTGGAATTCGGGACTTCACGAAGTGCAGTGCTTACAGACCGATCAGCCTGTTACCCATGCAGGGCAAGGTGATGGAGAAGCTGATAATGTCCAGTATCAGGCATGTATTAGACGGGGCAGCTCACCCAAGGCAGTATGGGTGTGTCAAGGGGAGGAGCACCGAGACGGCAATAGCTGCCCTGGTATCAGCGGTCAGACAGGCAAGGATGCCCCACATCATGGCTGTGTTCTTCGACGTGGCTGGAGCATTTAACTCGTTGTGGTGGCCGAAGATGCTGGGTATGATGCGGGCTGCAGGCTGTCCAAGGAATGTGTTCCGTCTGTTGGCTTCCTACTTCCAGGATAGAGCAGCGGTGATGAGATCCGCGTCTGGAATGGCTTCAGTTGGCATTACCAGGGGGTGTCCACAGGGGTCGGTCATAGGAGCTGAGATGTGGAACCTTGTGTTCTCAGACCTGCTGAGGCTGCTTCAGGAGCAGGACTGGGAGGCTTTTGCCTTTGTGGATGACTTGGCAGTCGTCATCCAAGCACAGACCAGAGTAGAGTTAGTAAGGATGGCCTCCCATTGCTCGACACTAGTGGGCCAATGGTGCAAGCAGGTTAAGCTCGAACTGGCAGTGGAAAAGACCCAGGCAGTGGTGTTTCGAGGTGCAGGGGACCGTAGACATCCGACTGTCTTCTACGCAGGCGAGGCAAGGGTGGTTGCAGCCGAGAGAGCCAGGTACCTGGGAGTCACCCTCAACAGGAACATGACTGCAGAGGCACACGTCGAGGGCCTGGTTGAGAAGATGGTGCCACTGGCGGCGGGCATCAAGGGGATATCTGGACGTGGATGGGGAGCAGCCTATGCAAGTCGGTTGAAGTACTACAAGGTAGTTTTCCTCCCGGCGGTGCTTTATGCGGCATCAACATGGTGGCATCGTCCGACACAGAAGATCCGTCAAAGAATCCTTACGATGCAGAGGGCGGCACTAGTGGCGCTGACCAGAGCCTATACCACGACATCGACCTTGGCACTCCAGGTAATAGCGGGATGTGAGCCCTTGGACCTAGTCCTGGACGCGAGGGCTGCGTATGTATCGGCCAAATGGCCAGACAGAACCTGTGTAGAGGTGACACTGGGTCTGAGGCAGGCGCTGGTGGGTGCAGAGTCGTTGGAGGCCAAGCAGCTAGCTATAGAGGCCTGGCTGATGGACAGGTGGCAAGAAAGATGGAACGAGGGACCCCAGGGACGACTGACATATGCCTACCTGCCCGATGTCAGGGAAAGAAGAGCAAAGCAGTACATCCAGCCAGGATATGAAATGTCTCAGATTCTCACTGGCCATGGGAACTTCAGTGCAAAGCTGCACTTCTTCAGAAGACGGGAGGACCCAGCATGCCCATGTGGTGACCCTGAAGAAACTGCCGAGCATGTCATAAGAGCCTGCCCCCTGTATAATGACCAGAGAAGAATACTGTGCGGAGCCCCGACGTACGACGCCCCACTGCATACCCTGATGGCCGACCAAGAAATGCATGGAAAGATGATGGCCTTCTGCCGAGCCTGGACTGCTAGGCGTGGCGAAGGGATGGACTTGCCAGGGTGAGAGCGAGGAGCCGCGAAGCATGAATTTAGGAATTTAGGTATTTAAGTTTTGTGTCAAAGGGAGATTGGAGGAAGTTTTATATAAGTACTCCAACTCCCCAGTATGAATGTTTGATGAATTAACTTATTGAGTGAATGGATGTGTGAATGTTTAGGGCCTAAGGTTAGTCTGTGATCTGATGGGTGATATTAAAGTTAGGTATTTATTTGATTAGGTTAAAGTACGATTGTGATGCTAGGCTGTGATATAAGTGTTAGTTAGTAGTGAATGTGATAATAGGTTACTGTAAGAACGGAGTGTGCTAGGAGGCAAGTGTGGATGGGGGGGGAACCTGCAGGTCAGCGAGACAGCATACTGTTAGGATAATTTGAATTTGATTTATTTAGTTGGCTTTCTATTGATTTCTCTTTTGTTTATTTTCGGGGCTGTCCGGCCCTTCTGGGCGCTGGAAAACCCTAAAAAAACGGGAGACCCTACGAGACGGGTACCAGGAGGGCCACTTTAGGAAGGGTTGGGCGCGGGACCGGTGGGTTTTCCCCCGTCTCACTGGTCTAGGATGAATGAAAAGAATGAAAAGTGTGCGAGAATGAGGATAGATTAGGAGAAAATGACTGTGATATGTGTGTCATTGTATGTGTCTTCAAGTGTGATGTGCGTCATTGTATGTATATTCAGATTTTTATTTTTGTCTAGGCTAGTCGTATTAGATGTAGGGAGGGGAGGAAATTTTTAGAAGTACTCGCCCTCCACCAGACAATCAAAAGTGGAGAGAGCAACCACCGAGGATCCGAAAACTGCAAGTTACAAGAAGAGGCAGAAGAGTAGGTAAGGTCTGTTGCTTTAGCAGCCACCCATGATCCGAAAACTGCAAGCTATAAGAAGAGGCAGAAGAGTAGGTACGGTCTGCTGCATTCCGCAGCCACCAGCGACCCGAACACCACAAGTTATGAGAAGAGGTGGAATAGTAGGTAGGTCTGCTGCGATGACTCCTGTCCCAAAGAATTTCGAGCAAATTAAATGTGAAAAGACCTCCTTTAAAACCCGGCACCTCCACGTTGGTCCATCCCGGGCACACCAGAATGGTGTGGCTAACGCCGGAGGGGACAGGAGGGCCCGCTGTACTCCCCCTAGGGGAGTGCTGAAGAACAAGAAGAAAGAAGAAAGAATGAAGCAACATGAGTGCACTTCCCCTAGGGGAAGAAAAAGAGCAGAAGGAACGAGAAAGGTTGTAATGGGCCAGAAATGGCCTTGGACACAACCTAAGAAGCTCTGTACAGCGGGTTAGGGATGGTTAGGGATGGTTAGGGATGGTTAGGGATGGTTAGGGATGGTTAGGGATGGTTAGGGATGGTTAGGGATGGTTAGGGATGGTTAGGGATGGTTAGGGATGGTTAGGGATGGGGATGGTTAGGGATGGTTAGGGATGGTTAGGGATGGTTAGGGATGGTTAGGGATGGTTAGGGATGGTTAGGGATGGTTAGGGATGGTTAGGGATGGTTAGGGATGGTTAGTACAGCCTTAGCTTTCACAGTGCCAACACTCCTCTGTGTCAGTGACCCTGTATTTTGAGTTTTATCTCAGTTTATGGTGAAATTTTCTTTTGGTAACAACCCGGACTGGACCTTGCTTATCATCTGGACTATTCATGTTGTGAGTCTTAAAGGATATTTGAAAAAATTCATCAAAATCCCCCTTTGTTTACATTAAGCACATTGCTTGAGGTTAACCCTTGAGGCTCAACTAGATATCCATTGCTAAAGCTATTCAGTGTTTGTACTTGATTCATCCCAATTTGACAGAACCCTCTCCATCCATTCCTGATTGTGGTGTGCGGTAAATACCCCTGGTTTAGTGTTGAATTTCATTTTTCAGTTTGGGACAACATAAAATTGAGAAACGCCCATTTCTGTTGTTTACTTTTGGCAGGACCCATCCCTGTGCCCCTAATCAGTGTTGCCAGGTGGTCTTCTGTAGTGCTAGTCAACTAATAAGTTGACAGTGGGTGGGCTGGCTGATCTGTTGCCTTGTAAGGAGAACATAGAGGTAGACCACTTGGATAAACTTTTCGATTCACTAGCCCGCTGTTGCGGGTTAGTATCTCATCTCTTCACCCTCCCCAAACATGTCAGCTAAGGATGGGAATACTGGAGGAGAGGGAGGATCTGCTGGGGTTGCAGCTGCTGAGACAACTCCTGTGGGTTCTCCTGCTGGAGACCTCCAGGAGGGGGGATTGTTCAAGAGAAGGAAGAGGACGAGGATGGAAACTGAGGAATGGGCCATGCAGGACGACTTCAGGGGCTGTGTACAGCCAGCGGATATGGCCTTTGAGCTCCTCAAGAAGATTATCACGGAAGTGGCCTCATCTGAACGTGAATGGAATAAAACTAACAAAGACTTGGTATTGAACTGTGTAGGCGGCGTGCAGAAATGTATTGTAAAACTTGTGTCGCAGAATACATACCTATTGGGGAACAATAAGGCTCTTGAAGCAACGCAAGAGGTGTGGACTGAGAACCAGATCCACCCTCCCAGCATCTCACCAGTCCTTAAGGCGGTTTCGGACGTGGCAAACAGAGTGGAGCAACAAAGCTTTCAGATCCAGAAAGAAAATGAGATTCTCATTCGGAATCAGTGCTCATCTCTTAGGGAATCATACTCCAGAGCTCTTGAGAGTGTCAACACCCCTCCCAGTGGACAATCAATGACTCATTTCCCCCCACTTCAGAGCCAGGCCCGTGGACCAGCAAGCAGGAGGCATGGAGCACAGGTGGCTGCTGACGATGCGGTTGTCAGCCCAAGGCCGAGTGGGAGCACCATTAGCCAAGTCAAAAGTGACATTCGAGCAAGGCTGGCAGATATAGGAGGTGCCAGACCTACCAAGGGGACAACTATCCTGATAGAGGCTCCAGAGGGGAAATCCCTCTCGTCAATGCTGGCAGGAAAGCTGAAGCCCTCAGACCTAGGAGTGGATTTGAAGGAAGTTCGGCCAGTGAGAGGAGGAAGGATGGCAATCGACCTAAAGCAGGGTGAGGACACGCATCAGATCTTGCACAATCAGGTGCTCCAGGAAGTGGGAGTTAAGGTCTCTGTGGCACCGCAGAGGCATCCCCGTCTGCTGATCCATGATGTCCCAGCTGACTTTACAGATGGGCAGCTTACTGAGGGAATCTTGGAAACCCTAGGTGATGCTGGTAACGAGGAAACCAAGAAAAGCGTCACACCTCTCCACAAGACTGGCCCTAGAGACAAACCAACTGTGAAGTGGGTAGTGCAGGTCACACCGGCAGTGCGACTGCGGCTGCTGAAAGTGGGTCGCCTGCTCATTGACTGGTTCAGCTGTCGAATTGTGGACCACATAAGTGTGACCAGGTGCTACCAGTGCCATAATTATGGTCATATAGCCACGAGCTGCTCCCAGAAGCAGCAGACTTGCGGTTGGTGCTCCAGGGTTGGCCACAACTTCAAGGTCTGCCCACATAAAGAAGACAGCCCAGTCTGCCCAGTCTGCAAGAAAATGGGGTTCCCAAGTGACCATGACGCTGGAAGCAAAATATGTCCAAGCTATGCCCGAGCTGTGGAGCTGCATGTGAGGGCAACTGATTATGGACAATGACGGCGCAACCCATTAACTTTATCCAGCTGAACATGAATAGGCAAGGTATTGTGGCAGACCAAATCCGACAGATAGCCTTGGAAACTGGAGCCACAGTTCTCTCAATTCAGGAGCCTCCATATAGCCAGGGACGAGTGGTTGGATTCGGCCAGGCAACTAGGGTATTTTATAAGCAGACGGGGCACCAGCAGCCTCTGGCCGCTGTGGTGGTTCTTGGCAGGGCTGTTGATGCTATGTTCCTTGAGCATCTTTCTTCCCGAACAGTGGCTGTGGTCAGACTGGAGGCTCCTGGAGTGGCCATGTACCTGGTTAGTGTGTATCTCCCGCCCAATGATCAACTGGCGCAGCTGGAGCGTGACCTTGCACACTTGCTCCATATAAGAAATGAACTGGCGGGGCAAGACATAGTGTTCAGCGGTGACTTCAATGCGCATGGCATGGCATGGGGCTCCAGCGTGACTGACCGTAGGGGAGTGGAGGTATCTCTGTGGATCGCCTCTCTTGCTTTGGAACTGCTCAATGACATTGGACAGGGACCGACCTACAAAGGGGCCAGAGGACAGTCATACGTGGACCTGACGCTGCTTGGAGCAGGCAATTCAGTGGCATTGGTGAGCTGGGCGGCAGATTTCAGTACGACGAGTGACCATGCCACTTTGTCATTTACTCTGAAGCACCTTCTGCATGACCAGCGAAACATGGAGGTCATTCGATACCGAACAAGGGAGGTGAGCAACTGGAAACCCTTCAGATCTGAGCTAGAGTCTAGGACCATCCAATATATTACGGGCGATGCCTTGACGGAGCCAAACCTGGACGATGACGTCAGGGCACTGAACTCAGCAGTACATGAGGCGGCTCAGCACACCATTAGAAGGAGCAGACCACCTGGTGCGGCCAGGGTCCCATGGTGGGGCATAGATTTGTCCCATCAACGAACGCTGACATTGCGGGCTCGTCGAGGACTACAGAGATCCCGTGGCCCGGACCGTGTGGCTATGAGAGCTAGATACCTGGTGGAGAAGAAGAAATTTAAATCCCTGATTCGCCATAGGAAAAGAGAATCTTGGAGGCAGTTTGTGGAGAAGGAGATGGCCGAGCAACCATGGGGCACTGTATACAGGATCATTAGGAACAAAGTAAATCCCGATTATCTGATGGGAGCTCTGGTGGTGGATGGAAGAAGGGCGGGTGGCATACTGGAAGCCTGTGCCATGTATCTTGAAGAAACTTTCCCCAATGGTGACCCACTGCAGGACCATGGAACAGTCCCTGCAGCCCTGGGCAGAACAGTGGATAGGATGGTTGGAGAGGACATCCCTAATTGGACCATGGCAGACTTGCAGGCATCCATAGCGCGGTTTGGGAGAGGAAAGTCACCAGGACCAGACGGACTCGACATGGCCATGCTGAAGGAGGCGCCCCTGGTGTACCTACGGGAGCTCC
Source organism: Pilophorus perplexus (assembly GCA_955831195.1). Classification (NCBI taxonomy): domain Eukaryota; kingdom Metazoa; phylum Arthropoda; class Insecta; order Hemiptera; family Miridae; genus Pilophorus; species Pilophorus perplexus. The sequence continues at coordinate 29,937,657 of OY037016.1, forward strand.
TCTGTATCTGCAACCGAGCGCTCACTGTGGGGGAGTTCCCAGCGCCTTGGAAGATCGCGGCCATCAGGGCGCTCATAAAGGCAGGTGACCGTGACCTGTCCAGCAGCAGTAGCTACCGCCCGATCAGCTTGCTGCCAGTGGAGGGCAAGGTGCTGGAGAGGATGATCCTGGACAGCGTCTCGGAAGTATTGGACGGATCCGCGCACCCCAGGCAATTTGGCTGCTGCAAAGGAGTGAGTACAGAGACAGCCATCACTGCATTGATAAAGTGTGTGACTAGTAGCCCAGACAGACACGTGATGGCGGTGTTCTATGATATTGCCGGTGCTTTTAATGCCCTCTGGTGGCCAATGGTGATGGCAAGACTGGACAGCTTGGGTATGCCAGGCAATATAAATAAACTTATGGGCAGTTACTTCAGCAATAGGAGAGCGAGGATGTATACCAGCAGTGGGATGGTGGAGGTGGAGGTGACCCGTGGTTGCCCGCAGGGATCGGTGCTTGGGGCTGCCATATGGAACTTAGTATTTGCTGACTTGCTGGAAAAAATGGAATCAGAACCGTGGGAACCATATGCGTTTGTTGATGATTTGGCAGTAGTGGTGACCAGCAGCACAAGAGCAGGAGTAGTGGCCCAGGCAGAGAGATGTTCCTCATTTGTGGAGCAATGGTGCAATGATGCCCGATTGAGGTTGGCAGCGCACAAAACGCAGGCCTTGGTCTTTCGTGGTGCTGGGGACCGCAGGCATCCAACGAGATTTTCAGTCTGTGGTCAGAGAGTGCAGGCTGGGGAGCAGGCCAAGTATCTGGGTGTCACCTTGAACAAGACATTAACCGCAACTGACCACATCAAGGGGCTGATGGCAAAGGTGACCACACTTGCGGGTGGGCTGCGTCGGCTCTCTGGTCCACAGTGGGGTGCGACATTCGACCAAAGGCGTAGATATTATAAAACTGTCTTCCTGCCCACTGTACTGTATGCTGCATCCACATGGTGGAACAAACCAACAGTTGCGATGAGAAATCAAGTAATAAGCATTCAACGAGCAGCACTGTTGGGCATCCTCAGAGCATACAGAACAACTGCAACACTGTCTTTACAGGTCCTTGCAGGGTTCGAACCGATCGACTTGGTCTTGGATGCAAGAGTCGCATACTGCAGACTGAAGTGGCCTGACAGAACTTGTGCCAGGGTGCACCCTGAACTCGAGGCATTGCTTGAAGGAAATCCAGATGAACAGTCCAAGTTAATGGCAATTGATCGATGGGTGCTGGAGGAATGGCAGAGGCGGTGGGAGCGGGGAGCTACGGGTCGCTACACCTTTGGGTTTGCCCCATCGGTTGGTCAACGACAGGAACTGCAGCACATCCAGCCTGGATATGAGACTAGTCAGCTGCTGTCTGGTCATGGCAACTTCAGTGACAAGCTGCACTTCTTTCGTCGAAGGGAGGACCCATTGTGCCCATGCAGGGAGGCTCCAGAAACGGCAGAACATGTGGTACGTGAATGCAGCTTGTATATGGACCTCAGAGATGCAATGTGCCACCAAGCGGTATTTACTGGGGATCTATCAAACTTGATTTCCACCAAACAAGCATGGGCAAAATTCGAAAGATTTGCGAAGTCCTGGGCCACTAGGAGAGGAGAAGGGGTGGGCTTGTCTGAGGGAGAGCGGCGAAACGCGGGCCCCAGTAACAGTAGAGTATAGGAATTTGTGTAGAAGGGAGTTTGAAGGAAGTTTTATATAAGTACTTCAACTCCCCAGAGTGAATGTTTGATAAATTAATTTATAGTGTGAAAGGATGTGTGGATGAGTAGGGCTTAAGGCTAGGGCTGTGATATATTCATGTGATATTAGTGCTAGGAATTGATTAGGTTAGGGAATGATTGTGATATTTACGACTGTGATACATATGATACCTGAGAGTGACTGTGATATTAGGCTATTGAAAGAACGGAGGTAAGTGTGGATGGAGGGGGAACCTACCAGTTGGCGAGGCAGCATACTGTTAGGTTAATTTCAATTTTATTTATTAATTTTGCATTTTATTAATTTTCATTTTTGTTTATTTATAGGGGCTGTCCGGCCCTTCTGGGCGATGGAAAACCCCAAGATACGGGAAGCCCTACAAGACGGGCACCAGAAGGGTCACAATAGGAAGGGTTGGGCGCGGGACTGGTGGGTTTTCCCCCGTCCCACTGGTCTAGTATGTATGATGAGTGAAAGATGTGTGTGAATGAGTAAGCTAGGGAAACAAATCTGTGATATGTGTGTCATTGTATGTGTGTTCAAGTTGTAAGTGTGCGTCATCATGTGAGTGTTCAGATTATTATTTTTGCTTGTGTGCGTTGTTGTATGGGTCTTCACATTTTTATTTGCCTAGGCTAGTCGTGTTTGATTTAGGGAGGGGAGGAAATTTTGTAGAAGTACTCGCCCTCCACCAGTCAAGGCAACGTGGAGCAACGTGACAACCGACAATGGGAAAACTCCAAGCTACAAGAAAAGGGAGCAGAGTACCTAATGGTGCTGTCAGTTCGACAACCAGTGATGGGAAAACTCCAAGTTATAAGAAGAGGGAGCAGAGTACCTATTGGTGCTGTCGGTGGTCATCATGAGGATCCGTATGGTGACCACATAAGAGCAACCACCGAGAATCCGAAAACTGTAAGTTATAAGAAGAGGCAGAAGAGTAGGTACGGTCTGTTGCATTCCGCAACCACCAATGATCCGAACACCACAAGCTATAAGAAGAGGTGGAATAGTAGGTAGGTCCGTTGCGATGACTCCTGTCCCAGCGAAGAAGTCGCGAAACATAAAGTATCCCTGTAAAACCCGGCACCTCCACGTGGACCATCCTGGGCACATCAGAATGATGTGGCTAACGCCGGAGGGGACAGGAGGGCCTGCTGTGCCTCCTGGGGGAGTGTCAGAGAAGACCAAGAACCACCAGTCATAAGGCCGCACTACCCCCAGCAGAAATGGCAAGATAAGTCCAAGAGCCAAGCCCTCAAGGAAGGGCAGAACAAGAATCAGGTGTAGACGGACTTGAAGAGATTGTAATGGGCCATAACTGGCCCCAGACACAATCTAATGGCTCGGTACAGCAGGTTAGGGATGGTTAGGGATGGTTAGGGATGGTTAGGGATGGTTAGGGATGGTTAGGGATGGTTAGGGGTGGTTAGGGATGGTTAGGGATGGTTAGGGATGGTTAGGGATGGTTAGGGATGGTTAGGGATGGTTAGGGATGGTTAGGGATGGTTAGGGATGGTTAGGGATGGTTAGGGATGGTTAGGGATGGTTAGGGATGGTTAGGGATGGTTAGGGATGGTTAGGGATGGTTAGGGATGGTTAGGGATGGTTAGGGATGGTTAGGGATGGTTAGGGATGGTTAGGGATGGTTAGGGATGGTTAGGGATGGTTAGGGATGGTTAGGGATGGTTAGGGATGGTTAGGGATGGTTAGGGATGGTTAGGGATGGTTAGGGATGGTTAGGGATGGTTAGGGATGGTTAGGGATGGTTAGGGATGGTTAGGGATGGTTAGGGATGGTTAGGGATGGTTAGGGATGGTTAGGGATGGTTAGGGATGGTTAGGGATGGTTAGGGATGGTTAGGGATGGTTAGGGATGGTTAGGGATGGTTAGGGATGGTTAGGGATGGTTAGGGATGGTTAGGGATGGTTAGGGATGGTTAGGGATGGTTAGGGATGGTTAGGGATGGTTAGGGATGGTTAGGGATGGTTAGGGATGGTTAGGGATGGTTAGGGATGGTTAGGGATGGTTAGGGATGGTTAGGGATGGTTAGGGATGGTTAGGGATGGTTAGGGATGGTTAGGGATGGTTAGGGATGGTTAGGGATGGTTAGGGATGGTTAGGGATGGTTAGGGATGGTTAGGGATGGTTAGGGATGGTTAGGGATGGTTAGGGATGGTTAGGGATGGTTAGGGATGGTTAGGGATGGTTAGGGATGGTTAGGGATGGTTAGGGATGGTTAGGGATGGTTAGGGATGGTTAGGGATGGTTAGGGATGGTTAGGGATGGTTAGGGATGGTTAGGGATGGTTAGGGATGGTTAGGGATGGTTAGGGATGGTTAGGGATGGTTAGGGATGGTTAGGGATGGTTAGGGATGGTTAGGGATGGTTAGGGATGGTTAGGGATGGTTAGGGATGGTTAGGGATGGTTAGGGATGGTTAGGGATGGTTAGGGATGGTTAGGGATGGTTAGGGATGGTTAGGGATGGTTAGGGATGGTTAGGGATGGTTAGGGATGGTTAGGGATGGTTAGGGATGGTTAGGGATGGTTAGGGATGGTTAGGGATGGTTAGGGATGGTTAGGGATGGTTAGGGATGGTTAGGGATGGTTAGGGATGGTTAGGGATGGTTAGGGATGGTTAGGGATGGTTAGGGATGGTTAGGGATGGTTAGGGATGGTTAGGGATGGTTAGGGATGGTTAGGGATGGTTAGGGATGGTTAGGGATGGTTAGGGATGGTTAGGGATGGTTAGGGATGGTTAGGGATGGTTAGGGATGGTTAGGGATGGTTAGGGATGGTTAGGGATGGTTAGGGATGGTTAGGGATGGTTAGGGATGGTTAGGGATGGTTAGGGATGGTTAGGGATGGTTAGGGATGGTTAGGGATGGTTAGGGATGGTTAGGGATGGTTAGGGATGGTTAGGGATGGTTAGGGATGGTTAGGGATGGTTAGGGATGGTTAGGGATGGTTAGGGATGGTTAGGGATGGTTAGGGATGGTTAGGGATGGTTAGGGATGGTTAGGGATGGTTAGGGATGGTTAGGGATGGTTAGGGATGGTTAGGGATGGTTAGGGATGGTTAGGGATGGTTAGGGATGGTTAGGGATGGTTAGGGATGGTTAGGGATGGTTAGGGATGGTTAGGGATGGTTAGGGATGGTTAGGGATGGTTAGGGATGGTTAGGGATGGTTAG